>JAUAMA010000001.1:54350393-54790393 GCA_030819835.1 Acmispon strigosus
TCATATGGGAGGCTAAAATAAATGAAGAGAAATGCCATTTTCACAAACCTACCTTGATTGCCCAACTTTTTTTACATAAACATCATTAGTTGACCATCAACATGAGTTAAAATCCTTCAATAAATGTCATTTTCATTTTTTGCACCAGACCCTATCACCGATGGAGCATCGTTTTCTCCGTGTGTTTGGATCTACGTTGTCTCAATTGATTAGTAAAAGTGAGTTGAAAGTGAAATAAGTTATCTTTGAATACACTTATGAAAAATGTGTTTTTTGTATGGTAATATTGTAAAATTGTTAGGATTCCGGAGATTCGATCCGCTCTCTATTCTTGCTATTTGGAGTCCTAATAGAATTTTAATTGTAAAATCTCACAATTGATTAAATTTAACGTAAAAGCTACTCTTAGCTTCTAGTAAAATTGATTTTGAGAATAAAATCAATTATCTAAAATGACTCGAATAATTATATCACTAAAATTGCAGTCCACATTGCCCAACTGGCCAACTTTGTCTTAATAAAAAAGAGGGAAACATTGAAGTTTAGCATGATCTTAAACATTTAGGGACCTTCCCAAGAAGGCTTTTTTTTCCGCAAGGTATCGCACAGCCGCCAACAGCCATAAGACTAATCCTCCGAAGCTTTGAGATTACGTTAAGTAAGTAAGGCTATCCTAACAATTCATTCTCCATACGCACCACCCAAAGATCGAACCTTAGATTAAATGCTTAAGAAACCCAATTATCTATCAGTTGTGCTTGATTCCGATGAAGACTTTGAAAGAGGAAAAATGACTCTTAAATAAACCTCAACAGTAACAGTCTACAATTGCTCAAAGAGATTGAAAAGATAATAAAATAAATAATACTTGCTATTGTTTACCATATCTGTACCATTATCAAGGCGAAGCATCGATCCAAATACTTAAATTAACGAAACAATAATGTTATACAAATCCACTCTTCTCTTTATAGATGCTTGAGTCTTGCATTATAATAATATCTTTATGGTAAGGATATTCATGCATCAGTGAAAATAACACTGAGAATAATGCAAATGAAGGCAACCAGTGGCATCCAGTAGCAGAGTTTTGCAAAAATAACATGATTTCCCCAGTAAACATAATTAGATTTCTCAATATAACCATAATAAAGCCTTCATTTTACAAGTTTTTGAAGAAGAAAAAGTTGATTGTTAAGTTGGCTTATTAGACAAAGAGAACCTTATAAAACACCATCTTGAGCATATAGTTACTGATCTGAAGGTGTAACACTAATATGTGCTGATTATACTCCCAAAAACGTAGAAAGTACTCGGCACCTACTGGTTCCATCAGACAAACTTCCAAAAGATAAACACAGTTGACATGGGAAAGCAAGTTCAAAATCATACAAGGAACATTATTTGCATCCTTCATCAAAACATCAGTACCAAACCAATACAGCAAACCAAGCAAGAAACAATTCTATCCCCATCATATATCCCACTTCCGAGGACAGTGCAATGACAACAATCTTGTAACCTACTACTCCACAACTTCAAGGTAATAAAAAAATACAGCAACTTCAGATATACGCAATAATTCTGAAGTAGATTACAGTGTACAAGGAAAGGGAGAAAAGGGCAAACACATGCTGCCAGAAGAGAAGTGCAGAAGCTTCGCTAACAGCATAACCCCTCAAGCTGGCAATTGCTCCCAATAAAATAGCGCTAGGTGAGGTGTACTGTAACAAAAGGACAAATATAAACATAGCATCATTGTTGACCAAGAAATTTAGCTTATCCGCCAATGCCACGATACCAATTCCTAAAACAGGAAGCACCAGGAGTCTTGCCACACTTATACCAATTGTAGTTCTGAGTCCAAGTTTAGACTCATTTGGTCCTTCAGCAAGCATACCCCCCAATATAAGCATCACGGAAGGTACCATAGCCCCACCTACAATCTCCAAACTGTCTGTAATGAAAGATAACGGAGCGTCATATCCAAAGAACAAAGCTTTCAGCTGAGGCACTGTGCCAATGATGATAGCTAACAGAGAGGCAATTGTTGGTGGTTGAAGTATGTGCTGAAGTGGAGTTTGTTCAGCAACAATTCTGATCCTCCTGACAACTCTAGGTTCAGCCAAACACCTAATGGACCTTGGACTATTCCCGCCGCTTTCCTCTATTGCTTCAAGGTCAGGATTCTCAGGAATAGCAGACGTGGAAATGCCAGAGATGCTCTGAAAGATCCTGGCAATAAAGGGTGTCTTACAATGTTCAGTCTCTTTATCATCCATGCCAGGCCACTCAGCTTCTACAAGTAGTGGTCTACTTATATCATTTAGCGCCCGTTCTTGCTCAATTTCATTCCCTTCCTCAACAATCTCATAATACTCCATAGGAGGCTCCATCATGTGATAAACAAGTGTGTATACAAGGATAACAGCAACCCATTGAGCAAAAGAGACATAAGCCACCCCTCGTGTGTTGCAATGCTGTCCGAATGGATTGGCTTTGGTATGGCAAACAGATCCAACTATAGCTAGAGGAAGATTTCCAGTGTTACCAAATCCTGTCATTATGATAGTGAATCTGGTTAAATGCGGAGGCGGGCGGCATATGACCACCACTAAGTACCCGAGTAAGCAACCAAGAGCTGTGCTCACTAGCACATTAACAGGAATAAACCACCAATCCACAAAGTTCTGAAGAGTAATGCTTTCACCCAACTCAGTAAATATAAGGCACGGCAAGAACAGAGCAAAGACAAGTTTACTAAGGAGTTTAAATGTTGCTCTGGGTATGAATTGCATTGTTGGGTTTGCAAGTAGTAGTCCTATGACTGTGAGGCAGAGGAGCTTCAACAAAGGCACTATAGCAGTTGCCACATCTGCACCGCCAGACATCATTCTGTTTTCAAACAAACCAACAAAGACTCCCGACATGTTTTACCTCCAAGAACTTGAAGACAAAGAACACAACTCCCACCTGCAACAATAAATCACACGTGAACACATAAACGAATATTCAATACCCCATATAAAGGCGATATAACTCTTATAATTCAAGCTAGCCATAACTCCAGACCAAAAGCTAGCTCGGTGAGGATTGTTCACCATATCTCTAGTCAAGGTGGGACCTTAACACACCCCTCACCTCACACGTGAACACAAAAAATGAATATTCAATACCCCGTATAAAAGTGATATAACTCTTATAATTCGAGTTAGGCCTAACTCAAGACCAAAGGCTGGCTCAGTAAGGATTGTTTTCCCTCCTATAAGGACTTATTTGATCATAACTCTAGTCAAGGTGGGACCTTAACACACCGCTCACCTCACACGTGAACACATAAAATGAATATTCAACACCCCGTATAAAAGCGATATAACTCTTACAATTCGAGTTAGACCTAACTCAAGACCAAAAGCTAGCTCAATGAGGATTGTTTTCCTTTCTATAAGGACTTATTTGATCATAACTCTAGTCAACATGGAACCTTAACACACCCATCACCTCACACTCAGGGCTAGACAATAGCGTGAAGTTTGCAGGATTCGGGTTAGATGGATCTATGATAGACTCTCATATCATTTAGAACTCGAGTTAGGTCTAACTCTATCCCAAAAACTATCTCAGCAGTGATGATTGCTGGACATTTTATACGGATTTATTTAGTCATGTCTGTAGAATGACCATAAACAGTATTCAAATTATTATCAAGACAAAACTCAGATTCAACAACAACTGAGTTGCAAAAAGCGATACCAACCAGCCGTTAAAATGCACAACAAGGTTAAAAAGAGACAAACTTTCGAACTTACCACAACAAGAGAACAAAGCAAGTAAACGGTAACGAGTCTTCAGATAAAACCCGGGTGCAGAAGCGTCTAGAAGAATGAATACCTGGGTAGTATGAAATACCACCAGAACAGAAACAAAAATCAATGAAGATACGATAAGATCATAAGACTGTGACCAGAATTGATAAGAATGAATGAGAAAGTTTATTGAAAAATGAATAAACAATGGGCTGAAGAAAGAGGGAGCTTACAAATCAATTATGAAGATGGAGACCCAGATGTTGAAAGGTGGAAGCTTTTCATGCTTATCTCGCTGCTGCGTCCGAAGAAGTAAAGATTCAAATCACGAAATCCAGAACAAGCTTTGCACAAAAGGGAATAACTAATCACTCTCAACCAGATCCTCAGCACTTTCAAAACATGTGAATTACAATAATTGAATTGCCCAATAGTTATTTTAGAATTATTTATCTTTCAAAGGTTATATGATATATCTAATATCAATCGATAAATCTTTTAAATGATTTTCACGACTCAAAATTACTTAAAAATACAAAAATAAAATTATAATTATTAAATTTAATTATAAATTGTTAAGATTAAAATACAAAATTATCTAATTTTTCTAAGTAATCTTGTAATTATTAAATTGGTTTGTCACAATAAAAATATAGTGGAATTACATCAATTAAAAGACAATAAAGTGTCCAGTCCCAAAGGACAATCTTAAATAAAAAACATAACTAAGGGCAAATAACGTCAATTTTGACATGAAATCAGTTGTTTTATCACAATCTCGGTACTTGATTAAGTTTAACATAGTAAATAACTTAACTTCCATATAAATTTAGTTCTGCGCATGAATTTTATGTGTTGCACAGAAAGAGAGAGAGGGCTAAACGTTTTAGGCTATGATGGGTGTTGCATAAGAGTTGGTGGATGTTAGGGTTTTAAGGAAATGGTTGCTGATGGAGAAGAAGAATGAGTGAAGATTTTAGATGTGTTTAATTAAACTTTAGGTTAAATATATTTTTAATCTCTCTAAAATTTTACTTTTATTGTCTTGGTCCTTTAAATATGCATTTGGATGTTACATATGCATGATTAGTACATGTGTGAGTGTAATTAAAACTTTTCCCGTAAATAACCAAAACAAAATTTCAAAAATTTTGTAGGGACCAATGTATCTAACTCTAATAAGATACATACGTAACCATGCTAATTGTGAATGTTAAAAAAAAATAAAAAAATGACACATATTTATAGTTATGTAAGACAATGTCCTCTTAATTTCTATTCAGTGATCAAACTATTTTTTTTCTTAAGTAGTGAGCCGGTAGCGGTGAAATTAATTAGTCACCCTACAGTCAGCATACTAAGTAATAGAAGGTTAGACAATTAGTTTTGAGTAATGATATGCTCACATTTAACTTTTCTTTCCATCTCATTTCCACCTTTTTTTTCTTCTTTTTATATTTCTCTACAATTCCTACACATTATATTACTTTTTGAGTTTTTTCTCACTTTTCTCTTCATATTTTAAGAAGTGGAGGAGGTGAAAAAGTGTTAAGAATAATTATTGATTGGTTTTTCCATTCACCCAAATTGAAACTTATAATAGAGATTTCGTTAAGAGAGGAATTGTTGAACCTTTATGTACTGAATTTTAATATGTTTACACCCCTCTTTCTATTACATATCATTTCTACATATTTTTCTTTCTATTTATCTCATTTATTCTATCACATCACTTATCATATCACTCATTTTTCTTTTTTCCATTTATATATCTCAAAAGTGAGGTGGAGTGGTGTTTAAGTAACATTTTCCCTTGGTTGAAAAGAGCTGTCAATGCAGGCCAACCCGGCCCATATGGGTTGGTCTGTCACGGATTGGATTAGAGCAACTCGTTTCTAAACGAGTTAAGAAAATATGAAACCAACCCGGCTCGTTCGCTGGCCCGTTTTGGCAGAAGAAAAATAAAAAATCTAAAAATTGGAAAATTCAATTAAATTTTTTTGAAAAAGTAATAAAAATTGATATTAAAAAACCCAAGATGCAAGAAAATCACTTTTTTTAAAGACTCACTTCAATGTCTTCACGTGACACTTAGTAGGCCCAACCCAAGATGTAAGAAAATCAGGAATTTTTTTTTTATTATCCAACCTGCGGGTTGGCTCGCTTGATCCGCGGGCTGACCCGTTTAACCCGCGGGTCAAACAAGTTGAATTGTTCTAACTCGTATTCTAAACGACCGTGATTTAATCAACACAACCCGCCCTCAAGCCGGGTTGGGCCGGGCCAACCCACGGGTTAAAACCCATATAGACAACCGTTGAATGATGAAATTAAACTTCAATCCAACAACTAAAGTGAGCATTTACTCGTTAATAAACAAAACAAAAAGAAGAAAAAATTGACAAGGATATAGGCAGAGCATGTTCGGGTGCGGGTGTTTCACTCCAAATCCATCAGATCCTCCTAGACCCTGCACCACCATCGGAGCCGCCACTGGAAACCGTTCCCGGCAACAGTGGCCGTTGATTGATGGCATCGCCGCCGCCACAACACCACCAGCCACCATAGCCCTCAAATGTGAGGAATTGCAATAGGGTGCTTAGGGATAGGAAAATGGTGAACAAAACTAGTGGGGTTTTTAATGTGATGATTGAGTGTGGGATAAGACCTACCACTGTTACTTATAACACCATGATGGATTCGTTTTGCAAGGAAGGGGAGGTTCAGCGAGCCATTGAGCTCAAAGGGGGAGTTAGTGCAAGTGCAAGTGCAAGTGCAGGCCAAGGAACTGATTGAGGAGATGTTCAAATTGGGACTCAAACTAGCTATTTGATGAATAGTGGGTCAACTCAAGCTTGCTGACCCATTTACATTTAAGGCTTTTAATTTGGTATGCAGGAAGATGCCAATGGTTGTTTCTGATGATTGATGTTTTCTCTATTAGAATCAGTGTTGGATTATTTCATATGATCAATAACTCGAGCAACTGGATTAACAATTTTGGTTACTTTCGTATGAGGTTTTTATTACAAATTTAGTTGCTTTGATAGTTTTGCTGCTATTAGAAATTATAATACCATCAGAGTTTTTCTGCTACAAATCTAGATTGTGTGTTAGTTCTTTGTTTGACAGTTTTTATATTATGATTTTTTAAGTTTTTATATTGAATTTTTTCCCGCAACTAATACATACTTGTTGTAGGTAAAAATTAAGTATCATGATGTAGATGTTCTCAACTCGAATAAGATTGCTTCCGCTGTAGATACCTGTAAGTAAAAAAAACTATTGGGGGTGATTATTGATTATGTGCTAAGATACTAAATTGAGTAGTGATAAAATAAATGTCGATAAAATAAATGTTGACATGTTTACACTTACACAGTTACACAGTGATTATTGCTATTGTATGTTTTAGTTCAATAACATAAGTTTTGTAGTGCATAGACATATGAAAGGTTCATGTTGTGAGAATAAAATACAACATAAAGGCACCATTATCAGTGATTTAGACAACCTTATTTGATATTATATACTTTCATGTTAAATTGTCATCTCATTTTGATTAAAAAAAATTAAAGTCAACTAAAATTGATTATGGTTTTTACGACAAAAATGATTATGGTTCATATTCACATAATTTTGATATCAATATGTTTTCTCTTATAATTTAGAATTACTGCACTCGCAAATAAGAATTTTATTTCTGTTTGATGAATACAAATTAAACAAAGTAATTACTTTTTTTAATAGAAAGGTTTCTACATGATGTAATTTCTTTTAAAATATTCATCATAATTATTAGACTTAAATATATTTTTACTTCATAATTTTTAAAGAGGAGTATAATTAAATCCCTATAAAAACTTTAGCAATTGTGTTTTTTTTTAATTACATTATGTCATTAATTTTGACTAATAAATTGTTCACGTAATGAGTCTAATCAAAGTAGGAATAACCACGTGGCCTTTTTGCAACATTTTTAGTCTTTCCATATTAATTTTTAATCACATTTAGTCTTTCTTCTTCCACATTCTTCTCCTTCCTCTTCCTTCATAACTCAAACCCACCAACCCACCAGAAAATTTTCTCTTGAAATTCATCCACCCACTTCCACTTCATCATCTTCTTCTTCACATATAAGCTAGAAATTCCTTACTTCAAATCATTAATTAAAAAATGTTTAAAACCTAGATAAAATACCCGGAGCAAAATCAAACAAATCAAAACCCATATCAATCAAACAGATGAATCAAAACTGGAACAAACCTAGCAACGTGAAACAAACGCCCCAGATAAAAAAACTCAGATCATGGAAATAGGAAAATATGAAACAAACTCCCCAGATAAAAAAACTCAAATGTGTTAACCAATTTATAAAACATTAACGATCCATTGACTTAATTGTGATAATTTTCTGAACTGCTCTTATCTGGCAGTGCGTTCATCTGAGCAACCTGTGCGGCGAAACCATGGAGGGTTTCCAGTGGAGAGGAGGAGGTGAACAATAAAGGGTATTAGGAAATAAGTGTTGCTGATGATAACATTTGGCGAATGGGTTTTTCTTTGGTTATTGATTTGGATTGGGGTAGTAGAGAAGGTTTGAGGTTAGAGAAAAGAAAATCCACATGCTAGATAAACTCTAGTTTTAACATTTAACCTCTTGTGAGATTACCATAGATAACCAAAATGAGTTAAAATAGCACGTAAACTCTCTTTTTAATAAATTTGGGTAAACTCGTGAGTTTATTGTCGAGTTTCAGCAAAAATGGAGAAAAATCATTTATTTATCAAAATGACAGCATTTAGTTATAGTCTTTGCCAAATTATTTTTATTCTTTACAAATCACTCTCGCTTTGTGCCACTTCTCCTCTTTTCTCTAATATTTATTTATATTGCGTAAAAGAGTGAGTTGTGGCAAAAAAATTAAAATTGTCTACGAACCTTGATTTTGAGTTTTTATGTTATATAAATTCTTCTTGGTTTCAAATTATGAATTAATAATTAGATATTGAAAGAATAAAAAAATAGTAAGATTTTTGTTTGAAGATCATGACTTATTTGCTCCTATTTAAAGTTTTCAACCTTTTACCTTTATGAGAACATGTGTTACATTTTTCATATGAACTTATATTTAGTCATTTAATGTATTATTTGAACTTATTCTTAAATATTTGTCAATTTATGTTTTAACTATTTAAGTATATTTTTAATTTATTGGTGTTTGCCTCATTGTTGTGGTTTTTTAAATATTATTTTTACATGAGGTAAACTTTTACAAGTTTATGAGTCCAGTTCACGAGTTCAGTTTACAGGCACTCCATGAGTTTAGGTAAACTCTCAAGTTTGACAACCTTGGCCGTTGCCTTTAATGCTCAATGGTTTTTAAAGATGTTTAGAGTCTGTTTGGTAGCCAGTATAAGGAGACAAGATAAAATAGTTAATCATATCTTGTTGTAGTTCGTTATTTGTTGCACTAGCAAGATAGAATATTGCAATCCTGCCTGTTATCATATTATGTCCATCACGTGTAAATTTAATCCTAATAAAGGAGTTGAGTTAGAAACCAACAGGATATGATATCAGTTTTCTATTGTTTTTCAATATCCAACCCCAAGTTAAAATTATTTTAGTAATTTATTTTTTTATAATTTTTAACATATTAATTTATAAATGTAAAAATGTTTATATAATATATAAATTTTATTATTTATAAATTGGTAGTCGTCACTGCAAAGTTAAAATTATATATTTATTCATACATATTTAATTAAAAAATTGACTAGGGGAAAATATTGGTCTTTACATATATAAAATTAGACAGTTTTTTCCTTAACATTTTCTACTACTCAATTAATGTTATTTCCTTACTTATATTATAATAATAAAAATATAAAATAATTATTCACTGAGACTAAAATAAACTACTTACTCATAAATATTGAGTAATTAATAGTAAATATGAACTAATTTTCTCTTATCATCTGCGATTATTTACTCAAAGCTACTTATGTACGTATATAATTATTTATAATTTAAATATTTATTAATTAATAATATTTTTAAATATTTTATTATTTAAATATTGACTAATTAATAGAAAAAAATATTTTTAGTTAATTTTATAATATACATATACTCATTTATAACAATATGGGGATGGTTGGGGTTGTGTGTGATTCCTAAAGAGCTTGGCAGTTTGGCTTCTATGCAGGCGTTCAAGGTGGAGACCCTCTGGTAGCAGAACATCAAGTCGCAAGAATCGGCCTTCTTTTAATCTAGAATAAGAACATTTAGAAAGTGTATTGTGAATCTGACTACCTGGATATTATGAATATGATCACTCATAAGAGGTCTAGATCTCATGCGTGAACTAGTATGTTTATGGATATCCATCTTCTTCTCTCACAAGAGTGGGATATTCGTCTTTGTCACATCCCTCGTGAAGCTAATGACCCTACAAAGTGCAGATTGCCTTACAGGTTTCGGCGCTGCCTGACAACGTGATTTTACTAGCTTGGATGTTCATCTGGACATTGTTGCTCCTTTGTTGTCCAGGGATGCTTTAGCATTGTAGTTCTTAGTAGTATACATAATATAGGTATTATTTTTTGGGGCATAAAGTTATTGCCTAAATTGCCTTGCATTGTCAAGTTAGTGTTTTTCTAAAGAATGTTCGAGTTAGTGTTGAAACGATTAAGATGTGTTATTGCAAGTTAACCTAGTGGGTTACCCCTGCTCTCCTACTGTCGTATGGGTTTTTGTGTCGTCTTCACAGCTATCTTTCTGTGTCGGTTCTCATGCTAAGAGGTTTACCTTCATCAGCAAGGAAAGGCATGCAGGTGCTGAATGTTGGGACTGTTACGGAAGATCCAAAATTAGAAGGCGAGGCCTACATGGGCTATTAACTCGATCATGTGACCTTCAATAAGAGTGGCTCCGGGGGTTCCTGTTTCTGTTCATGCTGGCAGTTCTGGGCAAAGTGGTTATGCGGCTTCGGGGGTTCCTTTCTTTGATGCAGTTGCGGCCTTGGGGGAGACAAGTGCAGTGGATATTGGACGCTGATCCATGCACTTTTGTTGTCAATGATAGCACCTTACCTATGTTGTTATGGGGGAAAAGGCTGCTGTTGATGTTGCGCAACAACAAGAATTTGTGTTTGCTGCCAAGGCTGGCCTGGTACCGACGGTAGTAAAAAATAGCTCAGGAGGTAGGTGTCTTGGCTGCGGCCAGGAGTGAGAAGGGAATTTTTTTTCAGAAGAAGCATGATTTTGGGTATGTTTCTGCTCCTGTTCATGAGATTTCTAGGGTATCTCCACCATTGAAGAAAGTGGTTGGTTCTGTCGTTTTGGATATGGCAGAGGCTACTGGGCAACCCCACCATTCCAAATGAGAATCTCGTCATGAAACTGTCGTGGGCTTGGGAACCCACAAGAAGTTAGGGTTTTGTACAAGCTCACCCCCTCTCAAGCTCTCGTTGTATTCTTTGCCATGGAGACACATAAAAATTGTCAAGAGATGTTGGCTTTTCGTGGTTTTGGTAGGTTCTCAAATGCTTTCCCAATTTAGTGTTCGAGGCATCACAGGTCACAAGTATGGGGCTTTACCAAGATGCAGGTTTTGGCTATATATGACTTCCTTGATGAGTAGAATAACGGGCGTACTTAGCATATTATTTGCAAGGCCAAGCCTGATGATTTGGTCCCTTGGTTGTGAGTTGGGGATTTTAATGGCCTCATTAGCTCGTCTAGTAAGCTCGGGGGGTGGGGGGTGGGGGGGGAGAGCTTCCTGATGTGTTGCATCTCCAAGTTTCCCATCAAACTTGTTCAATTTGTGGTTTGCAGGATCTTGGTTTCTCTAGCTATCGTTTGATGTGGTCCAACAAGCGTAAATCACCAGATAATATTGAGGAGCTGTTGGATTTTTCTTTCAAAATAATAGTTGGCTTGGTTTGTGGCCATCGTCTTTAGTGTCAACTCTCCCATGTTACCACTCGGATCATAATCCTATTTTGGTGACTTGTCATACTCACAGGTCAAAGCTCAAGCGGAGAAGGGGTAGGTTTTGCTTTGAGGAGATATGGCTCCAGAGCGAGGAAGAGTGTGATAAGTTGGTTGCTGACCCCTGATGCAAGTTGCATTCTAACTTCTCTTCTAAAATTGGGGACTTAGGTTTGGTCTTGGATAGTTGGGAGCGTCATAAATATGTGTCACGTTTTCAGTGTCACGTCTCCTTTGTTACGACTCGAATCATAATCCTATTTTAGTGGCTTGTCATACTCACATGTCAAAGCTCAAGCAGAGAAGGGGTAGGTTTCTCTTTGAGGAGATTTGGCTCCAGAGCGAGGAAGAGTGTGATAAGTTGGTCGCTGACACCTGATGCAAGTCACATTCTAACTTCTCTTCTAAAATTGGGAACTTAGATTTAGTCTTGGATAGTTGGGAGCATCAGAAATATGTTGATCTACCCAAAAAGATTTCTCAGGCCAAGGTTTTGGTTCAAGACTTACAACGACGTGAGCAAACATAGTAGGTTATTTTGGCCATCCATGAGGTTGAGTGAGATCTAGATTCTTTGCTCGAACAGTATGAGATTATGTGGTGTCAGAGCTCCCGTGCTAGTTGGTTGAAATATCGAAATACTAGTTTTTTCCACAGGGAGGTGGCGTAATATAATTGAAAAAGTCGTGGATGATAATGGCATGGTTTTGAGGAGGAGGAGGAGGAGATCTCCAAGTTGTTAACTAGTTATTTTTAGAGCATTTTCTCTTCTTCGGGGTCGATGGGTACTGATGTTGTGACCTCATTGGTGACTAACAAAATTTCTTATGAACATCTTCATACTTTATCTGCTCATTTTACTAAGGATGAGATCGAGCTCGCTCTCTATCAGATGCATCCAACAAAAGCTCTAGAGACAGATGGTTTACCTTATCTCTTTTTCCATAAGTTCTGACACATTGGAGAGGATGTCACCCAATTTTGCTTGCAGGTTCTGAATGGTGGCCTTTCACCAGGTTGCATTAATAAAACTCAGCTTGTTTTGATTCCTAAAATTAAAAAGCTTGTTCATGCAAACCAATTTAGGTCCGTCAATCTTTGCAATGTTGTTTTTAAAATTATTACCAAAATCATTGCTAATAGATTGAAAATTATTTTTCTATTTGTGACACTTAAAAAGTTAAAATGCATTTATCTCGGGTCATTTGATCACGGAAAATGCTCTTATTGCTTTGAGTGTTTTCGCTATATGAAAAAAGGAAATTTTAAGGCAAAAATGTACGATGGCGTTAAAATTGGATATGTCAAAAGTTTATGCAACGTTTTTAAAAGTGTTCTCACCATATTTGTTTATTATATATGGGGAAGTCTTTTCTATTCTGATATAACAAACTATTTCTTCTTCATTCCTTCATGAGATTTAGATTTTCGAAATTGCACCTATTATCTCACATTTTTACAAATTGAACTGGGTTAAAAATAATACATTTGTGAGTTAGTCCAACCCGTCCTAAGTACTATACACCCCAAACCCCCAATTATTGGGTTGAAGATTGACCCTACCTAATTAATTAAACTTCATTGACGCAAACTTACAGAAATAATTATTGATTAATCAAACAACCACATGCAGTAGCTTGGAACTCTGTCCTGAGGAAGTTTCATTCGTTTTGGTTACAACCTTAATTAATACATTTACACAAACTTCATCTTCCATCACAATTCCACATCTTTTTCTTTTTATCTCTTTTTTTTTATCACATCACTCATTATAACTTATATTCCTCTCTTTTCTCTATCTCACTCTAAGTCTGGGTGAACATTGAGTGTAAACATAACATTTCTCTTTTGGTTAAATGTGAAACTTGCAAGTTGTACAATGAAAGAGAGCCAAGAATAAAAAATTTGTAACTAACACTTATACTTGACTACTTGCTTGCTCCTATAAAATTAGTTCCTCCTTTGAGTGATAGCTACTCATGAGAAACACATAAGCATAATAAGAGAAATCACTTGAGTTTCTCTACAAGAAACTTCACCTCAAGAAACACTTTACTTACAATAATGTCAACAACTTCTCTTCCACCACCTTACGACCCTCTTGCACCGCCGGCAACCCCAACAGCGACATGGACTCCGCCCTTGCCAACTTGGCCTCCTCCCACCTCAGGTCAGTATGTATCAAGTGACGATTCATCTTCTTCTTCTTCATCAACAATGTCATTTGGCATCGGCATCGGAGTCGCGGTTGGAGTCCTGGGGCTTATATTGGCCTTAGGCATATGGTACAAGCATCTTAAGAAGAAGTGGAGTAATAGATGTTCTTAAAAGTGATCCTGTAATTCTCTATGTATCTTCTACTATTCACTAATGTTTCAATTCAAGAATATAAGTTTCGCAATGTTTGTTGAAATGTTCATGTTCTGATACCCTGTTAATAAAGTCTAATATGTTAAGTAAGTCGTGAGGGAATTGTAATTTTACAATGTAATAAATGTGTGTTAATTTGATTGATTGGGTGTGTGTCTGTGTGATACCTTGCAAATTGATGTACAATTGACAATTTTTAAGCTTAAAAGCTGAAAGTTAACATATGCTAATTTAAGTCTGTTTTCAAGCCAATTCTGTGATTGATGTACTCTGATTTGGATGCAGTTTTTTTTCTTTTTCTCTTAAGAACGTTTATTTTCATCTCTTAAGTTGAGTTTTCAGGTTCATTTCAACTCATTTATGATGGTTGGCCCTGCATTTAAGCTGAAATATTTTTGGTAGATGAAATATTTTTTGTGGCAAAAAAATTATTATTGCGTCATTTTTTACAACAACACCAGTGTGTGTATATATGATTTTTTCCATTGGTTTTGTTTTAAGTAACACATCCCCTCTCACGTGATGAGGAACTTCTGTCCACATTTGGTTCTATATCTCTCTAATCAAATTCTGGTATTCCCACAGCAATTGGGATAATGGATTTTGAGTTTATGAGAGGTAGTATGGGATATGTAGTAGGTGAGAAAATCACCTGGTTGGTCAAATATGCTATCAACCAACTTTTACCTCCTCATATGAGTGACTTTTAAATAATATGGTATAATTTGATTGGTGGATCAATAAAAGAGAAATGATATGAGTAAAAAAAAAGGACATCCAAAAATTAGAGGAGGGAATTTGGATTTCATGCATACAAATGCTAGCAATACTTTCTAAGTAGGATTTACGAAAAATATGAAACTCATATGATTTCAATCGAGAGTGTTGGAAGAAAGTGTTGAAAAGAGAGTGTCGCTAGCCTTCCTTTTTTAGTGAAACAAATTCCAGAGTTAATTATTTCAACTCGGAATAGGAATATGAGCACATCACTGCATGAATTATGGATTTTTCTAACTCCGTGTAATCCAAATCCTTACCAACCCTATCTCAACACATTGGGACCTAATAAGAAAATCACACATTAGTGTAACTTGATTTTGTTTATATCTGCTTGCGTGTAGTGTCCTCCTCAGCCTGAGTTCTTTGACCACATGGCTGTTTATAAAACCTAGGAAGGATTGTGACTTGCTATTTGCTCCTTCAACAGAATCACCAAATTTTCGAAGGATCACTTGACTTTTTAGTAACAAAAAGGAATAGGTGGTGATAACAAGTCACCAATTGATAATTAAAAAAAAAAATCTCATCGTCGATATATATATTTTTGGACTCCTCCCAAAAAATTATAGATATTTTATAAGTTTATTCAAAGTCCCAACAAAAGAATTTTATACACGCCCTTGGATGATGGTACAATAATATATGTAGAAGGCTCTATACCTACCTAAATACAGCCTGAGTTTAACATTTGAAAAGCTAAAATAGTTTGTTGTTATTTTGTCTTATAACTAGCATCCAAGTTCCTATCATTTTAATTAGTTGTGATCTTTGTATAAAAATATGAGCAACAAACTAGCTTGGAAGTTTCAACATATGGAACAAAGTTGGGCGAAGATTCTCCTTATATATGTCCAAAACATTCTACATAATTCAATAATTATTAATTTGTGTTAATAATTTATTCTAAAGTACCTGTAATGTTCACAGAGTTTCAGCCATTGATGACTTGCAGTTGAGACTCAGGAGTCTTTCTACCTTAGGTTGGATTGGAAAGAGGGATAACTACAGCCAATAGGTAATTGTTCTTCCACATCTTCCCGTTCCTGATCAGCGGCTCGTACTCCGGGTAATCGCAATGGTGCTCGGCAATATGGTTGGGCGGAGCACTGTGGTCAGATATCTGCAACAAGCACTACGACGCTCAGATGAGATCGGAGCAGTAAATAATCAAAAATAAGATCAGATCATTTGACTGTCTGTTTGGATCAGGTTTAATAGAATATAAAAATAAACTAACCAAACTTGTGGGGTTGTATCCATTAGTTTTTGCAAACTCATTATCTAAGACTTAGCGACAGTTTTAACCATCACTAATATTTGTGGTGACACCGCTAAACTGTATGTCGATTGAATTTCTATAAAAAGGAGGTGTACTCTTAATTAAATCAAACTAAATTGACTTGACTACAATCGGCTAAGTTCATTGGAACCTTCTTTCCTTTTCAGATGTTTGTCCGATCATTAGTTGCAATGAGTTTTGATATTTATATAATTTGAATAATATTTTTAGGCTTAAATATGTTTGATATCCCTAAAATTGTAAGATGAATCAAATTGGGCAATGATTCGTGTACACCTAAACAGTACAGACAACTCTGGACACATATTTTTCTCTCTATCTCTTTCTTCAATTACATCAGATTATATATCACATTTATCACTTATATCTCCTCTCTTCTTATCTCTCTCTAGTGGTCTACTCCTTTTAAATGTCTATCTATCATTATTCGAATCAAATTAGTTCTTTGAAATGTCATCCTAAAACAAAATTTCAAATTAAGGCAAAAGTGTGTTTTAAGTTCATATGTCTCCAATTATACACACACAATATTTCCACATGGCTTTTTTTATTTCCAACTCATGCAATTAACACTTATGTGTTATTTTAATTCCAAATCAGATTAAAACATTTCTTCTTTCTCAGAAATTAATCCTTCCATTTCCATCCCTTGTAGCCAGTTAGGGGATTTAGCAGCTTGAATGTAGGTTCCTTATGTAGGGACAAAGACTACATAATTCAAGTGGTTAGGTGAAATAGAATCACATAGACAACTGGAGAAATTTGGTAAGAGATACTTGTTGTGGAAGTATAATGACATAGATGATGATTGTTCTTACTTCTTACTGCTTTAAAGAACATTACAATGGAAGTCATGAAGATAAGTGGGTGGCTTCTTCGTTCTTGTGGATTTTCTGGGAACAGGTGAGGTATTGCTATGCAATGTAGGAGTAATGGTGGTGGTGGATGTAGAAGGATGTTGTTGCTTAGGAAGTGGGTAGTCAAATAGAAAATCTAATGAAATGCTATGTTGTTAGTCACTGTCAGAATGAGGGGCAGGCTTATGAATGTTATAGGGAAAAACATGTTCATCGAAAACCACATTTCTTGAAATAAAAATTTCCCTACTGGCAAGATCAAATATGATGTACCTTGTTTCATATTTGAATCATAGGAAAACACATTTTCCATCTCCTTGATCTAAGTTTGTTCTGTTTTGGGAGAGAGTGGATAAAAAACATAAAGAGCCAAAGACTTTAAGATCAAGTAAGGTAGAAGGAATACCATGAAGGAGTTCAAAAGGTGACTTTTGATTTAGTGATAGGATGGCAACTTGTTAATTACATGAGCAGCTGCATAAGACCAAAGAGATTTAGGAAGGTCAGCATGAAACAAGACACTTATAGTGACATTCAAGAAGTGTCTATGCTTCCTTTCTACAACTGAGTTTTGTTGAAGTGTCTCAACACAAAAGCTTTGATGAAAAATACCAAGAGAAGAATAAAACTCAGGAAAAAGAAATTAGTTTTCATTGTAAGTCCTTATGTTTTGAACAAATGTATTAAATTGTGTGTGTACAAGTTTAACAAAGGACTGCAATAATTTCGTAGTTTTAAACTCTGTGTGCATGGGATAAAGCCATGTGTGCCTAGTAAAGTCATCCACTATGGTGAGAAAATACAAATGTCTATGAATAGAGGGAACATTCAAAGGACCTTAAATGTGAATGTGAGTAAGAGAAAAAGGTTTACTGTGAATGAACTGCTGTGAGTAAAAGCTAATTTTGCTTGCTTAGCAAAGTGACAGAAATCACAAACTCTATTTTTATTGAATTTCACAAATGGGAATTGAGTACAAACAATTTTTAGTACATTGGTGGAAGGGTGGCCAAGTCTAAAGTGCCACAAACCAAAAGTATCATAAAATTACAAGAATGTAAAGTAGAAGATGTAGTAGTGGGAAATCAAGATACATAGGTGAAGACAATAGTTGGATCCATTTATTCCTCTAGACATGGATCATCGTCTCCCTTTTCCTTTCGAGACATTCCAATGTGTCTACGAATTTCCCCTTCCTTGTTGATATCCCCTGCCATTTGATACTGCCTGATTATCAAAACTGAATAACACTTTGAGATCAACTAGTAAACAGCATTTGCTTTGTCTCTCCTATTGTAAAGCTAGTGAGAAAACACAATTTATTGATGGAAGAGGATCCATCATCAAGATTTGAGTTTTTACACCATTATACCCTCATTGAGTCCCTTTAGGAAGCAAATCACATACTCGGATTCTTTGTGCTTCTTGATACTCTTTGTCAAATCACAACTATACTTGATTGCACATGTGTAGGTCTTAGGGATTCAAGTTCCTCCCACAAAATTTTCAATTACGTATAAAATTTGGAAAGATGTCTATCTCCTTGTCTAATTGAATGTAGCTCTTGCAGTAAATCATAGATCCTAATGTGATTGATGGTACAATACATAGTAGTGCTTTATATACAGTATTTACTAAGCTAAGCTATGTATCTAACCTGCTAAAGTGTGTAACTAACAACTAACAAAAAGTTCCAGTTACAAAGCTAACTTCTAACTAAGTATTAAGTTGATTCTTATAATCCAATAGAGAGTGTTAGAAATAGAGTTTTAACATGAGTGTTGCTAGCATTTTTCTAAATTCAAAGCACAATGAAGTAAAGAACATGAGTTAACCTTGGTCATTGTTTGCCCATGACATGACAACAACTCGGTCTTATTAGTTCAATAGTTTTTTCTTTCTCTTGTGTACTTGGCCTTGGGCTTGGGCTTGGGCTTGGAATCATATACCTAAATATATATATAAAAGAAAACACCTCTGAAATGGATTCTGGAGGCCAAATACAAGAAACATACATTCTTACGAATTTACCTTCGCATAATTCCTTTGAATGTTTCTACAAAACTTTTCGTAGGAAAATTTCAAAACAGAATTCGCAAGAAACCTACTTTCTAGTGGATTTACCTTCACAACATTTTTGCGGATTTTTCTTGAAACCAGTTTCACAAGAGAGTTACGCAAGAAAATCCGCAAGAAACATATAATCTTGCGGATTTACCTACACATATTTTGCTGCGGATGTTTCTCCAGAACTCTTCGCAGGAAACTTTCGTAAGAGAATTCGCAAGAAACATATTTTCTAGGGCATTTACCTTCGCACTATTTTTGCGGATTTTTCATGAAAAGATTTTCGCAAGAAACATATATTCTTGCGGATTTACCTTCGCCTATTTCCTGCGGTTTTTTCTGGTAAAATTCGTCGCCGGAAAGTTTCGCAAAAAAGTTCGTTAGAAACCTACTTTTTTGCGGATTGACCTTCGCATTTTTCCCGCGGATTTCTGAAAATCTTTTTAGCTGGAAAGTTTGCAAGCAAATTCGCTACAAACCAAGTATAATGAGCTTTAAGAAATTGTTGCAGAACCGCTCATTCGCCTCATTGAGAAAAAAGGATAAAAAACTGTACAATTTCGTTGTACTTTGTATAAATTTCTTAATTATGTTTTAAGTCCAACATCAAACTAAGTCAAGTCAACTCTTTTAAAGTAATATATCTATGAACTGTTGCTTCGAAGTAACTTTGCATGTGATGACGAGAGCCTGATATTGACGTATATCACTAGATTGGCGAGCAAGTAACAATAATTTATAGTAACAAAATGAAATAGCTAGGAAAATCAGCTAGATGAACGAACATGATGCAGTAGGGTGTGATGATTGCTATATATATATGTCCCAAGGTTGAACCAAGAAACACTGAAAAGCTCATAAACAATCAAGCTTGATATGGGGTTTCTTGACCATCTTCCAGAGTGTTTCACTGCCATACCAAATCCACTTAAGGAGAAACGTATGCCCAAGCAGGTTAATTTTCTTCATTTCCTTTTGCATCTTTCACTATATGCATGCATGTGTGTCTCTGTTTTAGAAACAGATATTTATATGATTTTACCCTACTCATTAAGCTTTTCTTTGTCTGATCAACAATTTTGAATTTTTTTTTATGATATAGACGGTTAATATCAGGGTGAAAATGTGTTGTCAAGGCTGTGTAAGAAAAGTTAGAAACGCAGTGGAAGACTTGAAAGGTAATATATACATATAAAGCTCTCTTAATTGTTCTTTCTATCCTTTGATGGTTTTGCAGGTATTGGAAAAATCTGTTATGCCCATCTCTAATACTTAGAGATCAAATCAAGTTTAATATTAGATAGCTATACCATATATTCATGAATATAGTTATATCAAATCAAGTAAACTACCCAACCTTTCCATGCATCTTCGGTGAAATAATCATTGCAGTGTTTCTTGAAGAATAAAGTAATAATCAACCACTAAGCAATCATGTCTTTGGTCCTACAACTTCTATTTTTATTTTTTCAATTCAACCAGATTACAAATCGTCGTGTACGACTTCCTGCCTAATGAAACACTGAAAACCTTGAGACATAATAGGATCTTATAATATTCACTACTAAAATAACGGCCATACACTAGAACCCTATGTCATTAATCCAATAATAGAAGTTAAACCTCAAAGCTCTGACAAATTCGTTTATGTTTGGTCATGAGAAAAATCCTAACCTAGTAACCTAGGTATGCATTATAAATAAAATAAGATTTAATTAATCTTCTACACGCACAACTTCCAATTTCTCATTGTACTAAAGTTATATGTTGAAGAATTATTTAAATTTATTTTATAGCATAAACATATATGGAAGTGTTTAGATAAGTCCACAAAATATGCGAAAATAATTTATTATCTACCCATAAGCTATTTTAAACTTATTTTAATACTTTTCTCATATTAGTTTATACCTACTTGTAAACTATTTTAAGTTTATTTCAATACAATTTTCAAATAAACATATAAATAAGTATTTATGTGATAAGTACTTATTGACTTAAGCACTTAGTTAAATTAATTTCTCAAACAGTGATATTTATAAACATATCATTATTATTATTTTTGAAACTACATGATTTAGTCATCATACGTAATAAAAAAGAGAAAAAAGAACACATCAAATAAGGATGAAGGCTGAGAAATCACTTAGGACAAAATAATTGAAGGTTGAGGCATCACTTTAATACTGGGTGCGCATCCTAAGCATTACTATAAATAGAAGGTATAAATTATGGTTTTAATTGTCACTAATCAATTTCAAGGACACGTAAGATGATCTATTACTAGCTGTTTCACACAAACTCTGGATGATTTAGTTAGCATTGTGATGAGAAAATGGTGAATTGTTTCAGGGGTGGAATCCGTGGATGTAAACCAAAAGCAACAGAGGCTAACTGTGACTGGCTATGTAGACCCAAGGGAGGTCCTGGAAGAAGTGAAGAACACAGGAAAGACAGCTGACTTTTGGAGCTTTGTTCCCTACAACTCAATGACTTATCCTTATGTAAAAGGGGCTTATGACATCAAAGCACCAACTGGTTTCGTCAGGAATGTCCCTCAAGCAGTGGGTGACCCTAAGTCTCCAGAGATGAAGATGATGGTTCTCTTCAATGATGAGAACCCAAATGCATGTTCAATCATGTAAATCCCATATTTAGAGGGCATATATATATGCAGTGTTTTCTGTCTGTCCCAAAGGAATGCATAGTTGCAATTCTCAATATGATAAATATCCAGTACTCATGAATGCAACAGTTAAAGCTTTCTGCATTGATGCATCATCAGATGTTCTCAACAACAAATGTGTAACATGTACATGTCCTCCAGCCTTTTTACCCCTTATTGAATAACTTAAAAAACAGGGGCAGTTGGCCATGGGGCTCCGTATCACTTTCACAATCCGCAACAACATTAAAATGAAAATGGGATAAACCAACGAATTTTGATACCAAAAAAATTGAAACATCCGGTCATCTTGCATGACGAGAGTTCCTAAATTATTCATTTTTCGAAATCATCACAAATAAGATTTAATATGGGAGCAGGAAGTGTGGATATGACTAAGAAGCTGATTCCTTAGCAATCTTCTCTGCCTTTGCAAGGACCTCCTCAATACCTCCAACCATATAGAATGATTGCTCCGGTAGGTCATCATATTTACCATCCAACACACCCTGTCAGTTACAGAGCAACAAAAGGTTATTGCTTAGAGCATGGCAAGCCAAGGCAAAAATGAAGCCATAACAAAACTATGCAACCAAAACAGATGAAAACAGAACTGAGGTTGTTTGTGAAAACACGTAACGAACAGATGCAATTGAACTTTTTTATAAGATGGGAGAAATGTCTGTTTTGCCTTTTCGAAGCGAAGCTTACCGAAAAAATAAATCCAATCACAATGATTTATACTAGGATAATACTGAAGATGAAAAAAGAAAACAAGCTAAAACAGCTGAGACAAAAAAATACCTGGAAACTGTTGATGCTCTCCTTCAATTCCACATACTTTCCTGGGGCACCAGTGAAAACTTCTGCAACGTGGAAAGGCTGGCTCAAGAACCTCTGGATTTTCCGAGCACGGGCAACAGTCAATTTATCATCTTCACTAAGCTCATCCATTCCCAAAATAGCAATGATATCTTGAAGATTCTTGTAGTTCTGGAGAACTTTTTGCACACCACGAGCAGTCTCATAGTGATCATTCCCCAAAATAAGTGGGGAAAGCATTCGAGAGGTAGAATCTAAAGGGTCAACGGCAGGATAGATACCCAGCTCGGAGATCTATTCATTGCCAAAACAATCAAACTAATTAATCGGTGACCCAAAAAAATATTATCAATGTTATAACCACTTCATAACAATAAAACCTGTCGTGATAACACTGTTGTGGCATCCAAGTGAGCAAAGGTTGTAGCAGGAGCAGGATCTGTCAAGTCATCAGCAGGTACGTAGATAGCTTGGACAGAGGTAATTGAACCCTTCTTGGTGGTTGTAATACGCTCTTGAAGACCTCCAAGATCAGTAGCCAAGGTTGGTTGGTAACCGACAGCAGATGGGATACGACCAAGTAATGCAGACACCTCTGAGTTGGCCTGCAAAATAGACACATCACGATATAAAATTACTCTGATAAAAACAATGCACTAGAAGGAGGATAGTTTTTAAAGGTACGTTGTTCAAAGGGCCAATACTTGGGTAAAGCGGAAAATGTTGTCAATGAAAAGAAGCACATCTTGTCCTTCAGCATCACGGAAGTGTTCTGCAACAGTAAGTCCAGTAAGACCAACACGGGCACGAGCACCAGGGGGCTCATTCATTTGACCATACACGAGAGCACATTTGCTGTCACCCTGATTTTGTGAAACAACACGAAATTATATAAAGAATATATTAAACCAATAATAAAATATCACAATATACAATCATGAACATATTCTTTTCACCTGCTTCTCTCCTAGCTTAATGACACCACTCTCAATCATCTCTCTATACAAGTCATTACCCTCTCGAGTTCGTTCTCCAACACCGGCAAACACAGAGAAACCACCTAATCCAATGGAAACAATCAGCATGAGTATAGAATTGCAAACAAACGTATTCACAAAATAATTTAAATACATTAAGTACGTACCATGAGCCTTTGCAACGTTGTTAATAAGTTCCATGATAAGCACAGTTTTTCCTACACCAGCACCACCAAACAAACCAATCTTTCCTCCTCTTTGGTACGGAGCAAGTAGGTCAACAACCTAAACGTCAAAAGGTTCACTAAATTGGTACCCACTAGTAAGAAATACACACACCCCTACGAATGCAGAATCCTAAGCTGTCAAGGAAATTATGTAAAGCACAATCATGAAAAAGTAGATAAAGAAAGTGCAAATTACAAATAAACAAAAATTACCTTGATCCCAGTAACCAGAATCTGCTGTTCGGTTGCTTGTTCAACAAAAGCAGGAGCTTCTTTATGGATGGGCAAATAATGCTCGGTTTCTACAAAGATCCACACCAACTACCATCACAAAAACATATAGTGCAATGGAAATTATACAACAAAGTCTTATTTACTGATAGGGTATAAAAGGGCATTGCAGAATTCTTACTGAGGTCACCCTTCTCATCAATGGGCTCTCCAATGACATTCATGATACGGCCAAGGGTAGCCCTGCCTACAGGAATCTAAAGGGAATACGAACCTTATATCAGAACACCAGAAAATAACAGCTGGTGACATGATAATTGGGAGGAAATAAACAAAAATTGAATAAAATCCACCGGTGAGCAAAGAAGAAATTGACTTTGGGCTTCTATTGAATCGAGAAATAGGTTTGATTATCCATTTTCTTATAGAATATATATATAAGGTATCCTTCGGATGATTCAAATCAAACCAATTGGATGTCCGACTCGGACCTATATGACATGACCGATCAATAAAAATACTCACTCAACCTTTGTCATATATTCTCAGCTAAAGAAAATATCAGAAAAGAGACTCCGATTGATACAGTGATAAGTATCATTTTTTTTTAAATGCGAAATTCAGCTTCAGACCATACACAGAAGAGCACAGGGACGGATTTATGTATTAACTCGTGGGGGAAATTGCACCCATTGGATTTAATATTTTTGTTAATATATGTAATAGTAATACAGTTTAATAATAAGCTATATCTAAATGGTTGATAATAGTAATGCAATTTACTAATTATATAATAACAATGTAAAATTTACACATATATCCAATTAGATTTTATCATTTTGTCACATTATAATTAAACAGAAATTATAAAATACAAAAAAGTAAGATGATGAGATATAATTGGATGTCTGAAAATTGTTTAGACTATCAGTTTATACTAATTAATTCTTAATAATAATATTTCTAGAAGCATACATATCCCATCTACATTTTATACAATATATTTTTAATTTTAGAGCCTTGCTCTAAGGTAAGAAAGAGAGACAGCACGATTTGCACACTTTGGAGAAATAACCAATCAGAAAAATCAGGGAGGAAAGAGATGTTATATTTGAAAAATTTGACAAAGAAAAAAAGCACATGGCATGCATTTCGCGGAGGTGTGCTTCGTGCCACCTAGCATTTTTGTTAATTTTAAGAGTTAGCTTTCAAACTACTAGTGATAACTACAAATTTAAAATATTTTTTCCCACTGAATATGATTAAGAATCAAATATAAAATGAATTTGAAATGAATGGTTACATAATTATTTCTGTAAATTACACGCACATGTATGTACAATGATAAAAAATTGTAATATTAAAATGAATTTTTTTAGATCACATATATATCCTCCATGGTAGACATGAATCTAGCCTGAAAAGGTCAAGTAGGACCACTATAGGTCAAACTCTCCCTTTGAGTATTTACATACTTAAGATTGATTTGGAGACCCACTAGTGAAGTTGGATTAACTAGGCCTAGCTAATCTATACATTCAATGGTTAAAATAAAAAAATCATTTGATGCTTTAACATTAAGAAAACTCATAAAAATTATAGTAGGTAATTATACACGTCATAGTAAGATATAAAATTTTAATACTACATATAAGTCTATGAACGTGTTGCCCCCACAACTAAAATTTCCTAGATCCGTCCACGCAAGAGTGCATTTGAGGAAGATGACAGTCACCCACATTGAACAATGATACCCATCTAAAAGGGAAAAGGCAGCAAGGTATACACTATAAACTACATTGAACAAAGCTACTGACATAGGACAATGATACTCGTCTAAAAGGGAAAAGATAGTAGCAAGTTATACCCTATGGTTATAAACTACATTCAACAATGGTACCCACATCGAACAATGACAATCAACTAAAAATGGAAAAGATGGTTGCAAGGTATGCACTATAAACTACATTGAACATGGCTACCCACATCGGCCAATGATACTCATCTAAAAGGGAAAAGATAGTTGCAAGGGACTATAAACAACTGTCTGCAAAGTAACAACAAAAATTATATGTATTTCAAGACAGTAATTACATCAAAATTAAAAATAAAAAGACACATTGAGGTACTTTCAATCATCATAGTGTAACAGAGTCGTGTACATTTTGCTAGTTTCAAAATCAAATAAGATAAAATAAAAACTCTGAGATCCACTAGACAAGACAATACCTAAAATCTTATAGGGCAACAATCAGAGCATCTTCCATCGATGTTATTTTAGTGTCTTAAACATTTTTTATGGGTTTATACTGCCACATAGGATTTAAGACACTTATAAAATCCCACCGCACATTTCGCTCCTGTGGTTGGAATCTTATTTTACTTTTAGTTAAACCCACAATACACAGTATATTTATATTATTTATTTCTACCCAATATTAAATTAAACTAAATTAATAATTCTATACAAACATAATTAATAATTAAAAATAATATAATATAATTAAATATCAATTTGATAAGAAATACATAATTAAAGTTTAACGTGATATTATTTAATTAAAAATGAAAAAAATACATATTAACAATACATTTTAAATAAAATAAATAATATTTCATAATAATTAATTTTCACAATTCTCATTCCCACCTTAAAATACATGAGATCTCATCTAGAACCCGCTAAGACATTAAAATAAGATCTTAAACGCTATGTCACGGATTTTGCATTTCTTATTTTAAAATCCCGCCTTTAAATCTAATTTGAGAAGTTAAGATCTTCCAACCCCAAGTCAAAAACTTTCCACAACCCCAAACACAAATGCGAATCAACGAAGACTTACAGTAATAGGGGAACCAGTGTTGAGGACGCGGCGACCCCTGACGAGCCCTTCGGTTCCATCCATAGCGATGGTGCGAACCACACCCTCACCCAAGTGCTGCGCCACCTCCAACACCAACCGAGTCGAGTGGTCCAACACCTCGAGAGCAGTCAGGATCGGCGGCAATCCCTCGTGGAACCGGACATCCACGACGGCACCGATGACCTGACACACCTGCCCAATGGCGCCCTCCCCGGTGAACTCGTCGGTGATCTTAGCTCCGGCGCCGGCATCCTGACCGGCCGGCGGGGAGGCTTCCGCCGCCGCTGAGGTGGAGTAGTGCGCGGCGCGGTTGAGGAGGTAGCCGAAAGGGGAAGGGCGCGCGGGAGATGAGATCCTGGGGGTTGAAGATTTGGTGAGGAAGGATTTGGGTGAAGATCGACGAAGGGAGTGTCGGAGAAGAGAGGATGCGATTCTGCGTGAAGCCATCTTCAAAGGGCTTCGGTGACAAAGACCCGAAATTTAGGGTTCGAGACTTATAGTTGACTCGAGTGCTGTCTCTATGTGAAGCCACGTTTTCTCATCGGAATTGGAATATCCTGTCTTCTTAGAGATTTTGAATTTCAAGAAATGGTAGATGCACCCAACCAATTTTAATGCATGTAAATTTAATTCATTTATATATATATATATATATATATATATATATATATATATATAAAAGTGAGAAATTGGTTTATATGGGACCCTAGCTATTCGGCCGATCGGACGTGAACCATATGTTATGACGACACTCATACTCACACTTCACTCACTTTCCACTGCTTATTTAAACCTCACTTCTCTCTCTATTATTTTCTTCTTCCATTCACTCAACTTTCTCTAATTAATGCCAAGCATGCTAAACTTTCAAACACATTCTATTCTCACTCATTCTAAAGTTTATAAACACTCATTCTAAAGTTTATAAACACTTATTTCACTACGCCACTCAATCCAACAATCGCAGACTCGTAATGGTAACTACATTTCACACGGTGACCAATACTCTCAGGCAAATAATACACACATAATTATCACATCATACATACAAAAGGGTCGTCAAAAATAGGAAGCAATGCCATTGCCAAGCCTATGACCTACATCAGTCAAGTGTACAATCGTCAACAAGTCACATAGTCTACGTAATAAAGGTATACTCGTCCATCAACAAAAGAAGTACAGACTAAGAAACCTAAGAAAACATAATCAACACTAAAACCAGTCAGACAAAGCTACCACCATCCTCCCCTCCATCGTGCATCCACATGTCTCAATCCTCTACACTAGGCGTACTCTCCCTCTAGAATCTCCACTTGTCCTCTTAGAAGTAGGAACTTTCTTCCTAGTTGTAGTCATCGTTCGGGATCCATTCCTAATGGGTGTCAGAGCAATTGGGGGATCCTCTGACTCAGGAGCTGGGGCTGGAGTTGGCATGTCTGCTGGAGGAGTTGGTGGTGCTGTATCTAGACTTGGGTGTGAGTTCAACACACGAGGAGGTAAGTAAAATGCAAAAGACTTAGGTGAAGCGACTGGATATTCGAGAACCATAAAACCTGAATGTCGGCATCAGAAACATACATCCCTACATATCTACATAATCATGAGACTGGGTTTATCGTCCAATTCTCAAGTACAATGAAGTCAGCTAAGATGGTCTCAACGGGAGGTTGTGTCATCCCCTATGGTACTATCACAATCTAAAAATAAGGGGCAAGGCAAGGGTGAGATACAAAATAACTCAAACATAAACAACCATATAAAGAAAACACGAGAGAAATCAAGTTAAGTCAATTGATGAAGATGAACGATGATGGTTGAGAGGTGGGAGCCTCTCTCTCTCTCTCTCTACTTCTGTTGTTTTGCGATTCAAAATGAGGGTTGCTGAAGTCTTTGGAACCTAGGGACTGAATTTATAGGCATAGTTAAAATGGAATTAATTGAGTTTTATCTTGCAATGTGAACTTGCCCCACTTAGAGCTCATGAAATATAATCTTGGTGCATGGTTTTCTTTTCCATAATTTATGGGAAGTCAAAATTAAAGGTCAAGGATGAAAGATATTAAGATAATCTCATGATGGTTGTAGGATTGGTGTTGTGAACGGTGAATAGTGAAGTTGTTGGAGGGTTTTGGTTTTGGTCCCTGCCCATGATTTTCTTTCATGTCTATGTCCTTCTTCAACTAGTATGAAATAGAGTAAAAGATAATAAGTGTTCTTATGACTCTTGTAAGATAATTTGGGGTTTAATAAAATAATATCTTATCTCATATTAAATCTCTCAGAATTATTCATATTTATACAATCTCATATATATATATATATGTGTGTGTGTGTGTGTGTGTGTCTAAGTTTTATTCCAATTCCTGTGAGGTTCGAGAGAAAACTTCCACATCTGGACATGCTAAATCGAGCTTGACAAGTTTTGCATCTTCTTCTAGGCCCTAACACCCTCTAGAGCCACGTCATGGAGGTGCCGCCAATGCCGGTTGCACTGTTCATTTCACCTCCACCATAAGGGCGCACCATCCTCAGCAACACCATCCTCAACATCTCGCCCCGACAACCAACAACGGCCGACGCTGTCTTGTCGCTTCGTGGTGCTGCCACAACCCATATCTGCGGGAAGCAAATTGGAAGCTTGAGGTAGGGCTAAATTGTGATTAAATAAAATTAGGGGACTAATTTTAATTAAATATAATAGGTCATTTTGGACTTTGGTAATTCAACTATGGATATATAACCTTAATCTTACTTATTTGAGAGACAATCTCACTTTTTATGAAAGATGTACCACGCCCTCTCACCCTAGAAACTACAAAATTACTAAATGAGTTACCCATGAAAGAAGAAGTGACAACATATTATAGAATATAGATAGCCTTGAGACTTTGTTTTCCAAAAATGTCCTTTCTCATCCACCCTTGGACACGGTGGTGAGATGATGTGGCAACAGTACTTGTAGCATCATCCATCACGCGCTTCACCAGCGACAAGAAAATCAGCGGTCAGAGAGAGAGAGAAAGAGAACGTGACGGAGACATTGTCACCCACCAACGTCACTGCAAATCAATCGGCAGTGCCGAGAAGAAGAGCAACTTGAGTCACGTGCATGCCCTCGCTTCTCTTCTCCTCCCTCAATCTCACAAAATCATCTTCCATTTCTCGCAATGAGCAAACGACCTCCGCCACCGTCCTTAGACGGCGCTGTTTACCTACCACCAGACTCCGCCGATCACAGCTCTCGTGAGTTTGAGGTTTCGTCACTCCCGGTGAGATTACTCTCGGTGCTTTTTCGCTGGTCGTTTTTTTCATTTTATTAATCCATATCCCCAATTTTTATTGATTGTTTGTGAATATTCAGTGTCTTCAGCCTCTCACTTAATTGGTACTTTCCTCCACGTTTCCATTCTTTTAAATTCATTCTAAATAGTTATCTACATCTTGTTTAGTAATTGTGATTTAGTTACTTCCAGTTTACATTTTCATTTTCTAGAAATTTATTAGGTAAATTTCCTTTGTGCTGAGTAATTTGAAGTAGCCTTTGACTTTGATATATCCCGGATAAGTTTGGAGAGGCAGGGGATTATGCTTTACGTCATTGTACTTTGTGTTGAGTATCTTGATTGATAATTTGTGGGATTTCTTGTTATTGAAAGTGTGAAATTGGCATTTCAATTTAATGCATGTTTTCTTATTTATGTTAAAGACTTTTTTTTGGGTTGCTTCAAAATTTGTCAGAATCAGAGTGGTTTCCCCAATGGTAGCATGGCTGAGTGGAAGCCGAAGTTAACCATGCTTTTAAATGACAAGAGCAAGCAAGAGGTGATCTCGAGGGAGAAAAAGGATAGGCGTGATTTTGAGGAACTAGCAGCTTTGGCGAAGAGAATGGGGCTGTATAGGTATTTTTCCTATTCCTGTAGTTTGAAAATGAATGATTGAGCCTCAAATCTTGCTCTCTTTTGTGTGGGGATCTCAACTGCATTTATATATTGCAGCCATAAGTATGGAAAGGTTGTTGTTTTCAGTAAGGTCCCACTTCCAAACTACAGGCGTGATTTGGACGATAAACGCCCGCTGAGAGAGGTATGTTTGTTAATCACGTTCCATGATCTGCTCTCTACTTCCCTGAATCATTTGATGAGGATAAACATCAAACAAATGCTATAGTTGCCCTGAGTGTTCTTCCTTCTCGTCCTGTTTTCTCCACCCCTGCTTGATATTCTTGATCTGTTCTTAGATATTAAAGAATTTAGGTAAAGTTTCTAAATGCTAATTTATCCGATGGAAAACTTATCATTCTCACCGGGAGACATTTTAGTAAAGCTTTCATTAATTGACAGGTGAACCTGGATAGTAATGTGTTAAGGCGAGTTGATGCATATCTTGAAGATTACGTAACCCAAAAGTCCAGAATGAAGAAAAGCTTTTCAGAATTGTTATCTGCAAGGCCAATCAGTAGCTGCGGTACTGGTACAGATGAAGGGCTTTATGAGCAACTTGAGCCACTAATATCTAGTAAAGCTGTTCCGGAGAAAATTCTCTGGCAGAAAAGTTTACAAATGCGTGATGAGCAACAAGCTTGGCAGGTAATCTTGCCTGAAAATATAAAAGCACGACATGTGTTCCCAACATGTGATAGAGTCTGTGTGCATATTCTATTGCATTGCTTTATGTTATCTTCATAATTTAGATTTCAAGACATTTTCTTTTGCAACATCTTAAGTTTGTTTGTCTAAGATGGTGATACGAACCTTGTGCCTAGTTTCCTAACTGCCTAATTCCTTGTAAGATGTTAAACGGTCTTGGAGGATTTTATAGGGATAACAGAAAAAGAGAAGCTCTTGCCATGTGTGGGTGTGGATTTCTGTGTGCATTTGAGGTAGGGCTGAGCATCGATTGGATTTGGTCGGATTCGGTCTCGAAAATGCCAATCCGACCAAAACCGAACACAAGTTATTCTGAACTGCAGCCGTTTGGTTGCCTCTTTGGCTAGTTCGGGTGCGGGTTTAGCGGGTGCGCGGATCCTTCGGGTGGGTTTATACGAGTGTGAGCTCAATCACCTCCCTGCATGTGCTTCATCGCCGCTAACAGCACCTTCTCCGACGAGCCACCGGCCTTCGTTCCAACTCATCATCCACCACCAAAAAATAATAACTTCGACAGCTGAAGTACATGGAAGATGGGCTTTGTGAAGACAATAGAAGAAAGAAGAGGGTTGAAGCAGCACATGGAGTGAGCTCTGTGAAGAAAGAGCAGAGAGAAGAGGGTTGAAGCAGCGCATGGAGTGAGCTCTTGAAGAAAGAGAAGAGAGAAGAGGGAGCAAGACTCGGGAAGAGAGGCGTGAAGAAGAGAAAGAGATTAGACTATTTGGTTTTTCATCTAGCTAGTTTCTCTGTAAAGTTAAGTTGGCGTGAAACACTAGTTCAGTAGCCTAATCTATATGATAGCTCTTAGCCTTTTTTGTTGATTGATAGAGGTTGTCAGTTTTTCACAATTAAAATATGTAAGTGCTTGTGAATTATTTGTTTTTTTCACAATTAGAAAAGTACCGTTGCAGATATCTCTGCACAAACGTGTACTACAAGCCAAATTGATTTGAATTTTAAATGTATATGTAAGTACAACTTTTCACAAATGTATTTGGTCTGGTTCGGGTTCGGGTTCCAATGGATCAATTGTTTGTCACCTGCATCCGACTGAAGGTAACTGAGCAAAACCGAAGTCTTTTACCCGGGAAACTCGAGAACCTGTATGCAATCGCCGAGAGCCTTTTTTTCCATTTGGTTTAAACGGGTTCGGATATGTTGCTCACCCCTAATTTGAGGTATGAAAGTGTAAGCATACAATAATGAGATATGTGGAAGATAGGGTTATGCGATGGAAGGTGTAAGGAGACTTTTCAGAGTGCATTTGGGAGATAAGATGAAAATTCTTAGTATGTATGATCAAAGGCATTATTTGAGAGTTGAAGCTGGTTGGGCACCTAACACATTTGAGGGTGCAATACATAAAGGACATTACGGCTTGAATTCTATTCGTATGAACTGAAGTGGTCGGTAGAATACCTTGGAACTGGGAATTACTTGCTGGCATTGCACGGAGGCAGAAGAGGGAAGGGAAATTGTAATATTTTGCTTTCTTTTTTGTACGGTGTGGATGGTTGACGAGAGAAGAGGGATAACAAAGTATATAAGAAGAATAGGGATGATATATCATGAAAATTTTACTTGATCAAAAGCTGAGAAGTATAAAATACAATATTCCTGAAATATACAAATGCTACATTTACAAGTCCTGATACCCATTAGGATGGGAAATCGTTGAGTGGCATTTCTCTCGGTGCCAATTAGTCACTCTGATAACTCATCCATGACCTGACTAGCATAACACGCAATTAATCCTACTCTTAAACAAAAATCCTAGTTTATTAGAAAATCCCATTGAGGTAGTCCACTTGATATTGGTAGATGTGGAATTTTCATTTCTTCTAATGGGATGTGATAGAGAATATGTGAAGTCATGTTGGTTAGATTTCATCAAAATTGAATCTAAGTTTTGGATATGTATTCTATTAGAATTCAGGTTAGGCTTAACTTTACCCCAAAATCTAGCTTAGAGGTGAAGGTTGCTCTACCCTTTATAAACACTTATTTGGCCACATCTCTTGTCAATGTGGGACCTTAACACACCCATTCATGCCCAAGGCTGGACATCTAGAACGTGGAAATTGTAGGAATGAACATCTGCGACCCTTATATGAGTGGTCTCCAATAAACATATCTATGATAGACTCTGATATCATTTTAAATTTGGGTTAGGTCTCTACCCCAAAAGCTAGCTTACGTGTGAAGATTGCTCTACCCTTTATGAACACTTATGTGGCCATATCTCTAGTCAATGTGGGAGACCTTAACATATTCTATAATTTGGCCACAGTTGAAAAATTCATATTCTCCATTTCTAGTGTCACTTTCTCATTGCATATTGATATCTCGTTAGATTATCCACATAGGCCAGATATAAGTTGATCCTTCTCTATACACTTATAGAGGTCAAATGCAATTTGTATTTACCATGTAAATTCATCTTTTGATTTTATCTTTTATAGATTGAATTTTAGGAAACCTTTAACTACTCCAGAACAATTCTTCCGAGGTTGGCGTTAATTTTTTTGGTAGTAAGATCGAAAAATTGTATGGCTCTTCCCGTCGGTAATCAAAATCTGTGTGTGTCCCATACTCTTAGAATTCGGGTTACACCTAACTCTAACTTGAAAGCTCGCTCTAAGGTGACTAGGTGAGGTTTGCTATACCCTTTATAAGGACTTAATGGGCATATCTCTAGTTAGGCCTTATCACCCCCACACCTGGTGCTGGACAGCTAGAGCTCGAGTTTTGCAAGACTGTACATCTGCAGGTGACCCATTTTTGGGTTGTCCAACAAACTGATCTAGGACAAACTTTGATACTATCTTAGAATTCAGGTTAGACTTAGGCTTAACTCTTCCCAAAAGTTAGCTCTACCCTTTACGAGGAATTGTTTGGTCATTTCTTTAGTTAATGTGAGACCTTAACACATACAGTTGCATTGAACTTAGGTGGAAAGCAATGCTTGTATTTTTATATATAATAGTTAGTGTATTGGGTGGAAAGCAATGCCTGTATTTTTAAGGTGGATTCTTTGGTTGAACAATTGATTTTGGATAATATTAGGCTATTAGTTTCCATTTGGTGCAAAGCAATTGAGTTTTGAAGGGTTTCCCTACCAGACGCAAATGCAGAGGGGATAGTGCAGTTTTGCTCCATTGACTAGTATAGCTTGACTTTCTTTGTTCTGCTGATGATGTGCCCCCCCCCCCCCCCTTTGTGCATCTCTCTTGTTCTCTAATTCTCTTAGTCTTCAAACGTATAACAGGAATTCTGGGCATTCCTTGGAGATTCTTTATTGGTGCTGAGCTAACTAAGGGATTTCTTCTTTTATCCAAAAAACCAAAGATTGTCCTTGCACTTTAGTTAGTTGTTCCTTCCCATTATTAGGACAAATGCTAGCAGTAAAAGGTTTAGCACAGTTATTTTGCATATAGATGGATTACCTTAGTTCTTTATCAATGTTATTAAATAATATCCAACGAGGTTTGAAAACCATTGAAACAAAATAACATGGTTTAATATTTCTGATGTCTTACCTTTCCATTATAGGAATCACCAGAAGGAAGGAAAATGCTGGAATTTCGTCGCAGTCTCCCTGCTTATAAAGAGAAGGACGCAATATTATCAGCAATTTCAAGGAATCAGGTTTATTTAATAAATGCATTTTCTTTTTCTTTTTGCTTATTCACTACACACTAGTTAATAACACCTTATACATATTGCATAATAACTCTCTTTTTGTTTTCATTTGGTCTATTTTTAATTGAAAGTTACTGATTTGTTTGAGACCTCTACGCCTATCGTATAAGTTGTAAGTTCTGTATTTCCAAAATTTTCTTTTGATATAGGAAGAAATTGCAGCAGAAAAAAGAAGTACAGCTAGGGGGAGGTTAATAAATTCTCCAAAACAGATACAAAACAAAAATATAAATTATAAAATAGTAAAGGGGTTGATACTGTGTTAAATAGCAGCCACCTTAATTTTTGTCTCTGGCCACCACATCCTCCTCTGCAGCCATTGGTTGCCATTAAAGCTGCTATTTGTGTTGCCACCTTGGTCGACTTAGCCTCCTTTACTTAGATCTCTGCTCATTTTGCCTAAAGGACGTCATCCTGCTGACACCACATCCCCCCGCCGGATTTGACCTTGTTCTTCTGCCAACATATCTGAATCTGATACTGAGACCAATCCTGGATCTATAGACCCAACCCTATTCCTCAACCTACCCCAAACATAGTTCCTTGAAACCCTAATGACCTGCCTGTCCTTCATCCAATGCATTGCCTTATTTGCAAGAACTGCTTGCATTTGATTGAAAGTCTATTTGGAACAATCATATTCAAGGGGCTAGCCCTAGACTGGATGACTGTCAATTTGCAGAGTGGGATAATGAGGACTTTGTAATTTGCAGGAGTTTCATGTTCCTTCTACCATCCAAGAAATTTGGAAACACATTTTTTAGACTTATTCTATGAAACAAGACATAACCCTTGTTGTTATGAATTAAAGACAGATTTTTGCTACCATATAGGGGGGGTCTTTTGGTAGCTAAATATTATAGGATTATCAAAGTGTTGTGGATTGAGTTAGACCAACACTAATAGAGTGTAGCTATGCTAGCATAACAGAACCAGTTGTATTCCGTTAGTGTTATTATTGTTTCTGTTATCAGTTAGTTACTACGGCAGTTACTTGTGTAACTGAGTCACATCTATAAATACATTGTAATTGTATTCTTTCTATTCATTCAATACAATCAATATTAACTCATATAGATGGAGTGTATCAAGGATGCTTCAACTTTGGCTAGTTTTTGTTGAGGGATCATCTCTTTGAGTTACCCAAAATACAATCCATTTCAGTTGCAGTTTTTTTGGCAAGGAGAAACTATGACCTATTTTTGTGGTGTTTTACATGGTTTGTGGTGAGGAAACTCATCCAACTATTCTGTAAATTGACAAAGCAACTTGTTGAGAGAGAACGAAAAGAGGAAAATGAGAAAGGATATAAGCAAATCCATGTTACCTCAATCATGATAATTACATGATATTGCACACTATGATTGCCCTATTTTCATTCTTTTTAACATTCCCTCTCAAGTTAGAGCATATAGATAATATGCTTCAAGCTTGTTACATATGTAGCTTCTACAAAAACCCCTCAAATATTTGATGTAAACATTTGCTAGCTGGTCACTTGAGCTGACAAGTTAGCCAGTGATGTCTCCAAATAATATTTTTTGTCCGATGAAATGGCAACTTATCTCAATGTATTTGATCCTCTCATGGAATACAGGTTTTGAGGCAATGTGTAAGGCAACTGGGTTATCATAGATTACAATCATTTAAGTAACCTCCCCAAATCTGAGCTCTTGAAGTATGACTTGGTAATTTGCCTCAAGACTTGACCTTGTGACAACATTTTGTTTCTTGCTCTTTCAGAAATTAAATGACCTCTAGTTAATGTGCAATACTCAGAATTGGATCTCCTAACAGTAGCTGAACCTTCCTAATCAGCATTTGAATATCCAACAACTTGAGTATGACATCTGTCTTCATAAATAATGCCTTTTATTGGAGTTCTAATAATTTAGAAGCTGAATTACCACACTAACAAAAAAAGAGATGTTTGGACGAGTAACTGTAGGGTAGTTACTAATTAACTATCTCTATCAGTGGTTTTGTTCCCCTACAATATGCCTTCACCTCCTCTAATCGACCCTCCTAATAGGAGGTCTATTCCTATTAGTAGAATGCCTCGATAAAGCCTGAGACTTGACATGAATTGGTATATAATTATATATAATTTTGGCTATAGCTTATCGGCAAATTTCAGCATGTGGTATGAACTCAAACTTCACTATAAAGAAAATGGAGATCAGTTCCTTGATTTCAAAAGTAGCTCTCTGTATAAACGAAGAAAAGTGCAGAAAACAAAAAATACAGAGAAAAGATAGAGTAGACCCCTTAGAAGAAATACTCCAGCTTCTTGTTCCTATCCCAAACCTCAATCGGTTTTTCATCATCATACCTTTCTCTCCCTCCCTCCCTCCCTCTGTCTGTCCGTCTCTCTCTTCATCACTTTTTAATCACGTATGTTTTGATACCACAATTCCTTCTCCATTGCATTGTGTTGATTGTCCCCCTCAGGATTGATAATGACAGCCCACCGAGCTTAAGGTTGATTTAGGCCCAACCCATGTTCAAGATGTTATCAAAGCCTATCATAGATCTGATATTAGATCACCTGCTGCTATCCAAAAATCAAACAGGCACTGCGGCTTTCCCAGTGCAATTCTCCTGGCCTTGCAGCTTTCTCAGTGCAATCTTACGAGTTTATGGGCACTTCATGAGTTTACGTAAACTCTCGTGTTTGACAACAATTATTACTTTTTAAAACAATCTTTGCAAATTCCAGCATGCATCTTAGTTAAGGTCTGGTGTATGCCTCAGAATGAAAACCTGGTAACTATTTGCACTATTTATGTGAAACTTTTTAAAGTTTGGCATCTCAAATTTAGTTTTTAATAATTGAATGGCATGCTTTACAGGTACTTATCATTTCAGGTGAAACAGGTTGTGGGAAGACAACACAACTTCCACAGTTTATTTTAGAATCTGAGATAGAATCAGTTCGTGGAGCTGTTTGTAATATTATATGCACGCAACCAAGACGCATTTCAGCAATTTCTGTTTCTGAAAGGGTTGCCTCTGAACGAGGGGAGAAATTGGGTGAATCTGTGAGTGTTATGAAGATAATTGCTGTTAATTACTCTCCCAATACATTATTTTTCTTTGTTATTTGCTTTTTTGGGAATTTAAAGTCTCTCTCTCTTCCTTCATGAAAGGTTGGGTATAAAGTTAGACTTGAGGGCATGAAGGGGAGAGATACCCATCTTCTCTTTTGCACCACAGGCATCTTATTAAGAAGATTACTAGTTGATAGAAACTTAAAAGGTGTAACTCATATTATTGTGGATGAAATTCATGAGCGTGGGATGAATGAAGGTAGATTTCTGATCTTGATTGTCTTAAGTTTCCATAAGATTTTTGGTGTTAATTTCTTCTTTTTTGTGACAGATTTTTTGCTTGTTGTCCTTAAAGATCTCCTAGCTCGCCGGCGAGAATTGAAACTGATTTTGATGAGTGCCACCCTTGATGCAGATCTCTTCTCTTCATACTTTAATGGAGCTGCAATTATGAAGATCCCGGTGTGTTAGATTAACTGATCAACATTGCTTGTTTGTGTTGTGAAGGAGATAGTTATATCACTGGCACTTTAAGTATTAAAAGTTGAAAGCATTGATTTAAGTATTAACTTAGAGGCATATACTTTAGAGTTGTGTTAATCATTATGTCTTTCCTTAAGAGCTTAAGAGTTTAAGATAATTGGTTCTTGACGTGGTATCAGAGTGCCTATAGCTAAGTGATTAAGATTTGATTCTTGCTACCTCTATTTGTCTAATAAAAGTTGAAATTCACTGTGCATTTTCTATGGGTCAAGATGAAAGGGCTTTTGAGTGAGGAGGCGTGCTTGATATAAAACTATTTGTAAGCGACTCTTGATAGGCTATGTTTTCTGGAGAGTGGGTCTTGTCAGGTTGCTTCTAGGATTTTAAAATGGACTGTAGATTGGACCTTAGTGACTATCCATTGTAGAAATAGTAGAGATTGACTATGAATTTTCACAGTTGTAATTCTTTTTAATCTTCACTCTGTTTGTGGTGTGATTTTATTTTGTTTTTTTGATATTGAATATGTGAACAAGAAAACTCAAACTGAAGGAGGTTTTAGACCCATAAGATCATTTTGGAGAAATTAGAGTGGGGTGAAATCACAGGGTTAATGAACGTAGGGATGGGGTTCTTGATATTACTTTTAATGGTTAAATCATAGTAAAAGTTGGCTGCGTACCATTAAGAGTTGAAGTAAACATTGTAGCTGTAGCAGGTTTGTTGATGATTGGGTACCTTTTGTTGTATTTGTTTTTTACTTGAAATTTGCTCTTGGACTTTTATGTCCCATTAAGGGTGCTTTGTCTTTCATGGTCATTTGGTATATGCTTTTATGTTCTTACCATTAGTAGGGAGAACTGGAGAAGGAGTGGAGCTGGTGAGGAGGGGTGAGATATTTAAAGCATATGGTATTTCAAAATAGGAAACATTACAATGGCATTATGTGGAAGTTTAAAGGTAATTTAAGAGTGCAAACTAGATATAATAAAATCTTAAATGGAAATGAAATGCCTCATGAATTTATTATGAGAAGTCGTAGAAATCTTTGTTGTAATTTTAAGGTTGTTTTTACTTTATATTTTCCTTCTTTGGAAGGAAGGGTGGAGGTTGGAAATGCAATGAAGATTGAAAAATATATTCTACTTAGATGTTATAAAGGACAATTAATTTCCCCTATTCTTATTGGTTGGGTGTATATGGTTCCTAATATAGGGCTTCACATACCCCGTTAGAACTCATTTTTTGGAAGACATTTTGGAAATGTCGGGCTACAGATTGACTCCGGACAATCAAATTGATGATTATGGTCAAGAAAGGATTTGGAAAATGAACAAACAGGCCCCGAGAAAGAGGAAAAGCCAAATTACTTGTGCTGTAGAGGTACTTAAAATATTTTTGAAGTTTGAACTACTGTTCCATTGCTTGTTATGGGTTTATTGTAGTCTTCTTATGGATTATGAAAGTTCATTTTGGAAAAATGTGACCAGGATGCATTAAGAGCTGCTGATTTCAAAGATTACAGTCTGCAAACTAGGGAGTCTTTGTCATGTTGGAATCCTGACTGTATTGGTTTTAACCTAATAGAATATATATTATGCAATATATGTGAGAATGAAAGGCCAGGCGCTGTTTTGGTTTTTATGACTGGGTGGGATGATATAAGTGCTCTGAAGGAGAAGCTCCTAAAACATCCTGTCTTGGGAGATCCAAGCCAAGTCTTGTTGCTTACGTGTCATGGTTCAATGGCCAGTTCGGAGCAGGTGATGTGTTGTCTGTTGATGGTACATTTTTTGAGTTAATATAGTAATCTGTATGTATTACGTAGCATCTAATGACTGAAGCAATGATTTTATGGCTGACAAAAACTAAGCACTTTCGAAAAAAAGTTATTGCATGAGACTTTTGACCCAAAAAAAAAGACTTGTTAAGACTGAAATATTTACTTTATTGTATTGTTTATACTCATTTACAAGCACTAATTTATAGAGAAGTACAAGCAATAAAAAAAGAAATAGATCTATCAAAATAATAATACAATATCAAAATGATTTACATAATCAGAAATTAAATAGGAAAATAATAGTATTCACGACACATAGTTTCGTAAAAAATAAAGAAAGCACGTGCTGATGTGTTTTACCATCCTGCTTACAATTGATATCTTGATAATATTAAAATTTATACATTGGATATGCAGAGGTTAATATTTGAAGAACCTGAAGATGGAGTGCGAAAAATAGTGCTAGCAACAAATATTGCTGAGACTAGTATCACCATAAATGATGTTGTTTTTGTTCTAGACTGTGGAAAGGCTAAAGAATCATCATATGATGCACTGAATAACACGCCTTGTTTGCTTCCCACCTGGATCTCTAAAGTTTCTGTTCAACAAGTAAGGTTATGTTCTAGTTTGACACTGACAGTATGGATTATATAAAATATGTTCCTTATGACTTGAAATCATTTTATTTTTATGGTGTCATTGATGTGTTATATCAGGTTCATTTGTGCAATATATTTCAATAGTGTGTTTATGAATTCCTGCTTAATTTATGTTAGAAGTAACGTGTCTTCACCCAACAACTTAAGCTTTTGGGATAGTTGGTTCATGACATGGTATCGGAGCCTCTATGACAAAGTTTGATCCTTGTTGCCCCCATTATTCTAATAAAAACTTGAATTTCAGCACAAGGTAGATGAGAATGTGCTTTGTCCACGCTTAAGCCCAAAGGCCTCTTGTGCGAGGGGACGCGTTAGAAGCATGATGTAAAACCATTCATGTATCTTCACCCAAAGCATAAGCTTTTGGGATAGTTGGTTGGTTCATGACAATTTATATTACTTGGTAAATGTTGGACGGTAAAGTGCCAAAATGGAAATAAGCTCAACTGTTGCAGAGATGAGAACGTTAGATTCATGAGTGCATACACAAGATAATATAGGATTAGGAATAAATGCATTATAGAGAAAGTTAGGGGAGCACTTATTGTGGATAAGAAGGTAGAAGTTTGTTTTTGGTTGTTTTGACATGTGTGGAAGAGACCTGAAGCAGCCCTAGTAAGGATAGCAAGATTAATTGGATGGTAGTCCAATAGTTGGAGGTAAAGGGAGGCAAGAAAAAACCATCAGCCAAATCATTAAGGTCAACTTAGATTAAAATGATTTGTCCTTAGACATGCTCTAGGATAGCATATTATAGCATTGTACGATCCATGTTGTCAATCCTACCTAGTGCAAAAAGGCTTCTCTAGTTTTAGTTGGCTGAATTTTGTGTTTACTGGGACACAAGATTTTTCTTAATATCGCTATATGGGGTATGATTCTGTGTCAATTACATTAAAAGAAGGCTATGGACAAGTTTAAGGTGATCATTTTGACCTGTGAATCGTTCCATATTTGTGTTGCTGTTTCATTTTTATAATTGATAGCCATCTCTGTGCGCATTAAGTTGTGCATTGATCTTGTATTCTTCAGGAACTAATAATGTACAAGTATAATCTTTAGGCCTAACTGTAGATCCCCATGATATTTGAAAAAATGGCCATTGCACCCTAACCTATAAACTTCGATGCAATTTCCGCCAAGTTTATCTTGATAAGGTTAATGTCAAATGATTATATGTCATATCCCGCAAGTTTTGGGATACAGTGGTATGTCATTCAATGGACTGATGTGGTGAAATTTTCCATCATGTTGGGGGTGTAATGTGCCATTTTTTAAAGATCAGTTTGTAAACTGCAATTAGACTAAAAAAATTCAGTTCCAAAATGCAATTACCTGTGAATCATGATCCTAAACATTAATTGTAAAACTTTTTGCCCTTAATGCTGGTTTTATCCTTTCATACCCCTGAATCCTCTTTTTTCTAGAGAAAAGGAAGAGCTGGTCGTGTTCAACCAGGAGAATGTTACCATCTTTATCCTAGATGTGTATATGGTGCTTTTGCAGAATATCAATTGCCGGAAATTTTGAGGACACCTTTGCAATCTCTCTGTCTGCAAATCAAAAGTTTAAAACTAGGAAGTATATCCGAGTTCTTGTCTAGGGCTTTACAGTCTCCTGAGATACTTGCGGTAACAATAAATTCTATGCTCTTATTCACTGCTGTCATTTTATCCCCAATTAATGCACCTTTTTTGTGTTTTTGAAATACATTTGCTGATTGATTTCATGTTATTTTTTGTATATAGCTTCTGTATCTCATTTTTGCTTGCTTATTTCATTCGCAGGTGCAAAATGCAATTGAATATTTAAAAATAATTGGAGTTTTGGATGAGAAGGAGAATCTGACTACTCTAGGTAGGTTAGTGGATGAAAATCTGCTTTTTTGATCCCCCCCCCCCCCAAAAAAAAAAATTATGAAGCATTGTAGTTGGTATGTCTTTTGACAGGGCAATATCTGACAAAGTTTCCAATGGAGCCAAAACTTGGCAAGATGCTTATATTCGGTGCTATCTTCAATTGCCTGGATCCATTATTAACTATAGCTGCTGGACTTAGTGTGAGAGATCCTTTTCTAACACCTTTGGATAAAAAGGACGTAAGTTTTTCTTGCTTTAAATGACTGTACCATATTCCTTTTTTATAGATGTCATTTGAAATTTACCTGTGCTTCTTGCTCATCATTCCTCCTTCTCATGAACTCAAGTTGTAACAAAGAATTTGGTCAAATTTGCTGTTTCTATTGTTCAAACTTACAAATATGAATTTTAATTGAAATATACATAGACAATTCATGTTGTGTTGACATTTATTCGAAACTGTACATGTGAAAAGAAGACAGGTAGATGCCCTAGTAAGAACAGTTGATTAGATCGAGGATAACCCAATTGTTAAAGGTAGAAGAAGATCAAGAAATATTCTTGGTGAGACCATTAAACATTGCTCAGATCTACATGGTTTTTCCAATAATTTGGTTTTTGACAGAATAGTGATGAAGTTTGATCCCCTAACTGACTCATCTTGTGGGGAAAGAAGACTTCCTGTGTTGGTGGTCTTAAATACTATTCTGTGTGCGTGTGGGCGCATAGATTGAATTTGAAAGTGCGCATGACCTGTTGTAAACCACTCATGAGCAGCATTTCCCTTCATAGTTGAGCTATCTGATAATCTTCTCTCTTTCTCATATCCTTCATTGTTCATCATTCTATTATCTTTTTCTGTACTTTCCTCTTCACTCTAAAAACTTCCATGTGCTGACTGTTAGCAACAGTGCATTGGCAGATTTGGAAAGTGTGATAACCCTGATCAATGTTAAATGGGTGGGAAACGACCGATCTGCTTGAGATTATATAGATGGATGGTGCACTGATTGGAACAACTCTATGGTTGGCAGCTGAATGCTGCGTGCTAATACACACTCAGGGCCGGTGCATCTTATCGCACAATTGATATAGGGATGAACATTCGAAGTACGGAACACACAGGGACCGATTGACAAATTTAGGAGTGTTTTGGCCTTGAAGTTTGGACACTGCACAAGTCCACTTTCCTTGTAGACCACTTGGTCATAGAAGCTCTGATACCTTATCATGAACCAATTTTCTCAAAACCTTATGTTGTTTGCTGAAGATACATGAGTAGTTTTATATTATATTTGTGACATTGATAATCATGTTGTACTACATATCACCTCCAATCTAGTATTCCATGAGAGGATTAAACACATTGAGGTAGATTGTCATTTCATTAAAGAGAAGATTTCGTTGAAAGACATCACCATTAGTTTTTTTTGTTCAAATGAACAATTGGCTAATTTTCCACCAAGTCTTTGAGCTTGGTGCATATGATCTATATGCTAGAGGTTGAGTGGGAGTGTTAGAAAGAATGTAAATATGATAATTAGGGTAATTATATGTGACACCAGGGGTCGACGAGGGTGGGGAGAGATCGCCGGTGCAAAGGCACGGACAAGGAGCGGCTCCTAGCAAAACTTCTAGGCGAAGGGAAACATGACTGGACCGATCCCGCAAGTATTATGAGGCTGTATAGGCATGAGAATGGGACTATACAGTCAAGTAGGACTTATAAGATTTGATAGGTACTACTCATAAAGACAATGTCCATCCTCTTTTCGGGAGCTCGTTTCATAGAATCTCTAAGGTTAAGCGTGTTTTCCTGGGAGCAACATGAGATGGGTGACCTCCTGGGAAGTTTTCTTAGGGAGCGCATGAGTGAGAATAAAGCGCGCTAGAAAGACTCGTGCAGTTACCATTGGACAGTCGACAAATCGGGATGTTAGTGTTGCATTATACATTGTATAGTATTATGTAACTACAGTAATTAGGTTAGCTGTAAATCTTTGTATTCATTACTTCCAGTCCATATAATATAGGCCAACTGTGTAGTCAATATACATTTCAATACATGTTTCATTTTTTTCTTTCTCATAGCAAAGTCCAATAAAGTATATGTGCAATTTGCAAAATAATCCCTTCTCTACCCTAAATAACAAAGCCAGGTTGTTACGTTATTTAAGTCTTCAAGGTCACCAAGAAGAAAAAACACTTCTTAATTTCCAATAGATACAGAGGCCAACAATGCTTGGCGGTCATGCATGCGAACATTGAGAGATTTTATGAATTTGCTTGGGTGGAAATATACTCAGCATGCTGCATTTTATATGCGTGGAGGAATTTTACAATTTGTATTTACAAGTCCAATAAATATAGGAGACGTATCAAATAAGACTCAAACTATCATATGAACTTTTTACTACATGTTATGTTATCAATATTTGTGAAAGAAACATGTATTTTGGCCCATTTTTTTCCAACTTATTGCTTCATTGATTTATCAAATTTGTTCATTGCAGCTTGCAGAGGCAGCAAAATCTCAATTCTCCCATGAATACAGTGACCACCTTACACTTGTGAGGGCTTATGACGGCTGGAAGGATGCTGAAATTGACCATGCCGGACATGAATATTGCTGGAAAAATTTTCTTTCTGCACAGTCCATGAAAGCTATTGATGCGCTTCGGATAGAATTCTTGTCCCTCCTCAAGGATATTGGCTTAGTTGATAGCAACACAACCAGCTGCAATTCATGGAGCTATGATATGTCTCTCATACGAGCAGCTATTTGCTTTGGGCTATACCCGGGAATTTGCTCTGTTGTGGTATGTTGTTTTACAGCCTAAATTGTTAAAAAATTTAAAATGTTTGAAAAGCATCTTATAATATCTTAATTGAATCTTAGAATAACAGAGAGTATCTTAGATTATCACTTAAGATTGGTTTGCAAATTATCTTATTCATCGATTTGTTTCCTTTTTTGAAGTCTAGTATTAAATAATTATTAGTGTTCTCTGTTGCAATACCACTGAACATATCATTGACTTCATCTGTTGTAGATATTTTTGGCCTCGGCATTTGTGAGAGTTGTTTGGCCTCAATATTTTGAAATATATGAAAACAAGAATCATTTGATCATGAACTTTTTATTGTTTAAATTTTACAAATGAGGCATAATAATCAAGGTGATGAGAAGTTATAATTCAATGGTTGGATTAACAAAATTCAAATTCTAACTTAAGTTATCATGGTGTGAGAAATATGATAGGAACCTTTGGGAGAACCACACTACAAAAGCTAGCTACTATAGTTCTAGAGCCCAGGGTCTTATAAGGATTATGGCATTGTCTTTTGCAGTATCACCCAATATATCGTTCACATCATACTAATATAACTTTATTATTATTCTTAAGTCCCTATATACCTAAAAGACTAGCTCCAATACTTGAATATGTGTTCTGGTAACGTAGAATTGTAATAAAAGAGATTGAAAGTGGAAACAACTCACTAGGTCAAGAACCCTAGCAGCCAATCAGTACATTATTATTCAGTGAGAGAAATAGGAAAATGACCTATTTTACATGAGCCCTCCTCTGCTATTTATAGAGGGGAAAGAAATAAAACCCTAGATTTACACCTGAATGGGCTCCTGGGCCTCAAGACATTTGACCCAACAACCCCTATAGCATTCTAAACCCCTTCCATAGTCAGGTCCTCGTTCCAGCACCTTGGTCGCCAATCGCCCTTCATGGTTCTTGATTTAGCTTGCCAACTGGGCGAGGAGCTCGCCCAGTCCATAAGTCCACAAGTCACCGTGCTCGAGGTATGAAAGCAAAGTTTGTCTTCATAAAAAGGTTCTCTGGCTCGCCAATTGGGCGAAGTGATCGCCCAGTCCAATATGTAATATTGTAATTTGTTGTGGGCACTCATAGTTTTGATATTGTATATTTAGTGCATAATTATTTGTGGTTAAATAAGTTTGGTGTACTTTCATTTGCAGCACAATGAGAAGTCATTTTCTCTGAAAACGATGGAGGATGGCCAAGTTCTGTTGCATTCGGTTAGTCCATTCAAATCAGTTTAATTGACTGCTGCTGTTGGAACTATATAAATAATTTAACTCAAGATTTTTATGCTGTCTTTACTCTTTTGATTTTTTTTTCTTTTCCTCAATTGCAAGTTCATTTTGTTTGACTAGAATTCAGTTAATGCTCGGGAAACTAAAATTCCATATCCATGGCTAGTTTTTAACGAGAAGATAAAAGTGAACTCTGTATTTCTCCGTGACTCAACAGCTGTGTCTGATTCAGTGGTGCTTCTTTTTGGTGGAAGCATCTCAAAAGGAGATACTGTAAGTTCCTTTTGATTTTTTTATTGCTTCTAATGTTTAGTCTTACAAAATGATAGTTTCATATCTAACTTTCAATCCTATGATGCTTTGCTGGAATTATTCCGTTCTCTTTCCGGCAGGATGGTCACTTAAAAATGTTTGGAGGATATCTGGAGTTTTTCATGAAGGCTGATGTTGCTGACATTTACTTGAGTATAAGGAGAGAACTTGACATCTTCATTCAGAGCAAAGTAGGTTCAAATTAATTCCATGCCACTCCTACCCTCCCCTTGATATTTGAGTCATGAAACTATAAGAGAAAAGGAGAAAATATTAAAAGTCAAGTTGAGATCTCTCTCTCTCTCTCTCTCTCTCTCATCGTTATCTGGTTTTATTCACAAAACGTGAGACTTGTTAAGGTCCTACATTGATTAGAGATATGACCAAAGAAATCCTTTATCAAGGGTATGACAGTTCTCCCCCTAAGTTAGCTTTTGATGTAGAGTTAGTTTCGGTTCGAATTCTCAAAATTATAGGACCTCCCATAATGGGCCATCTACATAACGTTAAAGTTCAAGAATGAACCTGTTACACAATTGTTCTCAGAATAATTAATGAAGTCAATCTTACCAGTGACTATTCCAACTTCAAAGAGAAGTTATTGATTCCATGATGGGCTTAAATTTGCAATCTCCATGTTCTAGATATGTTCTATAAGAAATCCTTATAAAGGGTAGGGAAATCCTCACTACTTTTGGGGTAGAGTTAGGTCCAGTCCGAAATTTGATAAAGGTAAACTGTTATAAACTAACTATTCTAAGAGCTTAAGCTACTTGGTGGAACCACATGAATACTTTTATATTTTATCTATGACATGCCCTCTCATGTAAATCGTTATGGATTTGAAGTGAGGATAATACATAGGATGATAGGAAAACCCAACTTATATTGAAATTCAACTTTTATTGGAATAATGGGGTAGTAAGAATCAAACTTTACTACTTGATCACAGAAGCTCTATATCACGTCATAAACTGATTATTCTAAAAGCTCAAATTATTAGGTCACATGAATAGTTCATATATTATATCTCTAATATAAGCCTATGTTAATGACTCTACTTATATGACATTCCAGGTTCCACTTCAAATTTGGAGCATATATGATCAAAGTTTGTTACATATATCTCCCATTTGGGGACCTCAAAGGGGGTTCTTTCTCTGAAAATGTCATCTTGTTGGTCATTTGAGTCATATTCGCTTGCGAAATGACAACCAATATTAACATACTTGATTTTCTCATAAAAGACAGGATTTGAAGTAAATATGTAACTTATCCTGGTTATCACCAACGAGTTTCATTTGTCTAACTCTGACTTCTTGAAAATGAAGTTCTCCGAGCAACCGTAAACATGCTCATATGTGATAGATACAGGTTCAGAGATTAGGGAAAGGATAAAAGAAAATATACGGTTTTAATGATAATGAGACCTCCCTTAACCCCAGACCAGAGGTCAACCCATGTTAGGAAGGATGAATACAAGTTGTTCTTCTGAAGATTTTGAGAGCCTGAGATCTCTTTTACAACTAACAGAAACCAACCCATTGGGCTTAATACATGGACTTAAGAGTTGAAGTGGCAACGTCTACTCACGTATGTATTTTATTTTTAATACATTATAAGTAGATGAGAGAGCTTCCTTAGAAAGTTTAAACATTAAACACCTGTATAATCTTATAAAAGTAAAAAAGGATAGCTAGCATAACTATAGTCTTAGTTACTACAAAGTAAAATATGGTAACAACTCTATGTCTAACGTGAATTTTGATTCAACATAAACCTGTTGATATTTTCCTAATGCATACAGAAACATCTTGTTCTGATATTTTGTTGGACCAGCCTGCATTGATCAATATGGTTGATATTTAAACTTAAACTGTTGGCAGCTACTATCTCCAATGATGGGTATACACTCATTTCATGAACTTCTGTCTGCTGTACGGTTCCTGATTTCCGACAACAAAGGTGAAGGCAAATTTCTATTCAGTTGCCAGCTACTAAGACCGAAGCCATCAACGATGGCATTACCGCAAGAGTTGGTTTCAAGGACTGAGAGTGGACCTGGGGGTGATAACTCCAAAAGTCAGCTTCAAACATTGCTGGCTCGTGCCGGATGTGGTATTCCCTTTTACAAGACCATACAATTGCAGAACAATCAGTTTCGGTCTACAGTTGAGTTTCAAGGAGTGCAGTTGATGGGACAGCCTTGTAACAACAAGAAGAATGCAGAAAAAGATGCTGCAGCTGAGGCACTGCAGTGGCTTATGAGTAGAAGTCAGTCAGGGAATGAGTCCATCAATGACATGACAGTGCTAAAAAAAGTAAAGATGGATCATAATTAAGCAATCACCTATAATGAGCTTTTTGGGAAGGCAATAGAATTCAAGATGGATGTACTTGATGAAATCTTCCACTCATGTGAAATAGATGGACAGAAAGGCTTGGCAGCATTGTTAAGATGAGCTCGCTTGGATGCGTGCGCAATAGCCCTTATTGGAGCTTTGAGCCAATCATCTCCAATCAAGCGCGTATAATTTGGAGACACCAACCTTCACCCAAAGCAGATAATGGATATTTTGTGAACTTCAAGCAACTATTGCCATTGAAAGCTTGAGGGTGATAAACTGTCCAATTTGATGCATTTGCAATTTTGCATCTTCACCATTCTAAGAGGGAAAAAAGATGGTTATGTAGAGCCCCTTTACATTGGAAGGAGAGTGGAGTGCATAGCATTCATCCAAGGTCTAATGTTTCCATTCAAGAGATTCAATATCATTTTCCTGCTACAAGTTATTTGTATATGTATTCAGGATGTCGTGGAATTCTGTTTTAGATACAAAATGTGATTGGAAATATAACGAATTGAGTTTTGGATATATGCAAGAACCTATTTAAATGGCCTCCTTAACAAAGACAAGGAGATTCTTTAAAAAAATACATGAGTAGGCGCTAAACAATACTTGTATTTTGGACGTAGCTCAAGTGGTGTGAGGTTGACTTATATGTCCAGGGACATAATCCTAGTTGTTGAGATTTTTTCCCCATTGAGTAGCTCCTTTCCATTGAGATGAAAATGTTGGCTTGAGCATTCGATGCATTCTTCAAAGATTGATGTAGACTTGTACGAAAAAGATGAAGGACAATAGTTCCATAACAACTCTATTCGTACATCTCTGAAATGCAACACACAATATTGTACTATGTCATCTCTCTCTCTCTCTACCATGTCCAAAGAAAACTTGTCTTGTTAAAGCCTTTAACCAAAGGATAATAAGTTACTAATAAATTATCTTCTTGTGGAGACAACCTTCTTCTTTAGATCTTCGAGGGACTTCAGAATGTATCTTTGAAGTGAGTTTTGAATGCTGCTTGATCGGCATGTCAGCATCATGATAAAGGTTTTTCCTTAACTGTACTGCATTTGGATAAACCTTTATGATTCAATTATAGTAAAGCAAATACAAGTTTATCGTCCTCAAGAATTGTGTGAACATTAGTTCCACTGACTAAATATTTATTTGAGCGGATAGAAAAATATTTGATGATTTTGTTTTTGTGTTTTTTGTATATAAAGAAAGCAATAATAAAAGAACATTATAGAGATAGCAAAGAAGAAAATGTAATAAAAAATGCATTCACCTAAGCCTCTAATTGTTTTTAACCCAAACACTTCTGTAAAGGTTCATTTCATCCATGACGCCAAGAGCTATCCACCTAACTATCCATAGCCTAGGTGAATCTATCAATTGGAATTCCTAGAAGTAATCCCTTACCACCTAGAAAACCAAAAGGAACAATATAGCTCAGATTCTCTCTCAAAGACATTCCCAATAACCGATCTATCTTAAGACAAGGTATCCCAAGTTTGCAAATCTTCGTTGTCACCCCAGAAACTCCTGTTAGAACTTAGAACCCCACCTGCCACGTGGAAATCCATTATTGTTCCTACCCAAGATATTCTCACCCTAAGACAACTAGTTCATTGAATCGTTTCCCTCTTGAACTGGACCCGCAATGATCTCCCGATCTCATGCTAGTCCATAGAAATCTAACACAAATCACTGATACTTAAAGTGCATCAAGTAAAACTTTAACACATACTGTTGTGACCTAAGATATAGGCGTTCTAATTCCCTTGAACTAAGCATACACTAGCTAATATCAATCTCCCGATCTATTTATAAATCAGTATACTCTTTTAATTATCAATTGATTTGTTAGAAGCATGAACTATAGAAAAAAATACCATACATGAAAAAATTTTATTTACATCAATGAATGATTTTACAACAATCAAAGAATCAAGCTATACAATCTAAATACAAAAATAGAAAACAACATATACAAGAGAGAGGAGAGGAAGATGTGAAACCCAAAGAACAACGACGGAACCATGACGACAGAAACTTTTCCAAGCTTTCCATGGCCTCTGAGAGGTTGTCACAAACCTCCCATGGTTGCCTCCGCACTCCGGAGCACCAATCCATCAATCCTAGACCCAAGGACCCTCCTACATGATGCTTTACTTCCTCTGATATGTTGTTGGAAGAAAATAAGAAAAGGGTCCGCCAAAAACCTGATGTGTGGCCTTTATAGTGTGTTTGGCCGCCCTACTCTGGCTTAGCATCAGTACAGTGCTAAGCCAGAGTGCCTTTCTTCAGGAGTGGTTTTTCTCCTTTGGCTTAGCATCAGCACTTGCGCTAAACCAGATGTGCCTTCAAATAAATCAACTTCATTGCTATATTCTTGCTTAGCACCAGAAGTCATGCAAAGTCAAAACCTTATTTCTTCAAATGTAGATTTTCTTGCTAGAATCTTCATGAACACTATGTTAGAGTCAAATAATTAAATGTATTATCATGTTTTGATAATTAACAATTTCTTTAAGATTTAATGTTGTCAGAGATAAAATTCCTAACATAGTGAAAACTCTCATGCACAGGAATAACTTTCTCTAAAGGGACTGAATGGACCTCAAAGCATCATCAAGAAAACTAGTCCACCAGAAGAGTTCGTCCGGTCACCTTGAAGGAAACACTGTCAAAGATATACGAAGGAAAGCATTCTTGTATAAGACAGTCCGGTGGTTCAAGAGAGCTAAAACAGTAACAACATTCAACATCCTCTCTCAAAGACACTTCGTCAAATTCTATTTCAAGAAGATAAAACAGTCTGCTACTCAAACCTACAGTTATAAAGAGAAAGACTGCCTCTTCTAAAGCTAAAAGAGTATGACAACTTATGTAGAAAAACCTTCATCATCAAAGCCTCTCTAGCATCATTCAAAGAAGTTGTGAATCAACTCTCTCAGATGGAGAACTTCAAAAGAAGCAACAGAAGAAAAGAAAAGGTTCAGTCCTCTAAGCCAAGAAGATTCTAATCCTCGAAGAAGAACTGAACGAAGAAAATTCGTCTGCCAATGCAAGCCACTTAGTGACGGAATCTCAAGCATTATATGGAGACTGCGTCTGCCAAACTCTAAGAAAGAATCCGTCCGCTCAAGTGTCAATTGCGCCAAAGGTACAAAGATCAAGAAATGCGTTTTTCGAGGATATCAGGTTATCAGAAGTATTAAATAATTTATTCTCCTCCTCTTGAGTAATTGCTTCTTGGATCAAAAGACTTTTACCTCGTCTGCATATTTATTAATGTACTGGCTGCGGCAGAAAGTAGAAAGGGACACAATTAATACAATATTCCTTGGTCCCACTGCTATTCTACTTTTCCTCAAATCAAGCTGACATCGCGGAATCAACGGCAAGAATCTCTGAGCATCGTACACTCTCAACGGTTGAAATTCAAATATCTGACCAAAGCACGTGATGAGTATTAGCTGGCAAGCACTGGGGTAAAATGGTCAAAACAAACTTCACAGCGCTGGAATTCCACGCATTAAATACTGAAGACATAGCTCAAAGCTACTTGCTCAGCATGGAGCCAGACGACCTCAACCCAGACGAATCGATGATTCTCAGATCATGTCTTACACCTGCTGAGAGATGCAGAACTAGCCGTTATGTGCAGCTCAGAGAGGAAGAAGCACTTCGGACAGGTTTTCTCTCGTTCTGAAGAAGAAGAACGAAGAACTGCAACTGAAGATATAAATAGAAAACCCTGCCTCCGAAATAGTTGGGCAACTTAGACTTAAACTTCCATATGCCAACTAAGTCTGTCCCAAGAGCCAAGGAACCTTGGTTCATACTCAGGATACTTCAAGCCTACCTCTACCTCTGCCTGAGTATATGTGCTTCTGTGTGAGAAAAACTCATAGAGTATTACTCTTATCTTTCCCAACTCACACACCCTCAAAAACAGAGAACCCAAACTCCTATCCTCTCTGTATAAACCGAGCTTAAATTTTTCTACCCACTCTTATTAAGAAGAGAACCATGTAGAAAAGCCAAACCTTGAAAAAGGTGTCAGGAGAAGTCCTGTATAATACTTGTAAGGAGGAGTCATGATAATACTTGTAAGGAGAAGTCCTTCGAATACTTGATAGGAGGAGTCCTTAGAATACTTGTTGGGAGAAGTCCCTGATAATACTTGTACTATTTGTTTAAATAGTGGAAAATCTTGGTGAAGCCAAGGACTGGACGTAGCCCTGTTGATTATGGGGGTGAACCAGGATAAAATTTATGTGTGCTTTATATTTATAGTTATGTTATATTTCCACGGCATGCATATGTATATATTGTGTGGATCAGTATTGCTAAATTCACATAAATATTAATTGTCCAAGATAAAAGAAAGAAAATTAAAAAATGAGTCACACAATTCAAACCCCCAATTTCTTGTGTGTTTCTTGCACCTTCACACTACATGAAAAATATAATACTTACACTATTTCTATGCTAAAACTAAGTATTTACTAAATTAATTACTTTGGGGAATAAAATGATCAATAATACAAGTATTATTTCTATGGTAAACCCCTGTTATTTTACTTTGATTGGATAAAAGTGATTTTGCTTTATTGCTTATAGCAATATTCTGAGCATTTGGAGGTTTGACATATTGTGCATTATATTAGTAGTTCTAAATTTTCTGAGATAGATCAATTTTCAATATATTGTGTATGACATTGGTTTATCAATTGAAGTAATAAACTTGTTTTTCTTGAAAAGCAGTTAGTCAAGTAGTTGCAGTTGCTGAGTACTTTGCATTTTGGTGTTGTTAGTTTGATTAGAATCAGGAAATTTATGCTAGGCGATTTGTCTGTTTGATGTTTCTTAAAAGCTGAAATAAATCTAGCTGTACAAGTAGGCTTTTGTTTTGCCTACTTATTGTGGATGGTTGCACTGTTGTTTTAGGCCGTGGAGATGTGAAAACGATGACAAAAGGGATGGTTTTTGTGGCCTATTCAATTTTCATGGCATCTTTTTTTTTCGTCTTCGAAAACTACGGCTCTCATAAACCTTGCTTTGGATACTTCATCTTGCAATAAAATGAGTTGAGAATCTATAGAATGTTTACCAATATAATTATGCTGTTTTAGAACTTTGTTTCCTTTTTTTTCTTATTTTTTTTGGTTTGTGGGCAAAGTTGGAAACTCATGAAATTTTATTTTGAAACACTACCATTCCCACTGCTCTGTACCCCCTTTTGTAGAGGAGAAGAAGTGGTGGTGGAAGAATATGCCCTAGGGAACACTTCACTGCATTGAATGGCTTCAACACATATTGTTGTTTAGCAATTGAAGTTCCTTGCACTTTACTTATGTGATACTTCCTCTTGATCTTCTGACCTCTTATGAGACGAACCATCTTCAGCGCATGTCTCGTTAAAAGTATTGGCACAAACATCATTCTTACAGAATTTGAACGTTGAGATGAAAGATGTTCTTCAATATTTAGCAATTGATTTAGACTTGATAGATTTCTTCTTTGAGTATCTTCAATTCTTTAAGCATAAAGGCTTCATTTTGAAGGCTGGAAACTGATTCTTTAGCACATGGCTTCTAACACATTGAAACACTGATTTGCATGCATGAGCTAATCTTCTGAAGATTTTCAACATGTAGCTTCTTTGCTTGAACGTAGTTCCTACAAAATAGTTCAATGCAACAATATACTACAAAAACTTACACATCAACTGATTGTTATCATCGAAACAAAGAGTGTGAACCTTCAGGATCCAACAATACAAATAGTTCTTGCTTGATAGGAAAATTGCTTCATATAAAACAACCTCCTCATAGTATTTAGGTTATCCCCTACTGATGAATCCACATTTGAAATGAATGAATAGGTTATTTTTATAGTTTTTAGTTTAGTTTGAGATTAATTTCAAGATAAAAATAATAAATTCTATTTTTTTTAATTCATGAGGGTATATTTAATTTATTTGAATTTAATGTAAAAATCTCATTGAATCCTATTTTATCCGTAACCAGTAAGTAACCCGTGCATTGCACGAGTGTTTTTAATAGTTAATTTGCAATATTTTATTAGTTGATGTTATAAAACTAATAAATATATGACATGTCAATATTTTTAAACACACGTAAGATCACATGATATATTGAAGTAAATAAATCCCTCAATTGATAAAACCAAAGTAGACACGATGACTAATATTAAAATTGTTAATCTAAAGTTTATGTTATACAAAAACCAAACAATGTAATTAAGTTTTGATAACAAAAATAGAAAAACATCCAGCAAATACTTATGTAGCAATAGTATTAATACAATGAAGATCTTATTTCACTTTTGTATCTTGACACATTTTAACTCTTTAGTTGAGGAAGCTTGTGAAGATTTTATTTTACTTCTTTATCTCAACACGTTTTAACCATAGTTCAAAAGTTATTTTTTCATAATAAAAAAAGTTAATATAAGTCTGATAAGAAATGAAGATTTTATGGTCGTTTGAAGTTAAGGATATAATGTCATCATCAACACGTTCGGAAGGAAGAAGCGTAGACGAAATTGTGAGTTATTTATTTCTTTTAAAAATTTATTATATTTAATTACATGTTAATATTATTGACTTCTTTTATTTTAAAAATTTGTGAGGTTAGATCAATACAAAATAAATTAAGCAAGTAATATAAATAAAGAAATAAGAAGAATATCTAAAGATTAAAATATTTTTCAATAAATAGGAAATAATTTAATTGACACATTAGGCTAATATTGTTCTGTAAAGCAGAATTGACAATATCCGGATAAAGAGTAGGTAGCAAGCACTAAGGACAATTCACAATCGATAGAGCTATAGAGGGTACTTTCCTTGTCTCCCGACGGTACTTCTCTAGACAGTACTTTCCTTTTCTTCAGACAATACTTCTCTAGACGGTACTTTCCTTGTCTTCAGACGATACTTCTCTAGAGTAGATAGAGCTAATGAGCTATTTCAGTCTTCTATTTTGTTGAGCAGACGATAAAGATATTTGTTGAGTAGACGATACTTCAATCTGAGTAGCAGACGATACTTCTCTAGACGATACTTTCCTTGGTGATTTTATTTTATGGAGATGTTGGCACATTTAACGGATAAATCAACATGTTGACAAAATCTTACTTTAAAATAGGCTAGTTAGTAGCAATAGAAAATTAATGATAAAACCGTAAATGAATAAATAAATGTGAATTGAATATAATTGGTAACATTATCAAACAATAATTATTATATAAAAAGAACAATCATAAATTACATGATTTAAATTTGTAATAAATAATTATTTGAATTTCTTAATTATCGCAAATCATGATTTAAATTTGGATAACTGATTTGATAGAGGGAGAAATTGTTGGGTTGATAAAGTGACACGTGTCAACATATAAGAGAGTCTTTTTTTTAAGAGTGGCTGAGGTTTGAGATTGAGGACTTAAAATTAGTAGATACAGTAGTAGATTTATATAGTAGTATTTAGAAGCTTATTTGGAGATTGTCCCTCTGTTTGTAAAGTGTTTAATATTGGTTATCATCGGAGCCTGGAACTCCGGCCAATGCTTATGTGGCAATTACACGTCAGAAAATAAATTAAAAAAAAACAAATTAATTTAAGGCAATTACCAAACTACCCCTTTAATCTCTAATCCCCAAATACTCAAATCAGAACATGTGAATCGTGGCTTCTTCATCTCCTTCCTCACGTCCTTCTCCCATCTCCTTCTTCTCCCGTCGTTCTCCCATCTTCTTTTAACAGTATGACGAGTATATGAAGACATTTACTAATATTATTACTTATATTAATATTCATAGGTGTCCTTTCAAAAAAAAAATCATGGGTGAAATTTTGAATAATTTTTATTGTATTTATTAAGGTTAAGTACATGCTTAGAGCATACCTTACAGTATCGGGTGTTGGTTTTAAAACCACCCTAATTGGTCATAAAACCACATTTCTTATATGCGAAAATACATTTTTACTCTTTAAAATCTATTTTCATTCCTTTCATGTCCTTCTCCTTCTTCCTTTCCCTCCACCCACCACCCCCTTCTTCATTCTTCATCTTTCACTCTCCACCACCCTCATTTTCCATCTCATCACCATTACCACCACCACCATCCTTTTTACTCCATTCCTACCTCCATTAAACCATTAAACGCTAACCTCATTCACTTCCAACCTCTAACCAAACCTCTCATCATCCCCACGAAGCAACTCTCCCTACCAAACGAAGGTCTGTTTCGTTCTTCATCATCTTCTACTTCTTCCTCGTTGTTTCTCCTTCATAACGTGTTTCTTGTTCGTTACGTCTTTGTATTTCTCGCACCTTTAAGTGCGAAATTTAAACAACATTCGCACCTCAAGGTGCGATCAAAAGTGCGAAAATTGTATTTTTATTTTATTTTTTAAGTTTTTCGCAAATTGGAAAAAAATTGCACTTAAAAGTGCGAAAATTGCTTATATTTCGCACTTAAAAGTGCGAAAATTGTATTCTTATATTATTTTTTTAAGTTTTTCACGAACTGAAAAAAAATTTGCACTTAAAAGTGCGAAAATTACTCTTATTTTGCACTTAAAAGTGCGAAAATTGCTTTTATTTCACGAGGTATTATAGGAATAAAGAAAGTGAAGGAGTGGTTGGAGAACCAATGGGATGGTTTTAAAACCAATTCCCTACAATATCGTATTGTTCCAACACATTTAGATGGAAAAGAAGTGATGACGAAGATAACTCATTAATCGAAAATGAAAAGTAAAATAGGCAATTAATTAATAACAAATATGTTAGATAGAAGTACTAACCTAAACTCTATTGATTGATTTTGAGATGTCTGAACAAATTTCGAGCTTGTCTAGAGTGTTGTTCTTACAAGTTACAACATGTAAATGAAAAAAAGAGATAACATTGCAATGAAGATATATTTTTATATATATATGGGATGTACCATAAGAAACTAAGAATAAATCATGACCGTTAGGTCAAATTATGAATGGTTAAGATTAAAACATGAATGTGACTAGAGCTGTCAATACGGGCCAGCCCGACCCATATGGGCTGGCCCGTCACGGGTTGGGTTCAAAATGGGTTGGGTTGGAGAAACCCGTTTCTAAACGAGGCAGGAATTAATCAACCCAACCCGGCTCGCGGGTTGGCCCGTTTTGACAGTAGGAAAATAAAAAAATCTAAAAATTGTGAAATTCAATTAAAAAATGATGAAAAAGTAAAAAAAAAAACTAACACATGCATTTTACCTAACCTACTAATTTAAGATCATAACAAATTAACAATGTTGCACCATACACTTTGTGCATATCTAAATTCAAGTTCAAACTCCAAGTCATTATTGAATTCCAATACAAACACAACCCAAGATAGAAGAAAATCACTCTCTTATCTTTGCAGACTGACTTCACTTTTCACGTGACACTTAGACTTAGTGGCCTAACCCAAGATTTAAGAGAATCAGCCAAAAAAATGATTTTATTTTATTTTATTGCCCAACCCGCGGGCTGGCCCGTTTGACCCGCGGGTTGGCCCGTTTAACCCGCGGGTTAAACGATCCGGGTTACTCTAACCCGTATTCAAAATGGGTTGTAATTTCATCAACCCAACCCGCCTACGGGCCGGGTTGGGCCGGGCCAACCCGCGGGTTGGAACCCATATTGACAGCTCTAAATGTGACTTTTTAAAAAGTCACATGACATTTTTAAGTAGTCATGTGACTTTTAAATTGTTTTAATCTTGACCATTCATGATTAGATTTAACGATCGTGATTTATTCTCATTTTCTCATATAAAAACACATTTCTCATGCTCAAGTCGGCCAATCCAATATTGAAACTCTGATCAAATTAGTCCCTCTGTTTGAGTCGTCGTCTGAGGTAGGTCCCTCACCGGAAAATTCTTAGCAAAAGGTCCCTCGGTTTGCACATTGTCTGAAATTGGTCCTCACCGGAGCCCGGAGCTCCGGCGAGAGTGCTAAGTGGCAGGACAGAGATGACGTGACATTATCCACGTCATTATTAACTATTTTTTAATTTCCAAATGTATAATTAATTATTAAATTATAAAAATCATAAATCTATAATTAACAAAACTAAAATCATCTTCATCAACATTCTTCATCCCCTTCTTCAGAATCTAGAAAATAAGGAAGAACAACAATTAAGAACCCTAACTCATGACATGCCTTTAAGAACAACCAAACCAATACCAAATAGGAACCCCAATATAAACTCAGCAACCATCAACATTAACAATGAGTTCTCACCCAACTAAACCAATACCAAATGGGAACCCCAATTTGAACTCAAAGACAGGAACCATGGTGTTAAATACAAGAAGAAATACCGGTCTTGAAGAGAATCGACGACGGAGAGACCACGATGAGGAAGAACGCGATTGTGTCACGGTGGCTCGAAGGAGGACGAGTGATGGCTCGAAGGGATGAAGATGATGGCAGTGCTCGAAAGGACGAGCGATACTCGAGACCCAACTCGATCTGACCCTCTTGGTGACCACAGAGCCCCTCTTCTTGGACTCCTTCACCTTCCAACTACCAAACGTGACGCTGTCCATGTTGTTGTTCCCTTCCCTCTTGTCGTCGCTATCTAGGGTTTTGTTGAAGTCGGTGGCGGAGCTCAAATTGGTTAAAGGTCGAGTCTTTGAGGGTTTGTTGTTATTTGAGGGGTTGGCGACGGTGGAATCTTTTTCCTTGCAGTGGTGGTAGAAGCCAAGCTTCCAGCCCTTAGTGCTGCGGTGGTGGTGTGAATCGTGCGGTTGGTCATCGCCGATGTCGCCTAATCAGACACTGGGCCTCCTTTGTTACTAGGTTTCGGTGGGTTCCAAAGAGTTTAGAATTAGGTTTCCGCCGTTGTTCAGTTGAACGTCCGCCGCATGAATCTTTGCCATTCCACAGTAGTTCTCATTCTTCCTCTATCTCTCTTCAATTGAAGAATTGTGGGGTTCGAAATTGGGAGTGTGATCGAGTGGGTATGGTGTGTTTATTTGTTCTTGGATTGGGAGTGGAAGGGTTTGTTTTGTTTTAGTGTGTACTTTTGGATTTTGGATTTGGGTCCTTTTGAAATGATTTGAGGATGATTTGACGAAGAAAAAAAGAGATGAATATTTATGGGTTTTAAAGTGTAGGGATTGAAGATGGAAGAAGATGATGAAGGTTGAAGATGATGTGAGATGCATGAAGATGATGACAGTGTTCTGGAGAAGATGATGAAGATTCAAGAACATGTTGCTTCTGTACTTTTTTAATTTTATAAAATTTTGTAATTTTTTAGTTTTTAAACTAATAATTTAATTTAATTTTAATTATTAATTATATATTTGGAAATTTAAATTTAATTAAAAATGACATGGATAATGACGCGTCAATGTCACGTCATCTCTGTCCTGCCACTCAGCAATCTCGTTGGAGCCCGGGGCTCCGGCGATGACCAATTTCAGACAGTGTGCAAACCAAGAGACCTTTTGCTAAGAATTTTCCGGCGAGGGACCTACCTCAGACGGCAACACAAATAGAGAGACCAATTTGATGATAATCCCTACAAAATCCAATGTTTGGAATGAAACAAATATAATTCAATCATAATATCAATTTTCATAAAACTTCAAGATCTTAGATTAGTCACCACCAAATCTTCCATTCACTCAATAAATTCACCTCAAAACATGATAGACACCAACAACTCATGCAAAGACTAAACACAAATGTCGTACAATCAGAGGGACTTATTGCTACATTTATATTTCCAGCAGGGACCAAACAAAAACATACGTACAAAGACAGTGGCAAAATAAATCATTAACCCTTAACAATATTATGGGTTAAGTTTTGACTGAAAAAATAATGGTGATAACATATTAAAAACATTATCTTGATTACGAAATACAACAAATTAATTATATTTTAATTTATATTATGCGCAAAATTAATATAATAATATAAAAAAATGCATCTGCAACAGACACTTTTGGTCAAGTCAATAACACGTGTTAGTCTCAGTGGTGAGTGAACATTTTCATTTGACAATCAGAGGGACTTACTGCTACACTTTTGTTTCCAGCAGGGACCAAACAAATACATACGTACAAAGAAAGTGGAAAAATAAATCATTAACCCTTAACAATATTATGGGTTTAGTTTTGACTGAAAAAATAATGGTGATAATATATTAAAAACATTATCTTGATTAGCAAATACAATAAATTAATTATATTTTAATTTATATTATGCGCAAAAGTAATATAATAATATAAAAAAATGCATCTGCAACAGACACTTTTGGTCAAGTCAATAACATGTGTTAGTCTCAGTGGTGAGTGAACATTATCTTATGACAATAAGAGGGACTTATTGCTACATTTTTGTTTCAAGCAAGGACCAAACAAAAGCATACGTACAAAGACAGTGGCCAAATAAATCATTAACCCTTACCGATATTATGGGTTAAGTTTTGACTGAAAAAATAATGGTGATAATATATTAAAAACATTTTCTTGATTAGAAAATACAATAAATTAATTATATTTTAATTTATATTATGCGCACAAGTAATATAGTAATATAAAAAAATGCATCTGCAACAGACACTTTTGGTAAAGTCAATAACACGTGTTAGTCTCAATGGTGAGTGAACATTTTCTTTTGACAATCAGAGGGACTTATTGCTACACTTTTGTTTCCAGCAGGGACCAAACAAAAACATACGTACAAAGACAGTGGCCAAATAAATCATTAACCCTTAACAATATTATGGTTAAGTTTTGACTGAAAAAATAATGGTAAAAAAATTTAAGAACATTACCTTGATTAGGAAATACAATAAATTAATAATATTTTAATTTATATTATGCGCAAAAGTAATATAATTATATAAAAAAATGAATCTGCAACAGACACTTTTGGTCAAGCCAATAACACGTGTTAGTCTCAGTGGTGAGTGAACATTTTCTTTTGACAATCAGAGGGACTTATTGCTACATTTTAGTTTCCAGCAGGGACCAAACAAAAGCATACGTACAAAAATAGTGGCCAAATAAATCATTAACCCTTAACAATGTTATGGGTTATGTTTTGACTGAAAAAATAATGGTGATAATATATTAAAAACATTATCTTTATTATCAAATACAATAAATTAATTATATTTTAATTTATATTATGCGCAAAAGTAATATAATAATATAAAAAAATGCATCTGCAACAGAAACTTTTGGTCAAGCCAATAACACGTGTTAGTCTCAGTGGTGAGTGAAAATTTTCTTTTGACAATCAGAGGGACTTAATGCTACACTTTTGTTTCCAGCAGGGCCCAAACAAAAACATACATACAAAGACAGTGGCCAAATAAATCATTAACCCTTACCAATATTATGGGTTAAGTTTTGACTGAAAAATAATGATGATAATATATTAAAAACATTATCTTGATTTGGAAATACAATCGATTAATTATATTTTAATTTATATTATGCGCAAAAATAATATAATAATATAAAAAAATGCATCTGCAACAGACACTTTTGGTCAAGCCAATAACACGTGTTAGTCTCAGTGGTGAGTGAACATTTTCTATTGACAATCAGAGGGACTTATTGCTACATTTTTGTTTCCAACAGGGAGCAAACAAAAGCATACGTACAAAGACAGTGGCCAAATAAATCATTAACCCTTAACAATATTATGGGTGACTGAAAAAATAATGGTGATAATATTTTAAAAACATTATCTTGATTATCAAATACAATAAATTAATTATATTTTAATTTATATTATGCGCAAAAGTAATATAATAATATAAAAAAATGCATCTCCAACAGACACTTTTGGTCAATCCAATAACACGTGTTAGTCTCAGTGATGAGTGAACATTTTCTTTTGACAATCAGAGGGACTTATTGCTACATTTTTGTTTCCAGCAGGGACCAAACAAAAGCATACGAACAAAGACAGTGGCCAAATAAATCATTAACCTTTAACAATATTATGGGTTAAATTTTGACTGAAAAAATAATGGTGATAATATAATAAAAACATTATCTTGATTAGCAAATACAATAAATTAATTATATTTTAATTTATATTATGCGCAAAAGTAATATAATAATATAAAAAAATGCATCTGCAACCGACACTTTTGGTCAAGCCAATAACACGTGAAAGTCTCAGTGGTGAGTGTACATTTTCTTTTGACAATCAGAGGGGCTTATTGCTACACTTTTGTTTCCAGCAAGGACCAAACAAAAACATACGTACAAAGACAGTGGCCAAATAAATCATAAACCCTTAACAATATTATGGTTAAGTTTTGACTGAAAAAATAATGGTTAAATTATATTAAGAACATTATCTTGATTAGGAAATACAATAAATTAATTATATTTTAATTTATATTATGCGCAAAAGTAATATAATAATATAAAAAAATGCATCTGTAACAGACACTTTTGGTCAAGCCAGTAACACGTGTTAGTCTCAGTGGTGAGTGAACATTTTCTTTTGAAAATCAGAGGGACTTATTGCTACATTTTTTTTTCAGCAGGGACCAAACAAAAGCATACGTTTAAAGACTGTGGCCAAATTAATCACTAACCCTTAACAATATTATGGGTTATGTTTTGAATGAAAAAATAATGGTGATAATATATTAAAAACATTATCTTGATTACGAAATACAATAAATTAATTATATTTTAATTTATATTAAGCGCAAAAGTAATATAATAATATAAAAAAATGCATCTCCAACAGACACTTTTGGTCAAGCCAATAACACGTGTTAGTCTCAGTGATGAGTGAACATTTTCTTTTGACAATCAGAGGGACTTATTGCTACATTTTAGTTTCCAGCAGGGACCAAACAAAAGCATACGTACAAAAATAGTGGCCAAATAAATCATTAGCCCTTAACAATGTTAAGGGTTATGTTTTGACTGAAAAAATAATGGTGATAATATATTAAAAACATTATCTTGATTACGAAATACAATAAATTAATTATATTTTAATTTATATTATGCGCAAAAATAATATAACAATATAAAAAAATGCATCTGCAACAGACACTTTTGGTCAAGCCAATAACACGTGTTAGTCTCAGTGGTGAGTGAACATTTTCTATTGACAATCAGAGGGACTTATTGCTACATTTTTGTTTCCAACAGGGAGCAAACAAAAGCATACGTACAAAGACAGTGGCCAAATAAATCATTAACCCTTAACAATATTATGGGTGACTGAAAAAATAATGGTGATAATATTTTAAAAACATTATCTTGATTATCAAATACAATAAATTAATTATATTTTAATTTATATTATGCGCAAAAGTAATATAATAATATAAAAAAATGCATCTCCAACAGACACTTTTGGTCAATCCAATAACACGTGTTAGTCTCAGTGATGAGTGAACATTTTCTTTTGACAATCAGAGGGACTTATTGCTACATTTTTGTTTCCAGTAGAGACCAAACAAAAGCATACGTACAAAGACAGTGGCCAAATAAATCATTAACCTTTAACAATATTATGGGTTAAATTTTGACTGAAAAAATAATGGTGCTAATATATTAAAAACATTATCTTGATTAGCAAATACAATAAATTAATTATATTTTAATTTATATTATGCGCAAAAGTAATATAATAATATAAAAAATGCATCTGCAACAGACACTTTTGGTCAAGCCAATAACACGTGAAAGTCTCAGTGGTGAATGTACATTTTCTTTTGACAATCAAAGGGACTTATTGCTGCACTTTTGTTTCCAGCAAGGACCAAACAAAAACATATGTACAAAGACAGTGGCCAAATAAATCATAAACCCTTAACAATATTATGGTTAAGTTTTGACTGAAAAAATAATGGTGAAATTATATTAAGAACATTTTCTTGATTAGGAAATACAATAAATTAATTATATTTTAATTTATATTATGCGCAAAAGTAATATAATAATATAAAAAAATGCATCTGCAACAGACACTTTTGGTCAAGCCAGTAACACGTGTTAGTCTCAGTGGTGAGTGAACATTCTTTTGATAATCAAAGGGACTTATTGCTACATTTTTTTTCCAGCAGGGACCAAACAAAAGCATACGTTTAAAGACAGTGGCCAAATTAATCATTAACCCTTAACATATTATGGGTTATGTTTGGACTGAAAAAATAATGGTGATAAAATATTAAAAATATTATCTTGATTAGCATATACAATAAATTAATTATATTTTAATTTATATTATGCGCAAAAGTAATATAATAATATAAAAAAATGCATCTCCAACAGACACTTTTGGTCAAGCCAATAACACGTGTTAGTCTCAGTGATGAGTGAACATTTTCTTTTGACAATCAGAGGGACTTATTGCTACATTTTTGTTTCCAGCAGGGACCAAACAAAAGCATACGAACAAAGACAGTGGCCAAATAAATCATTAACCTTTAACAATATTATGGGTTAAATTTTGACTGAAAAAATAATGGTGATAATATAATAAAAACATTATCTTGATTAGCAAATACAATAAATTAATTATATTTTAATTTATATTATGCGCAAAAGTAATATAATATAATATAAAAAAATGCATCTGCAACCGACACTTTTGGTCAAGCCAATAACACGTGAAAGTCTCAGTGGTGAGTGTACATTTTCTTTTGACAATCAGAGGGGCTTATTGCTACACTTTTGTTTCCAGCAAGGACCAAACAAAAACATACGTACAAAGACAGTGGCCAAATAAATCATAAACCCTTATCAATATTATGGTTAAGTTTTGACTGAAAAAATAATGGTTAAATTATATTAAGAACATTATCTTGATTAGGAAATACAATAAATTAATTATATTTTAATTTATATTATGCGCAAAAGTAATATAATAATATAAAAAAATGCATCTGCAACAGACACTTTTGGTCAAGCCAGTAACACGTGTTAGTCTCAGTGGTGAGTGAACATTTTCTTTTGAAAATCAGAGGGACTTATTGCTACATTTTTTTTTCAGCAGGGACCAAACAAAAGCATACGTTTAAAGACTGTGGCCAAATTAATCACTAACCCTTAACAATATTATGGGTTATGTTTGGACTGAAAAAATAATGGTGATAAAATATTAAAAACATTATCTTGAATAGCATATACAATAAATTAATTATATTTTAATTTATATTATGCGCCAAAGTAATATAATAATATAAAAAATGCATCTACAACAGACACTTTTGGTCAAGCCAATAACACGTGTTAGTCTCAGTGGTGAGTGAACATTTTCTTTTGACAATCAGAGGGACTTATTGCTACATTTTTGTTTCCAGCAGGGACCAAACAAAAGCATACGTACAAAGACAGTGGCCAAATAAATCATTAACCTTTAACAATATTATGGGTTAAATTTTGACTGAAAAAATAATGGTGATAATATATTAAAAACATTATCTTGATTAGCAAATACAATAAATTAATTATATTTTAATTTATATTATGCGCAAAAGTAATATAATAATATAAAAAAATGCATCTGCAACAGACACTTTTGGTCAAGCCAATAACACGTGAAAGTCTCAGTGGTGAGTGTACATTTTCTTTTGACAATCAGAGGGACTTATTGCGACACTTTTGTTTCCAGCAAGGACCAAACAAAAACATACGTACAAAGACAGTGGCCAAATAAATCATAAACCCTTAACAATATTATGGTTAAGTTTTGACTGAAAAAATAATGGTGAAATTATATTAAGAACATTATCTTGATTAGGAAATACAATAAATTAATTATATTTTAATTTATATTATGCGCAAAAGTAATATAATAATATAAAAAAATGCATCTGCAACAGACACTTTTGGTCAAGCCAATAACACGTGAAAGTCTCAGTGGTGAGTGTACATTTTCTTTTGACAATCAGAGGGACTTATTGCTACACTTTTGTTTCCAGCAAGGACCAAACAAAAACATACGTACAAAGACAGTGGCCAAATAAATCATAAACCCTTAACAATATTATGGTTAAGTTTTGACTGAAAAAATAATGGTGAAATTATATTAAGAACATTATCTTGATTAGGAAATACAATAAATTAATTATATTTTAATTTATATTATGCGCAAAAGTAATATAATAATATAAAAAAATGCATCTGCAACAGACACTTTTGGTCAAGCCAGTAACACGTGTTAGTCTCCGTGGTGAGCGAACATTCTTTTGATAATCAGAGGGACTTATTGCTACATTTTTTTTCCAGCAGGGACCAAACAAAAGCATACGTTTAAAGACAGTGGCCAAATAAATCATTAACCCTTAACAATATTATGGGTAATGTTTGGACTGAAAAAATAATGGTGACAAAATATTAAAAACATTATCTTGATTAGCATATACAATAAATTAATTATATTTTAATTTATATTATGCGCAAAAGTAATATAATAAATTAAAAAAATGCATCTACAACAGACACTTTTGGTCAAGCCAATAACACGTGTTAGACTCAGTGGTTAGTGAACATTTTCTTTTGACAAGCAGAGGGACTTATTGCTACATTTTTGTTTCCAGCAGGGACCAAACAAAAGCTTACGTACAAAGACACTGGCCAAATAAATCATTAACCCTTAAAATATTATGGATTAAGTTTTGACTGAAAAAATAATGGTAATAATATATTAAAATCATTATCTAGATTACGAAATACAATAAATTTATTATATTTTGATTTATATTATGCGCAAAAGTAATATAATAATATAAAAAATGCATCTGCGACAGACACTTTTGGTCAAGTCAATAACACGTGTTAGTCTTAGTTGTGAGTGAACATTTTCTTTTGACAATCAGAGGGACTTATTGCTACATTTTTGTTTCCAGCAGGGACCAAACAATAGCATACGTACAAAGACAGTGGCCAAATAAATCATTAACCCTTAACAATATTATGGGTTAAGTTTTGACTGAAAAAATAATGGTAATAATATATTAAAAACATTATCTTGATTACGAAATACAATAAATTAATTATATTTTAATTTATATTATGCGCAAAAGTAATATAATAATATAAAAAAATGCATCTGCAACAGACACTTTTGATCAAGTCAATAACACGTGTTAGTCTCAGTGGTGATGAACATTTTCTTTTGACAATCAGAGGGACTTATTGCTACACTTTTGTTTCCAGCAAGGACCAAACAATAGCATACGTACAAAGACAGTGGCCAAATAAATCATTAACCCTTAACAATATTATGGGTTAAGTTTTGACTGAAAAAATAATGGTGATAATATATTAAAAACATTATCTTGATTAGCAAATACAATAAATTAATTATATTTTAATTTATATTATGCGCAAAAGTAATATAATAATATAAAAAATGCATCTGCAACAGACACTTTTGGTCAAGCCAATAACACGTGTTAGTCTCAGTGGTGAGTGAACATTTTCTTTTGACAATCAGGGGGACTTATTGTTACATTTTTGTTTCCAGCAGGGACCAAACAAAAGCTTATGTACAAAGACAGTGGCCAAATAAATCATTAACCCTTACTAATATTATGGGTTAAGTTTTGACTGAAAAAATAATGGTAATAATATATTAAAAACATTATCTTGATTACGAAATACAATAAATTAATTATATTTTGATTTATAATATGCGCAAAAGTAACATAATAATATAAAAAATGCATTTGCAACAGACACTTTTGGTCAAGTCAATAACACGTGTTAGTCTCAGTTGTGAGTGAACATTTTCTTTTGACAATCAGAGGGACTTATTGCTACACTTTTGTTTCTAGCTGGGGCCAAACAAAAACATACGTACAAAGACAGTGGCCCAATATATCATTAACCCTAACCAATATTATGGGTTAAGTTTTGACTGAAAAAATAATGGTGATAATATATTAAAAACATTATCTTGATTAGCAAATACAATAAATTAATTATATTTTAATTTATATTATGCGCAAAAGTAATATAATAATATAAAAAAATGCATTTGCAATAGACACTTTTGGTCAAGCCAATAACACGTGTTTGTCTCAGTGGTGAGTGATGAGTGGATTTTATATGATGTTTTTAGGGTCTTTTTAGTCTTTTTATTTTATTATTTTTGAGTCACATGTAGGTTTTTTATTGTTTTTATGTAGATTTTATATTTATTTTGCATTTTGCATGTAGATTAGATTTTTAGTGTTTTTCTATCTTTATTTTATATTTTTAGGGATTTTTCTAGTTATTTTATATTTTTAGGAAAAGCTGGTTAGTTATCATTTTTTTGGTCCAGGGACCAATGTGTAAAGTTTCAGAAAGTCAGGGACCAAATTGTAAGAGTTCAAGAGTGGAGGACTTAAAGTGGAGATTGGGAGAATATGAGGGCTTGAATTGAAGTGCTAACCAAGGGAGGACCAAAGTGAAAAAGAAAAATATGAAGAGTCACTCTCCAATTTAGCACATGGAAAAAATGTTTAAAGAATTGATGAAGGGTTTCAGAACTGATCAAGGCTGGTTAATGGCTTTTTATGGCCATCAAAACCCACTACCATGAATGAAGAAGGAAGAACAAGCAAGAAGATGAAGAAGCAGCATCCCAACGCTCCAGCGTTGGGATCCCAGCGCTCCAGCGCTGGGGTTCTGACTAGATGATGAGTCAGATTGTGTCCCAGCGCCCAAGCGTTGAAAAGCCAGCGCTCAAGCGCTGGGCCTCGGACAGAAAGTGGAATTTTAATGCATCCTAGCGCCCAGGCGTTGGGAAAGCCAGCGCTCAAGCGTTGGAGGCTGGATTTTTACTATAAATAGGACCCTTTTCTTCACTTGTAAGACACACCTTCATAGAATACAACAAGTATTCTCTCTTTCTCCCTCAAAGATCATTGTTCCTAGGACTTGTGGGAAGCCATACTTGAGCTCCTATCCAGGGTAATTCAATGAATCTTTTAGCCATGCTTGGCTAATTCTTCTTTAAGTTTCTTGGGTTGTAGTAGTTTATATTTATGTTTTAGTTTGTTTTTACCTTTCTGAATTTTATCTCTATTTCATGTTTTATTTCCTTGTTCTTCATTCATCTTGTGTACAAAAGATTTCTTGCTTATTACTTATTCGAATGGAAATTGGTAAGTAGTAAGGGACCTAGGATCTAAAAATGGTTATAAGTATACTTCACTAAGGAATTAGGAAGGACGTAACTTTATGTTGGCCTGAATTTCTTCTTCATCTTCTTCTCTAGTTAACTAAGTTGCAAGGAATTGAATTTAGTAATTAGAAGGAAAGTTCTACAATGTGTAAGGAATTAACTTGTAGATAATTAGGCTATAGCATCATGAAATTAGATTTATAATTCAGAAATTTAGTAGGAACTTGCTAGCATATTATATAGACTATGTAAACCAACCCAAGAAGCTTATTTGTTATCATTTTATTCTCTTCTATTATATTGCTATTTCCATGTGCTACCTTAAACAAACTTCCAACAAATTCATCTTTTTATTTTTCTGTTTAAGTACTAAACTAAATATTAACAAGAACACCTATCCTTTGGGTTCGAACATTTTTATTACGCGATATTAAATTGTACACTTGCAATTTTATTATCAAGTTTTTGGCGCCGTTGCCGGGGATAGGTTCTTTTTAAGTTCTTGTTTTATTTTATTTAGTACTTCTTGTATATAATATAAAAAAAATAAAAAAATATTACTGCCTAACAGTTTGTTGCCATGTGGAAAGAAGATCCTTTAGAGACTATAATCTCTGAGGGGTTGGATTTTGAAGATATAGACAGCAATGACGAACAGGTCATTGAAATGGCAAGATATCTGGAGGCTGCCCATTTTTTCCCTTCAACGAAAAATTGGGTAGAGGAGCTGAAAAGAGAGGAAGAAGTTCAAGAGGAAAAGAGGGAATTGAAGCCCATACCTTCCACCCTTAAGTATGTATTTCTTGAGGAAGGTAATAATAAGCCAGTCATTGTGAGTAGTTCCCTCTCTCCTCTTGAAGAAGAAAAACTGGTAAGAATTCTTAGAGCTCATAAATCTGCTTTGGGTTGGACTATAGAGGACATTAAGGGCATAAGCCCCACTGTTTGTATGCATAAAATTTGTTTGGAAGAACAAGTTAAACCTGTAGTCCAACCCCAAAGAAGACTTAATCCTGCCATGAAAGAGGTGGTAAGGAAAGAAGTGATTAAGTTGCTTGATGCAGGGATCATCTATCCCATTTCTGATAGTGAATGGGTCAGTCCCGTTCAGGTAGTTCCCAAAAAAGGGGGAATTACTGTGGTCCCGAATGAGAACAATGAATTGATTCCCACCAGAAAGGTAACTGGTTGGAGGGTTTGTATAGATTACCGGAGGCTAAATTCTGCCACCCGGAAAGATCATTTCCCCCTTCCCTTTATTGATCAAATGCTTGACAGGTTGGCTGGCCATGAGTACTATTGTTTCTTGGATGGTTATTCAAGATATAACCAAATTGTTGTTGATCCTAAGGATCAAGAAAAAACTGCTTTTACTTGCCCCTTCGGGGTGTTTGCTTATAAAAGAATGCCTTTTGGCTTGTGTAATGCTCCAGGAACCTTCCAAAGATGTATGTTTGCTATTTTTTATGATTTAATTGGTGAATGTATGGAAGTGTTCATGGATGATTTTTCTGTATATGGCCCCAGCTTTGACAAGTGTTTGAGCAATTTGGAAAGGATTCTTGTTAGGTGCCAAGAAAAGAATTTGGTACTTAATTGGGAAAAATGTCATTTTATGGTTAAAGATGGCATTGTGCTTGGGCACAAGATTTCTGAAAAAGGGATTGAGGTGGATAGGGCTAAAACTGAAGTTATTGAAAATCTACCTCCTCCCACTAATATTAAAGGTATAAGAAGCTTTCTTGGTCATGCAGGTTTTTATAGGCGATTTATTAAAGATTTTTCTAAAATTGCTAAGCCTATGACAAATCTCCTTGAAAAAGAAGCTCCTTTTATCTTTAATGATGAGTGTTTGGCTGCTTTTAAATTGTTAAAAGAAAAACTTGTTTCAGCCCCTATCATTGTTGCTCCCCAATGGGATTTGCCTTTTGAAGTTATGTGTGATGCTAGTGATAATGCAATAGGGGCTGTTCTTTGTCAAAAAAATGGAAAAGTGTTGCATGTTATTTTTTATGCTAGTAAGGTTCTGAATGAAGCTCAAAAAAATTATGCTACAACTGAAAAGGAGTTGTTGAGTGTAGTTTATGCTTTAGATAAATTCAGACCTTACGTTTTGGGTACTAAAGTTATTGTGCATACTGACCATGCGGCATTGAAGTACTTGTTTGCTAAGCAGGAAGCTAAACCCAGGTTGATTAGGTGGATCTTACTCTTGCAAGAGTTTGATCTCGAAATTGTGGACAGGAAAGGGAAGGACAATGGTGTAGCAGACCATTTGTCAAGGCTTGAAGAGGGGAACTCCGATCCAATTCCTATTCAAGAGGAGTTCCCAGATGAGAGGCTTTTAGCTGTCCAAGAGATAGCTCCATGGTATGTACATTTAGCTAATTTTAAAGCTGCTGGTGTGTTGCCTTCTGATTTGACTTGGCAACAAAAGAAGAAATTTTTGCATGATGCTAAATTCTTTTTCTGGGATGAACCTTATTTGTTTAGAGAATGTTCTGATGGGATTATTAGAAGGTGTATTCCAGAAAAAGAATTTGAGGCTATTTTATGGCATTGCCATGGCTCCGATTATGGAGGCCATTTTTCAGGTGAGAGGACTGCAGCTAAAGTCCTCCAAAGTGGTTTTTATTGGCCTACTATCTTCAAAGATAGTAGAGCATTTGTGGTAAGGTGTGATCGCTGTCAACGAACTGGTAATATTTCAAGAAGGAATGAGATGCCCCAAAAAATGATTTTGGAAGTTGAGCTTTTTGATGTATGGGGCATTGATTTCATGGGACCTTTTCCACCTTCTTTTGGTTGCCAGTATATTTTGGTTGCTGTTGACTATGTTTCTAAATGGGTTGAAGCATCAACCCTTCCCACAAATGATGGAAAAGTTGTTCTGGATTTTCTGAAGAAAAAGATTTTTACTAGATTTGGGGTGCCAAGAGCAATAATCAGTGATGGAGGTAAGCATTTTTGTAATAAAGCTTTTGAAACTCTTTTGAAAAAATATGGTGTTAATCATAAAATTGCTACCCCCTATCACCCCCAAACTAGTGGACAAGTAGAGGTTTCTAATAGGGAGTTAAAAAGGATTTTGGAAAAAACAGTTGGTACCTCAAGGAAGGATTGGTCAAAAAAATTAGATGACACCTTGTGGGCTTATCGAACTGCGTTTAAAACTCCTATTGGAACCTCTCCTTACCAGTTGGTTTATGGTAAGACTTGTCATTTACCTGTGGAACTTGAGCATAAAGCCTTTTGGGCTTTGAAATATTTGAACATGGATCCCAAAGAAGCTGGGGATAAAAGACAGGTACAGGTACATGAGCTGGATGAATTTAGACTCCAAGCATATCACAATGCTAGGATCTACAAAGAGAGGACCAAGAAGTGGCATGATAAGAAAATTGTGCCAAAAGAATTGAGTCCAGGACAGCTTGTGTTATTATATAACTCAAGACTGAGATTGTTTCCTGGAAAGTTGAGGTCCAAGTGGACAGGACCATTCAGGGTCACCAAAGTCTTTCCCCATGGTGCGGTAGAAATAGAAAATGAAGTTACAAAGAATGTATTCACTGTCAATGGACAAAGATTGAAACCATACTTGGGGGGAGATTTTGAAAAACAAGATGTTTTTGCTTTACTAGATGCCCCCAATTGATTAAGGGGAAGGGTCTATCTCGGACCTTAACATTGAGCTGGTTGGGAGACAACCCAACTTAGGATAGTTTATGTTTCAGTCTTTTTAATTTTTGCACAACTCTTGTAAATAAATAAAAAAAAAGAATTCTATGTTGTTGCTGCAGGAGGGGCCAGCGCTTAGGCGCTGGAGGCCAACGCACGAGCGTTAGGCCCCTGTAAAAGCCCCCTGGTTCCAGTTGATCCCAGCGCTTAGGCGCTGGAGGGCTAGCGCTCATGCGCTAAGCCCCTGGAATCCCAGTTTTTTATTTTCTATTTTCCAACGCTCCAGCGTTGGAACTCAGCGCTCAGGCGCTGGGACCTCTGATGCCCAGTAATTCTTTTAATTCCAGCGCCCAAGCGTTGGCATCCCCAACGCTCAAGCGCTGGAGCTCGGGCAGTTTGCTGTTTTTACTTTTATTTGCTGTTTTTAATTTTTAATAAATTTTGTGTTCACCATTTTCTGAAGGTTTTAGATTCTTTGAGTTTTCCCTTGTTTCCACACTTGTTTTAATTTTTGGGAAACTCAAGAATTCTTGTTTTTAAGGTGGACACAAATTTTCAACCCATGATCTTTTGTGTTGTTTTTGGGACTAACAAGTCAAGCAAGTTTCTACTTGTGAGACTTTTTGTTTGTTCATTGTTACAGGATAGGTACCAAAAGGAGGAAGAACCCTCTTGAACTTGAGTGTTCAAAGAGAATTTTTACATTGAGGTTCCCTTGGACCTTTGTGGAAAATTTGTTACTATACCAGCTTGATAGTTTTTATTTTTCTTTTTATAGTTTTTAGTTTTATTTTTATTTTTAGTTTAGTTTTTCTGTTTTATTTTTGCATGAGTCTTTGAGTATATTATCCATTCTGATGTTGCTATAGCTTTGTGAAATGCTTTATCTGATTGAACTGCTTTGTGAAAAAAATTCTATGTTTTTAAGCAGTTAGGATTGCATGCTGTAGAAAGGATCTTTGATGTCTTGATTGTTGGGTTGTTGGCAAAAGTTTTTCTGAGTTCTAAAAGGGGTACCACTTACCCTATCTTTTTCTGAGAGCTGAGGACTCTGTTGCATGATTGTGAAATTTTTCTGCCTTGTGTTGCATGTTGATTGGAGTTTTGTTTACTTTGTGAGTTGAGAAGAGATTATAGGCATTTTTGAAAACTCAGATTTTTGCTTGAAATATTATATCCACTAGTAGCCCATTTTGAGCCTTAAAAGAGTCATTCTTTGGAGCCTACTTTGTGTGATATTTTTAAGTTGTTATAGTGATACATGAGCTGAATTGTTAGAGCTATGTTTGTTGGGTTTCTCTCTAAAAAAGAAGGAAAAAGTTGAGAAGAAAAATAAGGTATGTGCCTTAGAAAAAATAATGAAGTAGTGGGGTGAGAAAGAGTATGAGGGGAGTAAAATTCAAGTCATTCATCCCATACATTCCACTACTTTGTTCAAAAAAAAAAAAAAAAAAAAGAAAGGAAAAGAAAAAAATTGAGAGGACCCTTGTGTTGAATTGTTTAAAGCTCTTAGTCAAGAAAAATCACTTAACAACAAATTCTGAGTCAGCCAATAGAGTTGCCAAGTCTTGAAATCCATACCTTGAAATGAACAACCCTTTGGCCAAGTTACAACCTTCAAAAATCTCTTCAAAATCACTTGGTTGCTTAACTTCAGTTTTGATTTGAATTATAGGCAGGATTATTGAGCTTTCTTGTTTTCATGGAGAATATCATTTTGTGAGCTTAATTGTTGAACTCAAACATGTTAAAAGCCAAGCCTAACTTTCTTGATTCTCTATCTATAAAACATGCATGTCTTCCTTTTCTGCTAAGCTTTCTTTGAAAGGTTTCTGTGCTTCAAGTTGTAATCAGATAAAACTTTCTCAAAACCCAGGGACGAGTTTTTCTTTAAGTTTTGTCGCTTGAGGACAAGCTGTCGTTGGGTATAGTGGTGTGATGAGTGGATTTTATATGATGTTTTTAGGGTCTTTTTAGTCTTTTTATTTTATTATTTTTGAGTCACATGTAGGTTTTTTATTGTTTTTATGTAGATTTTATATTTATTTTGCATTTTGCATGTAGATTAGATTTTTAGTGTTTTTCTATCTTTATTTTATATTTTTAGGGATTTTTCTAGTTATTTTATATTTTTAGGAAAAGCTGGTTAGTTATCATTTTTTTGGTCCAGGGACCAATGTGTAAAGTTTCAGAAAGTCAGGGACCAAATTGTAAGAGTTCAAGAGTGGAGGACTTAAAGTGGAGATTGGGAGAATATGAGGGCTTGAATTGAAGTGCTAACCAAGGGAGGACCAAAGTGAAAAAGAAAAATATGAAGAGTCACTCTCCAATTTAGCACATGGAAAAAATGTTTAAAGAATTGATGAAGGGTTTCAGAACTGATCAAGGCTGGTTAGTGGCTTTTTATGGCCATCAAAACCCACTACCATGAATGAAGAAGGAAGAACAAGCAAGAAGATGAAGAAGCAGCATCCCAACGCTCCAGCGTTGGGATCCCAGCGCTCCAGCGCTGGGGTTCTGACTAGATGATGAGTCAGATTGTGTCCCAGCGCCCAAGCGTTGAAAAGCCAGCGCTCAAGCGCTGGGCCTCGGACAGAAAGTGGAATTTTAATGCATCCTAGCGCCCAGGCGTTGGGAAAGCCAGCGCTCAAGCGTTGGAGGCTGGATTTTTACTATAAATAGGACCCTTTTCTTCACTTGTAAGACACACCTTCATAGAATACAACAAGTATTCTCTCTTTCTCCCTCAAAGATCATTGTTCCTAGGACTTGTGGGAAGCCATACTTGAGCTCCTATCCAGGGTAATTCAATGAATCTTTTAGCCATGCTTGGCTAATTCTTCTTTAAGTTTCTTGGGTTGTAGTAGTTTATATTTATGTTTTAGTTTGTTTTTACCTTTCTGAATTTTATCTCTATTTCATGTTTTATTTCCTTGTTCTTCATTCATCTTGTGTACAAAAGATTTCTTGCTTATTACTTATTCGAATGGAAATTGGTAAGTAGTAAGGGACCTAGGATCTAAAAAAGGTTATAAGTATACTTCACTAAGGAATTAGGAAGGACGTAACTTTATGTTGGCCTGAATTTCTTCTTCATCTTCTTCTCTAGTTAACTAAGTTGCAAGGAATTGAATTTAGTAATTAGAAGGAAAGTTCTACAATGTGTAAGGAATTAACTTGTAGATAATTAGGCTATAGCATCATGAAATTAGATTTATAATTCAGAAATTTAGTAGGAACATGCTAGCATATTATATAGACTATGTAAACCAACCCAAGAAGCTTATTTGTTATCATTTTATTCTCTTCTATTATATTGCTATTTCCATGTGCTACCTTAAACAAACTTCCAACAAATTCATCTTTTTATTTTTCTGTTTAAGTACTAAACTAAATATTAACAAGAACACCTATCCTTTGGGTTCGAACATTTTTATTACGCGATATTAAATTGTACACTTGCAATTTTATTATCAGTGAGTGAACATTTTCTTTTGACAATCAGAGGGACTTATTGCTACACTTTTGTTTCCTGCAGGGACCAAATAAAAACATACGTACAAAGACAGTGGCCAAATAAATCATTAACCCTTAACAATATTATGGTTAAGTTTTGACTGAAAAAATAATGGTAATAATATATTAAAAACATTATCTTGATTACGAAATACAATAAATTAATTATATTTTAATTTATATTATGCGCAAAAGTAATATAATAATATAAAAAATGCATCTGCAACATATACTTTTGGTCAAGCCAATAACACGTGTTAGTCTCAGTGGTGATGAACAGTTTCTTTTGACAATCAGAGGGACTTATTGCTACATTTTTGTTTCCAGTAGGGACCAAACAAAAGCTTACGTACAAAGACAATGGCCAAATAAATCATTAACCCTTAACAATATTATGGGTTAAGTTTTGACTGAAAAAATAATGGTGAAAATACATAAAGAACATTATCTTGATTAGGAAATACAATAAATTAATTATATTTTAATTTATATTATGCGCAAAAGTAATATAATAATATAATAAAGTGCATCTGCGACAGACACTTTTGGTCAAGCCAATAACACGTGTTAGTCTCAGTGGTGAGTGAACATTTTCTTTTGACAATCAGAGGGACTTATTGCTACACTTTTGTTTCCTGCTGGGACCCAACAAAAACATACGTACAAAGACAGTGGCCAAATAAATCATTGACCCTTAACAATATTATGGTTAAGTTTTGACTGAAAAAATAATGGTGAAAATATATTAAGAACATTATCTTGATTAGGAAATACTATTAATTAGTTATATTTTAATTTATATTATGCGCAAAAGAAATATAATAATATAAAAAAATGCATCTGCAACAGACACTTTTGGTCAAGCCAATAACACGTGTTAATCTCAGTGGTGATGAACATTTTCTTTTGACAATCAGAGTGACTTATTGCTACACTTTTGTTTCCAGCAGGGACCAAACAAAAGCTTACGTACAAAGACAGTGGCCAAATAAATCATTAACCCTTAACAATATTATGGGTTAAGTTTTGACTGAAAAAATAATGGTAATAATATATTAAAAACATTATCTTGATTACGAAATATAATAAATTAATTATATTTTGATTTATAATATGCGCAAAAGTAACATAATAATATAAAAAATGCATCTGCAACAGACACTTTTGGTCAAGTCAATAACACGTGTTAGTCTCAGTTGTGAGTGAACATTTTCTTTTGACAATTAGAGAGACTTATTGCAACATTTTTGTTTCCAGCAGGGACCAAACAAAAGCATACGTACAAAGAAAGTGGCCAAATAAATCATTAACCCTTAACAATATTATGGGTTAAGTTTTGACTGAAAAAATAATGGTGATAATATATTAAAAACATTTTCTTGATTAGGAAATACAATAAAATAATTATATTTTAATTTATATTATGCGGAAAAGTAATATAATAATATAAAAAATGCATCTGCAACAGACACTTTTGGTCAAGTCAATGACACGTGTTAGTCTCAGTTGTGAGTGAACATTTTCTTTTGACAATCAGAGAGACTTATTGCTACATTTTTGTTTCCAGCAGGGACCAAACAATAGCATACGTACAAAGACAGTGGCCAAATAAATCATTAACCCTTAACAATATTATGGGTTAAGTTTTGACTGAAAAAATAATGGTAATAATATATTAAAACATTATCTTGATTACGAAATACAATAAATTAATTATATTTTAATTTATATTATGCGCAAAAGTAATATAATAATATAAAAAAAATGCATCTGCAACAGAAACTTTTGATCAAGTCAATAACACGTGTTAGTCTCAGTGGTGATGAACATTTTCTTTTGACAATCAGAGGGACTTATTGCTACATTTTTGTTTCCAGCAGGGACCGAACAAAAGCATACGTACAAAGACAGTGGCCAAATAAATCATTAACCCTTAACAATATTATGGGTCAAGTTTTGACTGAAAAAATAATGGTGATAATATATTAAAAACATTATCTTGATTAGAAAATACAATAAATTAATTATATTTTAATTTATATTATGCGCAAAAGTAATATAATTATATAAAAAAATGCATCTGCAACAGACACTTTTGGTCAAGCCAATAACACGTGTTAGTCTCAGTGGTGAGTGAACATTTTCTTTTGACAATCAGAGGGACTTATTGTTACATTTTTGTTTCCAGCATGGACCAAACAAAAGCTTACGTACAAAGACAGTGGCCAAATAAATCATTAACCCTTAACAATATTATGGGTTAAGTTTTGACGAAAAAAATAATGGTGATAATATATTCAAAACATTATCTTTATTAGCAAATACAATAAATTAGTTATATTTTAATTTATATTATGCGCAAAAGTAATATAATCATATAAAAAAATGCATCTGCAACAGACACTTTTGGTCAAGCCAATAACACGTGTTAGTCTCAGTGGTGAGTGAACATTTTCTTTTGACAATCAGAGGGACTTATTGCTACACTTTTGTTTCCAGCAGGGACCAAATAAAAACATACGTACAAAGACAGTGGCCAAATAAATCATTAACCCTTAACAATATTATGGTTAAGTTTTGACTGAAAAAATAATGGTAATAATATATTAAAAACATTATCTTGATTACGAAATACAATAAATTAATTATATTTTGATTTATATTATGCGCAAAAGTAATATAATAATATAAAAAATGCATCTGCAACAGATACTTTTGGTCAAGCCAATAACACGTGTTAGTCTCAGTGGTGAGTGAACATTTTCTTTTGACAATCAGAGGGACTTATTGCTACATTTTTTTTTTCCAACCGGGACCAAACAAAAGCATTCGTACAAAGACAGTGGCCAAATAAATCATTAACCCGTAACAATATTATGGGTTAAGTTTTGACTGAAAAAATAATGGTGATAATATATTAAAAACATTATCTTGATTAGCAAATACAATAAATTAATTATATTTTAATTTATATTATGCGCAAAAGTAATATAATAATATAAAAACTGCATCTGCAACAGACACTTTTGGTCAAGCCAATAACACGTGTTAGTCTCAGTGGTGAGTGAACATTTTCTTTTGACAATCAGAGGGACTTATTGCTACACTTTTGTTTCCAGCTGGGACCAAACAAAAACATACGTACAAAGACAGTGGCCAAATAAATCATTAACCCTTAACAATATTATGGTTAAGTTTTGACTGAAAAAATAATGGTGAAAATATATTAAGAACATTATCTTGATTAGGAGATACAATAAATTAATTATATTTTAATTTATATTATGCGCAAAAGTAATATAATAATATAAAAAATGCATCTGCAACAGACACTTTTGGTCAAGCCAATATCACGTGTTAGTCTCAGTGGTGATGAACATTTTCTTTTGACAATCAGAGGGACTTATTGCTACATTTTTTTTTCCAGCAGGGACCAAACAAAAGCTTACGTACAAAGACAATGGCCAAATAAATCATTAACCCTTAACAATATTATGGTTAAGTTTTGACTGAAAGAATAATGGTGAAAATATATTAAGAACATTATCTTGATTAGGAAATACAATAAATTAATTGTATTTTAATTTATATAATGCGCAAAAGTAATATAATATTATAAAAAAATGCATCTGCAACAGATACTTTTGGTCAAGCCAATAACACGTGTTAGTCTCATTGGTGAGTGAACATTTTCTTTTGACAATCAGAGGGACTTATTGCTACACTTTTGTTTCCAGCTGGGACCGAACAAAAGCATACGTACAAAGACAATGGCCAAATAAATCATTAACCCTTAACAATATTATGGGTTAAGTTTTGACTGAAAAAATAATGGTGATAATATATTAAAAACATTATCTTGATTAGAAAATACAATAAATTAATTATATTTTAATTTATATTATGCGCAAAAGTAATATAATAATATAAAAAATGCATCTGCAACAAACACATTTGGTCAAGCCAATATCACGTGTTAGTCTCAGTGGTGATGAACATTTTCTTTTGACAATCAGAGGGACTTATTGCTACATTTTTTTTTCCAGCAGGGACCAAACAAAAGCTTACGTACAAAGACAATGGCCAAATAAATCATTAACCCTTAACAATATTATGGGTTAAGTTTTGACTGAAAAAATAATGGTAATAATATATTAAAAACATTATCTTGATTACGAAATACAATAAATTAATTATATTTTTATTTATATTATGCGCAAAAGTAATATAATAATATAAAAAATGCATCTGCAACAGACACTTTTGGTCAAGTCAATAACACGTGTTAGTCTCAGTTGTGAGTGAACATTTTCTTTTGACAATCAGAGGGACTTATTGCTACACTTTTGTTTCTAGCTGGGACTAAACAAAAAGATACGTACAAAGACAGTGGCCAAATATATCATTAACCCTAAACAATATTATGGGTTAAGTTTTGACTGATAAAATAATGGTGATAATATATTAAAAACATTATCTTGATTAGCAAATACAATAAATTAATTATATTTTAATTTATATTATGCGCAAAAGTAATATAATAATATAAAAAAATGCATCTGCAACAGACACTTTTGATCAAGTCAATAACACGTGTTAGTCTCAGTGGTGATGAACATTTTCTTTTGACAATCAGAGGGACTTATTGCTACACTTTTGTTTCCAGCAAGGACCAAACAATAGCATACGTACAAAGACAGTGGCCAAATAAATCATTAACCCTTAACAATATTATGGGTTAAGTTTTGACTGAAAAAATAATGGTGATAATATATTAAAAACATTATCTTGATTAGCAAATACAATAAATTAATTATATTTTAATTTATATTATGCGCAAAAGTAATATAATAATATAAAAAAATGCATCTGCAATAGACACTTTTGGTCAAGCCAATAACACGTGTTAGTCTCAGTGGTGAGTGAACATTTTCTTTTGACAATCAGAGGGACTTATTGCTACACTTTTGTTTCCAGCAGGGACCAAATAAAAACATACGTACAAAGACAGTGGCCAAATAAATCATTAACCCTTAACAATATTATGGTTAAGTTTTGACTGAAAAAATAATGGTAATAATATATTAAAAACATTATCTTGATTACGAAATACAATAAATTAATTATATTTTGATTTATATTATGCGCAAAAGTAATATAATAATATAAAAAATGCATCTGCAACAGATACTTTTGGTCAAGCCAATAACACGTGTTAGTCTCAGTGGTGAGTGAACATTTTCTTTTGACAATCAGAGGGACTTATTGCTACATTTTTTTTTTCCAACCGGGACCAAACAAAAGCATTCGTACAAAGACAGTGGCCAAATAAATCATTAACCCGTAACAATATTATGGGTTAAGTTTTGACTGAAAAAATAATGGTGATAATATATTAAAAACATTATCTTGATTAGCAAATACAATAAATTAATTATATTTTAATTTATATTATGCGCAAAAGTAATATAATAATATAAAAACTGCATCTGCAACAGACACTTTTGGTCAAGCCAATAACACGTGTTAGTCTCAGTGGTGAGTGAACATTTTCTTTTGACAATCAGAGGGACTTATTGCTACACTTTTGTTTCCAGCTGGGACCAAACAAAAACATACGTACAAAGACAGTGGCCAAATAAATCATTAACCCTTAACAATATTATGGTTAAGTTTTGATTGAAAAAATAATGGTGAAAATATATTAAGAACATTATCTTGATTAGGAGATACAATAAATTAATTATATTTTAATTTATATTATACGCAAAAGTAATATAATAATATAAAAAAATGCATCTGCAACAGACACTTTTGGTCAAGCCAATAACACGTGTTAGTCTCAGTGGTGAGTGAACATTTTCTTTTGACAATCAGAGGGACTTATTGTTACATTTTTGTTTCCAGCAGGGACCAAACAAAAGCTTACGTACAAAGACAGTGGCCAAATAAATCATTAACCCTTAACAATATTATGGGTTAAGTTTTGATTGAAAAAATAATGGTCATAATATATTAAAAACATTATCTTGATTAGCAAATACAATAAATTAATTATATTTTAATTTATATTATGCGCAAATGTAATATAATAATATAAAAAATGCATCTGCAACAGACACTTTTGGTCAAGCCAATAACACGTGTTAGTCTCAGTGGTGAGTGAACATTTTCTTTTGACAATCAGAGGGACTTATTGCTACACTTTTGTTTCCAGCTGGGACCAAACAAAAACATACGTACAAAGACAGTGGCCAAATAAATCATTAACCCTTAATGATAATGAAATTGCAAGTGTACAATTTACTATCGCGTAATATAAAAGATTATCGAACCCACGGGATAGGTGTTCTTATTATTATAAAATTTGTACTAAAATAGGAAAAATAAAAGATGAATATTTGTTGTTGTTTTTAGAACAAGATATAGCAATAAAAAGATAAGAAATAAAGATGATAAAAATTAAGCTTCTCGGGTTGATTTACATAGTCTATAAAAATGCTAGCAAGTTCCTACTTATTTTCTGAATTTTAACTCCAAGTTCATGATGCTATAACCTAGAATTTCTACATCCTAATGATCTTAAGAAATGTAGAACTTTCTTCCTAATTACTAAATACATGATCTTGTAATTTAGTTAACCAGAAAAGAAGATGAAGCATGGATTCGGGCCAACATAAGGTTACGTCTATCCTAATGATCTTTAGAGATATATACTTATAACCTTTTTTAGATCCTAGTTCCCTTACTACTCATCAAATGATCTTATGACATAAGTAGTAAGTAAAACTTCTTGTGTACAGCAAGATAACAATATGAGCAAAGAAATAAAACAAGAACTGAAAATAAAACTCAGAAAGGTAGAAACAAAACTAAAACATAATTTATAAACTACTACAACCCAAGAAACTTAAAGAAGAATTAGCCAAGCATGGCTAAAAGATTCATTGAATTACCCTGGATAGGAGCTCAAGTATGGCTTCCCACAAGTCCTAGGAACAATGATCTTTGAGGGAGAAAGAGAGAATACTTGTTGTATTCTATGAAGGTGTGTCTTACAAGTGAAGAAAAGGGTCCTATTTATAGTAAAAATCCATCCTCCAACGCTTGAGCGCTGGCTTTCCCAACGCCTGGGCGCTAGGATGCATTAAAAACCCACTTTCTGTCCGAGGCCCAGCGCTTGAGCGCTGGCTTTCCAACGCTTGGGCGCTGGGTCACCATCTGACTCACCATCTAGTCAGAACCCCAGCGCTGGAGCGCTGGGATCCCAACGCTGGAGCGTTGGGATGCTGCTTCTTCATCTTCTTGCTTGCTCTTCATTCTTCATTCATGGTAGTGGGTTTTGATGGCCATAAAAAGCCACTAACCAGCCTTGATCAATTCTGAAACCCTTCATCAATTCTTTAAACATTTTTTCCATGTGCTAAATTGGAGAGTGACTCTTCATATTTTTCTTTTCCACTTTGGTCCTCCCTTGGTTAGCACTTCATTTCAAGCCCTCATATTCTCTCAATCTCCACTTTTAGTCCTCCACTCTTGAACTTTTACAACTTGGTCCCTGACTTCCTGAAACTTTACAAATTGGTCCCTGGCCCAAAAATGATAACTAACCAGCTTTTCCTAAAAAATATAAAATAACTAGAAAAATCCCTAAAACTATAAAATAAAGATAGAAAAACACAAAAAATCTAATCTACATGCAAAATGCAAAATAAATATAAAATCTACATAAAAACAATAAAAAACCTACATGTGACTCAAAAATAATAAAATAAAAAGACTAAAAAGACCCTAAAAACATCATATAAAATCCACTCATCACTTAACAATATTATGGTTAAGTTTTGACTGAAAGAATAATGGTGAAAATATATTAAGAACATTATCTTGATTAGGAAATACAATAAATTAATTGTATTATAATTTATATAATGCGCAAAAGTAATATAATATTATAAAAAAATGCATCTGCAACAGATACTTTTGGTCAAGCCAATAACACGTGTTAGTCTCAGTGGTGAGTGAACATTTTCTTTTGACAATCAGAGGGACTTATTGTTACATTTTTGTTTCCAGCAGGGACCAAACAAAAGCTTACGTACAATGACAGTAGCCAAATAAATCATTAACCCTTAACAATATTATGGGTTAAGTTTTGACTGAAAAAATAAAGGTAATAATATATTAAAAATATTATCTTGATTACTAAATACAATAAATTAATTATATTTTGATTTATATTATGCGCAAAAGTAATATAATAATATAAAAAATGCATCAGCAACAGACACTTTTGGTCAAGCCAATAACACGTGTTAGTCTCAGTTGTGAGTGAACATTTTCTTTTGACAATCAGAGAGACTTATTGCAACATTTTTGTTTCCAGCAGGGACCAAACAAAAGCATACGTACAAAGAAAGTGGCCAAATAAATCATTAACCCTTAACAATATTATGGGTTAAGTTTTGACTGAAAAAATAATGGTGATAATATATTAAAAACATTTTCTTGATTAGCAAATACAATAAATTAATTATATTTTAATTTATATTATGCGCAAAAGTAATATAATAATATAAAAAATGCATCTGCAACAGACACTTTTGGTCAAGCCAATAACACGTGTTAGTCTCAATGGTGAGTGAACATTTTCTTTTGACAATCAGAGGGACTTATTGGTACTCTTTTGTTTCCAGCTGGGACCAAACAAAAACATACGTACAAAGACAGTGGCCAAATAAATCATTAACCCTTAACAATATTATGGTTAAGTTTTGACTGAAAAAATAATGGTGAAAATATATTAAGAACATTAACTTGATTAGGAAATACAATAAATTAATTATATTTTATTTTATATTATGCGCAAAAGTAATATAATAATATAAAAAATGCATCAGCAACAGACACTTTTGGTCAAGCCAATAACACGTGTTAGTCTCAGTTGTGAGTGAACATTTTCTTTTGACAATCAGCGGGACTTATTGCTACACTTTTGTTTCCAGCAGGGACCCAATAAAAACATACGTACAAAGACAGTGGCCAAATAAATCATTAACCCTTAACAATATTATGCGTTAAGTTTTGACTGAAAAAATAATGGTGAAAATATATTAAGAACATTATCTTGATTAGGAAATACTATAAATTAATTATATTTTAATTTATATTATGCGCAAAAGTAATATAATAATATAAAAAAATGCATCTGCAACAGACACTTTTGATCAAGTCAATAACACGTGTTAGTCTCAGTGGTGATGAACATTTTCTTTTGACAATCAGAGGGACTTATTGCTACACTTTTGTTTCCAGCAAGGACCAAACAATAGCATACGTACAAAGACAGTGGCCAAATAAATCATTAACCCTTAACAATATTATGGGTTAAGTTTTGACTGAAAAAATAATGGTGATAATATATTAAAAACATTATCTTGATTAGCAAATACAATAAATTAATTATATTTTAATTTATATTATGCGCAAAAGTAATATAATAATATAAAAAATGCATCTGCAACAGACACTTTTGGTCAAGCCAATAACACGTGTTAGTCTCAGTGGTGAGTGAACATTTTCTTTTGACAATCAGAGGGACTTCTTGCTACATTTTTGTTTCCAGCAGGGACCGAACAAAAACATACGTACAAAGACAGTGGCCAAATAAATCATTAACCCTTAACAATATTATGGGTCAAGTTTTGACTGAAAAAATAATGGTGATAATATATTAAAAACATTATCTTGATTAGAAAATACAATAAATTAATTATATTTTAATTTATATTATGCGCAAAAGTAATATAATAATATAAAAAAATGCATCTGCAACAGACACTTTTGGTCAAGCCAATAACACGTGTTAGTCTCAGTGGTGAGTGAACATTTTCTTTTGACAATCAGAGAGACTTATTGCTACACTTTTGTTTCCAGCAGGGACCAAACAAAAGCATACGTACAAAGACCATGGCCAAATAAATCTTTAACCCTTAAGAATATTATGTGTTAAGTTTTGACTGAAAAAATAATGGTAATAATATATTAAAAACATTATCTTGATTACGAAATACAATAAATTAATTATATTTTAATTTATATTATGCGCAAAAGTAATATAATAATATAAAAAAATGCATATGCAACAGACACTTTTGGTCAAGCCAATAACACGTGTTAGTCTCAGTGGTGAGTGAACATTTTCTTTTTACAATCAGAGGGACTTATTGCTACACTTTTGTTTCCAGCAGGGACCAAACAAAAGCATACGTACAAAGACAGTGGCCAAATAAATCATTAACCCTTAACAATATTATGGGTTAAGTTTTGACTAAAAAAATAATGGTGATAATATGTTAAAAGAATTATCTTGATTAGGAAATACAATAAATTAATTATATTTTAATTTATATTATTTGCAAAAGTAATATAATAATATAAAAAGGGTTAATGGTATGGTAGGTCCCTGTGTTTGTACCTAAGTTTGCGATAGGTCCTTCGCCGGGAATTTTTTTGATATAAGTCCCTTAGTTTGCACCAAGTTTGGGTTTAGTCCTTACCGGAGACCGGAGCTCCGGCAAGTGCTTACGTGGACTGCTGACTGTATCAATAGCGCTGACGTGGATTTTTTTAATTATTTTTGAAATTCCAAATAATTAAATTCATTTTAAATTTAAAACCCTTAAACTATTCTAAATCTTAAATTAACCCCTAAACCCCCAATCCCTAATTCAATTCAATTCAATTTTGAAACACTTAAAAAACCCTTCTTCTTCTTCTTCTTCTTGTTCTTCTATTCCTGTAATTTCTGGGTTTCTGCTTTTCTTCCTCTTCTTCTTTTCCTCTAATTTCTGGGTTTTTGTTTTTCTTCCTCTTCTTCCATTCCTCTAATTTCTGGGTTTTTCTTCATCTTCTTCTTCCTCTTCTTCTATTCCTCTAAGGTTCTTCTTCTTCTTCTTCTTCTATTCCAGAAATTACATAATATTAATGTTAATAAAAACACACATATCAGATATAATACATTAACACTAAATAGAAAAAATCAAAAATCAAAAACACTGCTGCAAAAAAGGATAGAAACAGACGTGAGATGAGAGAAAAAAGAGAAAGGGGATCGAGGGAGAGAGAGAAAACCGCGAGAGAGAGCGTGAGAGGAGGCGACGGCGAGGAGCTTGATGACGGAGGAACGGCGGCGGCCAGAGAGTGGTGCGATAGAAACAGACGTGAGATGAGAGAAAAAAAAAGAAAGGGGATCGAGGGAGAGAGAGAAAACCGCGAGAGAGAGCGTGAGAGGAGGCGACGGCGAGGAGCTTGATGACGGAGGAACGGCGGCGGCCAGAGAGTGGTGCGCGAGGTGGCTCGACGGTGGTGCGGCCGGAGGAAGACGAGGTCGTGGTGGTGCCAGAGAGCTGGAATGATGGCGACGACAACGAGGAGCAGAACTTAGAGGAATAGAAGAAGAGGAAGAAGAAGATGAAGAAAAACCCGGAAATTAGAGGAATAGAAGAAGAGGAAGAAAAACAAAAACCCAGAAATTAGAGGAATAGAAGAAGAGGAAGAAAAATAGAAACCCAGAAGAAGAAGAAGAAGAAGAAGAAGGGTTTTTTTAGTGTTTCAGAATTGAATTGAATTGAATTTGGGATTGGGGGTTTAGGGGTTAATTTAAGATTTAGAATAGTTTAGGGGTTTTAAATTTAAAATGAATTTAATTATTTGGAATTTCAAAAATAATTAAAAAAATCCACGTCAGCGCTATTTATATGGTCAGCAGTTCACATAAGCACTTGCCGGAGCTCCGGTCTCCGGCGAGGACTAAACCCAAACTTGGTGCAAACTAAGGGACTTATATCAAAAAAAAATTCCGGCGAAGGACCTATCGCAAACTTGGGTACAAACACAGGGACCTATCATACCATTAACCCTATAAAAAAAATGCATCTGCAACAGACACTTTTGGTCAAGTCAATAACACGTGTTAGTCTCAGTGGTGAGTGAACATTTTCTTTTGACAATCAGAGGGACTTATTGCCACACTTTTGTTTCCAACAGGACCAAACAAAAACATACGTACAAAGACAGTGATCAAATAAATCATTAACCCTTAACAATATTATGGGTTAAGTTTTGACTGAAAAAATAATGGTGATAATATATTAAAAACATTATCTTAATTAGGAAATACAATAAATTAATTATATTTTAATTTATATTATGTGCAAAAGTAATATAATAATATAAAAAAATGCATCTGCAACAGACACTTTTGGTCAATTACGTTACATTTCTTTATTTTGAAAATATAATTTTATATGTTTCTTTAGATTAAAAAATGTATAATAATATTTTTTTAGTCAAAATCATTAACTCATAGTTATGATTTATGACCACTGGTGAGTGTGGTGCATTGTGTAACACTCTCTATTTAAGCCCCACAACACATACATGCATTTGCCATTCCTGTGTGCTCTTTGTCTCTTGTGCTCTATTTCTTGATTATCCTGAAAGTTATAGCAATGGAGTCAAAGTCACTTGTGAATTACGTTCCTTCCTTTGCAAGAGGCCAAAACATTCTGCTGCTTCATAACAACACAGAGTATCGCACGTACCTGTCATCACTACTCCACCAATTCTCATTCAATGGTTATATACTTCCAACCTTAATTTATTTTTAACGTTATCAGTTTCATTCAGAGTATGGCATATGAATCTGAAAAATTATTTCACATACTTTAAATTAATTAGTCTTTTCTATGTAAATTATTTAAATTTACCCTAGCCATAATAAATTGGTAGTATCAAATTAACTGATTATTTTTGTTGCAGTATAATTATAAAATTTATGTAAATAAATTTGTATTTAAAAATTAAAAAAATTCAATATTTTTAATTACTATGTTTTAGTAAAACACGTTTTTTAAATCAGTAATCCATTAATAAAATAGTATGAAAATATAATAATAGATATTAATATTGAAATAGAGTACTATCATATGTCTATATACTTCTTCACATCATTAAATTATTATAATTTTATACATTTAATTGCTATTTAAAATGCATACATCATATTAACTATTTATTATAAAATTTAATGTATTGCATTCCGTAAATATGATATTTAATATTAATAATATATGATCTATGATATTTGAAATGTAACATATATTTTGTATAGTATTTTATTTATTATATTAAATATAACATTTAATAATACTATTCAAGTTAATGTTAGTAATTCATTATAGGCAATGGTTGAAATATAATATGATACAATTTTATAATATTTTATTTATTGCCTTACATATAAAAAGTTATGTCTAGATGTAGATTATATAGGTAATGGTTTTTCTTAGCCTTTAGAATATCTCTGTTAATCAGAACCTCTATGTGCTTAGAAGCTATTATTAAGAATTTATCTTTTATGAATTTAAATAATAATAACAATCTATTCCTTGTTATTTTTGCTTGAATGATTAACTATTGCAATTGTTTGGCTATTCAGTTACTAATGCATCTGATCCATCCAAGGCTACATCCATGATTTGTAACAACGAAAGCGGTTTCAAAATTGTGTTAGCTCAAGCCGACATGCCTGGCTTTGATGCCATTTATTTTATGAACCTATTGAATCGGAAGAACATTCACTTGATATGTGAGTACTAATTTCACCTTTTTCAGTGGACTTAATTTTCTCTGAGATTTTTTACTCACTTAATACTTCTCTGTCTGTCTTTATTGATCATGTTTAATTAGTTATATGCTCTGAAGAAATGGATATGACTACCTGGAAATCATTAGCTCAAGGCTCATGCTATTTTCTGGAGGACCCTATCATTGCAAAGGATCTCAAATTTGCATGGCACCATATTTATCATGGAAACAAGGTATGTTGTCAAAAGCGACCACAACAATGAGATCAAACAAATAGATGATATTTGTATATAGGAATAATAAAACTGTGAATAACTTGCATGGCATTAACGTTATTTTAAATATGAAATGTGTTTGAAATATAATCTAAAATCATCTGTGTTTATCTAACAACTTAAAAGGTAGTTGGTTTATGACATAACATCAGTTTGTTTCTATCACTAAATGGTTTAGAGTTCAATTTTTGTTGCTCTTACTATCCTAATGAAAAGATGATTGTCAGCACAAGGTAAGTGGACCTCAGCATTGTCCAAATATACTTCAAGTCTATACTGTAAAACTATTTACATGTCTTCAAGCAAAACAACAATTTCAAAATAATTACATTGATTTTGATGACCATACAATGTCAGGCTGGTGAAACATATGGGGAGAGGAATGATAATGACACTGCTGCTGAGGAGGGAAGGACAAGTGAAGAGCCTAACATTGAACCTGCAAAGAGAAAACGCATGGTTTGGACTCGAGAGCTACATGATAAGTTTGAAAAAGCGGTGAAGATGCTAGGATTTGAAGGTCCTATAATTACTTTTCCCTCATTGTTGAATGAATTCATTGGTTTTCCTTATTTTTTTAAACCAGAAAATATGAGTAAAGGAAACAAAAATTTAACACATGTTGAGCAAAATCAACAATGATATGGTGAATGAAAATTTAATTTCAGTTGTTTGTTTCCTTTTTTATTAGAGGCTCATCCAAAAGCTATCCTAAGTTGTATGGATGTGCCTGGCCTAACAAAAACGCAGGTGCAAAGTCATCTCCAGGTAATTTTCTGTCACATGAATAACTTAGAAATACAAAAATATCTGCAAAAGTTTTCTCATGCTACCAGTAGTACTAGGTGGCTGTTAATGCATATGCATGAAATTAATCCACTTCATTTATCTCCAATTATGGCCTTTACATTTGAAATTACTAGGACAAGTTCAATTAACTACTTTTTCCAACCCACACATTTGGCTACTAAGCGTTCACCCCGATATAAAAAGTGAACAATTTTCAGGATCAATAATAGTTACAAGTCTAAACAGAACACCATAATAAAATTAGGATGCTGGAATCATTTTCCATAATCAAAGAGAAAAATGGCCCTAAAGAAGTAATATGTTGTTACATATTTTCCCCTCTACCATGCATAATTTACCACAAGCTTCTTTGTTTCCTTTTTGTATATGAGCTTCAATGTTTTCCCCCACACAGAAATACAAGAGCCATCTAAAGCTTAATGAGACCAACAGTTCTGATATGGGCCAGCTAAAGCTTAATGAGACCAACAGTTATGATTTAACTTCAGTGACTTCACCACCAATGAGCATGTCTGATATGTTTGAAAGTCCAAGTTACCCAGGTGAGTTTTCATGTACACATAAATTTCCTTTGGTTTTCACTAGTCATAGAGATACACATGTTGGCATTTTTATAATCATGATTAATGGTGAACTAAAGAAAGTGTATTTGTATTTAAATTAATAGCAGGATCTGTGCCATATCACCCTGCACCAACTACTTCATTGAACATGAATCAGGAGCAAAACCACATTGCAATAGCAATCTCTGCTCAAACTCAAAACTCAGAAGCTACCAAACTGCCTGAAATTCAAGGCAACACATCCTCTGCACTTGGACTTCCAACAGGATTGACCAACAATGAAAGCCAAAGTCTAGGTTCTATACTGCGAAACCTTGTGCAAGAGGCTTCACCTGTTGAAAACCAACCTGAAGAAGATTTTGATAGTTTTATCAAAAGAATGCGCGAGGATAACCATTTCGCAGATGAAACAATAAGTCTTAGCTATCAACATGAACTCAACTTGTTAGGTTATCATAAATATCTCTTAGACTCTTATCCTCCTGCTCCTCCTAGTCCTAGTTATCATAGTTGTTAGTTTATCAGGTGGCTTACATGGCCTATTTTACTATTTATTAAATAATATTTCTGTTTACCGCAAGTTTCCTTTTCTGTTTTTACTTTTCTTTTCCCCTGGTATACAAATAACATCCCAACAAAGTTTCTTATCAGAATTGATTCTAGCTTTAATTCTCAAATCTAGAAGTTGGGTTAACTTCTTTTTTTCTCATACAATTCTAAAATCCAGATGTTTCTCATAAAAATCTTACCATAATTGATTCTAGCTTTAAACTTCCAAATATGCACTTAGCAACGGGACCGAAACCATGTCGGAGAGATAGCTACCAAGTCTTTAGCCAAATTGGCTCTGATTAGCTTTAGGATAGACCATATTTAGGTAGCGTTTGACCGTCTTTTTTTTAACTTAAAAGTTATTTTTAAGTTAAGATCTTACAAAAAAGGCAAAAGCTGTTTGCCAATTTTCGTTTTTTTATAATTTAAAAGTTACTTTTAAGTTAAAAGTTGTTTGGTAAAATATTTATGAAAGTTTTTTTATACGAGAGTGCTGCCGGAGAAGACGACCGGAGCGACGGTGGTGGTGGCCGGAGGCGGTTGTGATGGCCAGAGGTGGCGGTGGTGTTGGTGGTCGGAGGCAGTGGTGGTTGGAGGTGGTGGTGGCCAGGGCGGTGGGAAGTGAAAAATGTAGCTTATCAGAAAATAGTTCATTTAATTAACTTTTAACTTAAAATTACTTTTCAACATTTTTTATGTAAAAAAATAATAATGTATTTTTAAAGATCTTATACAAAATTATGTTTAGCCCAACTTATCTTAAAAGTAAAAAAAAAAATTGGTCCAAACCTTAAGCACAATAATATGAGGAGTGGATATCAATCTGAAATATAAATTACATATAGTGGTTCATTATTGCAATAATTTTACTATGTATTTATACAAGTTCATATATCTATATTGGTTATAGGACCTTTAAACCAATGCCTGCCACTGAATATCCAGTAAGAAACAACAAGAAGTAGCAAACATCCAACTGCAACAGGGGTGTAGTTAAACGTCTCAGTGGTTATTGGATAGGAAACAGGCAATGAGAAGAGGATGGAGATGGTGACCACCCACAAAACTGAAACCCAACCAACGAAGATCCCGTAACGACCCAAGTTGATAGGTCCCGGGGCAAAAGACTTGCGTGCCAGAGTCACCCTAAAGAAGATTGGTAGTGCATAAGCAATGTAGAGGCCTATTGTTGCTATGGACACCATGGCTTCAAACGCCACTGTGCTTCCAAGAGACTGCAGTAGAGTTAGAATTAAATGAAACTATGACATTTGTGAGTTAGTTTCAGCTATGCACTAGTTTGCATTAACATCACAAATGAATTCTTACCTAAAAAGTCTGTTCATATATGATGATAAATCTGTCATTTTAATTTGGTTATGGTAGTTTAACAAGAGAACAAGAAAGATATGTGTTTGGTAGCCAGGTCGGAACAGGACACATAACATTATTGTTGTGTTCCATTTTGGAGTTACCAAACACGAGCATTATGTTTGGCTAGTTTGGGCATAAAAAGACCTGTTAAATTTTGTAATAAACCATTCTTAGAATTTTGTACAACCATCAGTACTTTTAAGCCAAGTTGGATTGGTGAAATGGTCTAGAATTTCATCACTGCTACATTTCATTAAGAAGTACTTTTTACCAAAAATTAGAGAAATTGTTAAAAGAATTTCTTACCGTTAGTGCCATGCAAAATGAAATGAAAGTGGAAAGCCAAACTGCATATATGGGGACCTCCTGTTTGTTAACTTTATGCCACAATGAAGATAATGGCATGGCCCCATCTCTGGAGAAAGCGTAAGTCATTCTGCATATTTTTCAAATATTATAAGTAACTAGAGAGATCAAATCCATGTCATATAGAAATCAGAAAACACAGTAAATATTTGGATACACGGTTGGAAACCATGAGAAGTCAAAATTACGGTGGACAATAGCAACTTCTCTTAACTTTTGGGGCTGTCCACCGCGATTTTGGCTTCAACATAGTTTTCCAATCCAAACATGCACTAAGAACTGGAAGTACTACCTTGAGTTGCTGGTAACTGAACTCATGCCACAGAAAAATACAGCAACAGCAACAATTCCCAAGCAAATAATACCCCCAACTCCATTACCATATCTACTCTTGAATGCCAGATAAAATATCTCAGCAATTGCATACCCACCAGCCTCATTATCATCACTTAAAAGGCCAGGGATATCAGTAACTGCAAAGGAAATGCCTAGTATGTAACCCCATCCAACAATAATAGATATCCCAATGGAACTAATAATTCCTTTTGGTCCATTTCTCTCAGCATCCTTTGTTTCCTCTGTCTGAATATTAAAGTTTGCATTAAACAGAACAACGTCTTAGTCTAAACCGTTTAAAAACTTCAATCCATCAATGGAAATAAAAAGCACAATTCTTAAAGTGAAAAGGAAAGTAAAATTGAAAATACTTACCATATGTGCTGATGCATCATACCCAGTGAGGGTATATTGACTCATTAAAAGTCCAAGCAGAAATATATAGGGTCTGCTGTTGATTCCATCCCCATTATCAGTATTGAAATAAGTGAAAACAAACTTCACACTAGCCCTTTCCGTTGCAACAGATGGAATGAGAATCATAAGCACAAGGACACCTAAAAATGCACTCATTTCATGAATTAGAGATCCAAACAGGATTTTTCCTGATAAATTGAATTTAGATATAAAAAAAAAACTAACAGAAATTTTATTTTTCATACCTACAAGATTCCATAGAGCGGCTAGCTGTCCAAAGAATGATATCAATGAGATAGGGAGGCTGTTTATTATACCATGTAGGAGCAAAATTCCCCCATGGAAAGCAATGACTACATATTTAGAAGCCTCATATCCACCACCATTTTTCCCACCAGTACTTAGGAGAATGATAACTTGAATCAGTTGTGCAAGGGAATAATCTATACTTGTTGTTACTGCCCACTGCACATGAGAAGGAATTAGCAGTTAGAGCTCACAATGGGTTGTCAGAAATCTCCATTGAACATAATTTTGTCCTTTCGCTGAAAAGTGAAGGATGTGGAAAGTCTAGCACAAGTGACTTCTCAAGAATACCTGACCAACAATATTGAACCTGCAAGAAAAGAGAAATCACTTGATATACATTAGAGAAATAACTATAGGAAAGGAAAATTTTCAGTGTATCTTGTTATTAAATTTAGCAAACGATTTCAGTTTCAAACATTATGGCATAATGCTACCAAATTGGATTCTCATAATCATGCACGTAGAAACAACACATGTTGTTTCAACTTTCAACAGTAGTAATATTTGTTAAACCACATTGGAAATATTTCATAAATATAATTGAGCACAGTAAAGAAAAAAAGGAAAGCGCGCAGTTTTATGAAGTTGCATGCACTTAGTTATAAACTGTATACTACTAAGAAACTAAACCTCTTAAATGTAGTTCAACGTGTTAAAAATGTTATGAGCATGTTCACTATCTGGCTCTTTGACTCATCCATTATAATGAAGATAAATATAATTTGAAAATTGCTAATGGAAAGTATTGAATGAAGAAATTAAAGGAAATAACTAATTTGATATTTAAGATTCCTTGACAGATTTAATTCAACAATCAATTCTAAACTGAATGAGATGTATGTTCTGCTATACACAATAAATGTTGCATATCACAGTCATCAGATGTGTGTGTCTTCTCTTCATCTCTTGTCTAAAAGAACTTGAGACATGTTGAGACTAATTTCAAGATGTTACACGTATCAAACACGTGTATATTTTATTATACTGGTGTGTTTGTTTTTTCAATTTTCTACCCTCAATGCCAGTTTGGGGAATTTCAAGGCATTTTTCCCAATAGTTCTAAGTTGAAGGATTGAGCTGAAAGCACATTATCATTTAAGTTCACATAAATGCAGACACACTTGTGTGTGTGTCTTGAAATGTTTGGATTCTCATTAAATTGAATGTTGATCAACGTTTGATGTCAACGATGTGGGTTTTCTTGTTTGCCCCAACAAGAAAACAAATTCAGTTTCAATCATTATGACAAAAATAAACTTATAATCAAAGATTCTTATTTTCATATGATTCAAAATGTGATATTATGTTCATCTTGGTGTATTTTAAAAACATAATAAATAATTTTAGATTCTCATAAAGTTTTATACATATGAGTTATATATATATATATATATATATATATATATATATATATATATATATATATATATGATTCTATAAGGTGTGATAATGTCTCATAAAAAGTGAAATATGTTCCGACTTGGGCCATAGTCAGTTGGCAAGCATTAAGGGTTTTTTCTTTTTCTGTCAAAGCCAGCATTAGGTACAACATGTGCTTTTGTTGACTCAAGCAAGTCGAGTTGGCCCAAGACCAATGATCATGGTCGACTTGATCTGGCAGGCTGACCCGACCCACACTCCATGTCAAGAGTCTATTTATATAGAAGGTCCTAGAAGTCATGACACGTAAGACTAATGGATAAGAATTAGAAGGACAATTCATCCCCACCGTCTAGCAAGACGGAGGCAATGACGTCCCCAGCAATGATCAGACGAGTCGTTGCACTTTGCGCTGAGCCCACCAAGGAATACTATTATCACATGACGGTGACTGAACCATGGAGGGATGGCTATAACTAGCACATTATTGATGACACTATTCCTCATATATGCATAATCTCATCCTTACGTCACCCTGCCAAAATTATTTTTAACTTAAAGCGTCAAAATTCATTTTACAACTATCCCACGTGCCACCAACTTGATGACATAGAGGAGCGAACAAGTCATCAACTCTACGATGATGCGCAATGGAGATGATACCAGCTCTACGATGGAGATGTTTGAAGACTACAAGGAGTCAAATGTTGAAAAAATTGAGTAAAATTTCCACCTAAGACTTCGATTGTGTAACACAAGTTTTTCCTTAGTCAATTAAACAATTTCATTCAAATAATATGATCTTATAACTATATGTTGACTTTTTTTTGTGTATAATTGGAGAAATGAGGCTTGCGTCTAGAATGTGGTACAAACTACAAACTACCCAAGCTCATCACCACTAGCCCAATGCGAGTGGCTTTGTTAGTTGACTTTATAGTTTAATAATTACTTTCAAATATTGAAACACTAAAATATAATAGGTAGCTTCCATAATGCATATGTTCAAATCTCACTATCACTATTTCATAAAAAAACATTGGTGCTTTTATTATATAAAAAAGCATTAAAATCACTAGGAAATTAATATTTTAAGTGAAAATGTTAATGCATTGTTCATGTAAAAATTATTTTTACATAAACATTCAATTAATTAAAAATTTATTTTTATTTTAATTAAAATTTAAAAGAAATGTAATTATGTAGCATAATTTGATTGTACACCGCTGTAAAATTATTTTACACTTTCTTACCGTACATGAAAACCGCACATGAAAATTATAATCATATTTCAAAAGCTAAATATATGTGTGGAAAATTTATATTAAATTTCATCATTGTTAACTTATTTTAGATACATATCAATTTATATAAAATTTTGAAATGTTATGTCAGTTTTCAAAATGAGAACCACTTAGTCTACTGTTGTGTAGGAAATGGGAGGGGGGAAGGAAGAAAAGACTGACCAGCCAGTGAGCCAAGCGGCAAAGGGAGCCGCAGAGTGAGAGCGGCACAACATGGCGCTCCAAAAGTAAAGGCCACCGGAGGTCGGGTAAGCGGAACAGATCTCAGCCATGGAGAGACCCACCGCCATTGTGAGAGCACTGACTACCCACCAGCCGTACACCATGCTCGCCGGGCCTCCGAATGTGAGCCCCGTCCCGTACAACGTCGTCAGCCCCGTCATTATCGACACGATCGAAAACGTCATCGAGAAGTTCGCTATTGCCCTGCGCGTGCAGATTCAATTTCCCTAAGGCTAAGCTGACATTGAATTTGAAACTATCTTACAAGCAAGCAGTGTACTGTTTAGGAGGCTTACGATATGTTGCGGCGAAGTTCTTGCTTGTAACCCAGTTGGTTCAGACGCAGGTCTTGGGAACCATGTGATGTGGTGGTGGTGTACATGTCTCTGGGGAAGAGAGGAAGATAGGGATCTCCATCTCCATCTTCATCTTCATCTTCATCTAAAGGGAATTGAAGTACTCTTCTACTTCTACTGCTTCCCATTCCTTTACCTGGGTTTGCCTAGTTAGTTTGGTAGTTCAGTTTGAGCAGCTATATAACAATAACAATAACAATAACAATAACAATAACAAAAACAAACAAAGAGTGCTCTCACCCTCTAACTAACAGTCAAATAACAACAACACACGTGACGTGCATACATACTTCTTCAACCACCTTCTTTCATTTTCCGTTAGTCGATTCTCTCAAAATGATGACAAATATTCTCGCACAAATGCCAGAGATTCTAACAACCAACCCCATATAATAAAGATGTGTGTTTTAACGATCACCATCATCTTCGGTTGACATGAACTACATTTTGTGATTAACCGTTGCGTGCGAGCACTCACAAAAAGAGAATTAGTCACATGTGTTGGTTAAAAAAATATTTTTTTTGTAGAGATTATTCAATGCTTCAAACCATTTTTTTTTCTTACATACGGAAGTGACTTTCAATAAATTGTTATGGAAGTAATATAAATATATATATAAAAATAAAATATTTGATATTAATATATTAAATATTATATTTTAATCAAATATTATTATATATGCTTAAATAAATAAATATGTTCCTGGACCCTGTAAAATAAGGGTGAATTGGTTTTAGTCAATTCAAAAAAAATTCATAGTTTTTAGTCTTTAACATTTATGAAATATGTGAAGTTAGTCTCTCTTAATCATTTTGTGACCGTTTTTTTATTAGCAGCAGTTAAAAAACCGTGACAAAACGAGTTATTGGTTTTTTTTTTAAATTAGTGACAGTTAAATACCGCTATAAAATGAGTTAGTGATGGTTTAAATCACCACGAAATAAACGACAATGACTGACTTCACATATTTCAAAAATGTTGGGAATTAAAAACTATGAAATTAATTAAAATGACCAAATCTAATTCACCATTATTTTAAACCCATCTTTTAATTATCTGGTAAGAGTCTTTAGGCATTCGTTGATATAATTGTTTAATTTTCGGTGATATAATTGTTTAATTTTAGTACATTAAAATAACAACACTGAGTAAAATCAGTTCTAAATAAGTAAATATACATCTACTTACACACTTCATTGAAAAGTTTGCTTGTTCTGCATTGACACATCCGATTGTTTTTACAATTTACCTTTACCAAAAGATTTTTCTTCAATACAAATTTGGCCACAATTTAAATTTAACACGAAGCATATGTCAATGTCACCTACGTCTATTAATGTGTATTGAGATTTTGCCTTTATCCTGTGGGACCAATTAAACCCTCCTCATCTGTAATATGATATGAACCATGTAACCACTAACTACTCAGATGACTAAAAAAAATACAACATAGCAAGATATTCGTAATCCAACAAATGTCTCTCTCATAAGCTAAGCACCAAAAAACAGTGCATTTTTAACCAATAAAGCAAGAGCGTCGTTTAACTACAAAAGAAACTCAAACCACTAATTTTTTTACACATTATCTCATAATCTTTCCTATGTCTTTACGGCACTATAAACATGAAGCCAGTGTATCTCGCATTGGGCAATTCTCGTATGAAATAATAACAAAAGGAAGCTCTCTTTAACTTTTAATTGGCTATATGCAAGAATTACTCCCTTTACATTTGTGATCCATCTAAAATCTTGCGGTATCACCACCATTTTGGGGTGGGATATACACAGACACTGCCTGAAGCTCAGCAGATTGCACACCAAGACTGTCATTGTTCATAGAATTTTGAGCACCAGATTCAGCTAGCATCTGGAAATATGCACGAGGTCCCCAACCTGCAAATCAAATTGATACAAAAGTATAAAGCTATGAACTGATTTGTTCATTCCCTTCAAAATCTGGATAAGAAACCACATTAATAGACTTAGCTTTTAGTTTTAAAGCCCACAAGCAAGTTAACGTGGACAGAGAACTCAGAACTATTTAGTTGACCTCATAATCAAGAAACTAGAGAAGATGAAACGTTGCGGTTGAACTGATAGAATTAGTTAACCAACATGACATTATAGAAGCACGTATAGGCACTTTTTTTAATCCAAATTAGCAACGGAATTAGCAATATTATCAAGCAACTTTGTAAAAAGCCGCCCCGCCAATGTGGCAAACAAAACTCCCTGTTCCACAAGCTAACCTTTCGGAAGGAAAGCCAAAACCTCTCACTTCTTAATCCTTCATGAAATAAAGATCAACCACATAAACTGAGATAGTATATCAATCTATGACATAATCCAACTTGAAGAATATATCCAGTGGCACTTAATTTTGTGCCCACCATCAACTTCTACAAAATAAGATGTTTTGGTCCTTTTGGATTATTGGCAATTGCAATTGCTGAACCAAATCCAATAAAATAAAGTTGTGAGATGCTTCACAATCCAGCAACACTACCACCTTTCTATCCTTAACCGTACCCCATGCTTTCAATGATCTTCTAGTAGTCAAACCAACTATGTTTCGCATCGATAATTGAGCCTCCATAACCTCCTCTTCTTCATTTTGTGTCTGATTTTCTAATAAATTTTATTCCTACATCTCTTCTCCCAAAATCATGACCTGTAATTGCTTATTTTTACAAACGTGGGTAGGGCTATATTTTTCCTCACATCTGAAACATTCCCCTTTCCATACTTTCTCCTCCAGATTCTGCTCCTTTGACATTAAAAACAGAACTGGAAGTTGAATGCCTCGTTCTGTTATTAGAATAGCACTTTGGTACACAATTCCCCTTACTAAATCCACATCCACCCATCCTGACAGCAGCTTTGTTCTTTTCTTCAATAAATCTTGCCTTCTTCATCATAGAAGAGAGTGCGGTAGGTTCATACAACCTTAACTCAGCCTCTATGTCCTCCTTCAATCCATTCATTAAAGTGTTCATCAAATACCCCTCATCGAGCCCTTTATTGGCAGTGGCGTGTTTCTCAAACTCCTCCACGTATTCCACCACGAACTGGCCCTGTTTCAACCTTTATAAAGCTGAAAAAGGATCTTGTATAGAAGTAGGTTGAAACCTTTCTACAATTGCTGCCTTACAAGAATCCCAAGTTGGTTTTACAAGACTCCCACAATTGGAACCAACTTAAAGCATATCCATCTAGCGCCACCATAAAAGCTTGCATCTTCTCTTTCCTCAATTGCTCCTCTTAATTTTTTTTTAATAGGCCAAATTTCCCTTCCAGGAATTGATCCCTGGACCTTCCCCTCCCCAACCTATATGTCCCAAGCTCTTACCACTTGAGCTATCCTTCGGGGACGATCCTCTTATACGAAATATCCTTTCTAATTTCTGCACCCAGCCATAGGCATCATCTCCTCCCTTGAAAATGGGAATTTCGATTTTCCTCCATTTATCTGTTGCGTTTACCGTTGTCGCATCTCCCTCGGAATCGGACTTTTGTGCACTTGGAAATCCCAGCGAACTCCCATCGGATTTCTTCCAATTGTCACTGCTTTCTTGCTGAATCTCCACGATTTTCTGAACATTGTGACATTGCGTGCTAAGCCCATCATGATTTCTTCCAGTTTTTTCATTCGATCTTCATGAGCTTATTTGTCAGCAACCCAATATCTCTCAATAGCTTCAACCCTATTATCCATCTACTTGTTGACCATAAGTAAATTCTGTAACCGCTTCCCACAGGCTCCAAGATTGGAGCTCTATGTCAGTTGATAGAAACTGGACCAGGTGTAGAAAGAAAAGAATAGAGAAAAATATTCTCTTATTGAATTCAATTGTGACTGAGTATAAACAATCTAGCTTTTGAGAGGCTAGTCTCTCCTAGCTGATCCAATCTCTGAATGAGTCATTCCTAATTCTACATTACAATCTATTATAGGAATTGTCCAACTGCTAACTACTCTGCTAACTGTAACTAACTGACAGTTACAGCTGTCAATCATCTAACTAACTAAACACGCCTTAACAGCCCCCTGCTTATCACAGGCCCACACTTATTTCTTCTATGATAGACCTTTGTAATTGGAGATCTATATCTATCATAATACTGCCCTGTTGATAACTCATTTGCCTGCTTCCATTAAGGCCTTTAGTATGTCACGTATAGTTAAAATATTCCTTTGAAACAATGATGAATTGATGATGACTATTAATATATTGAACTAGAATGAATAACCCCATTGCTAAACACTCATACTGAAAGAGGAAAAGCAGATTGTGATAACAATATCAACATATACTAGAGGTTGAGAAGAAACAATTGGCATACCATCTGTGTCGTATGGAGGTGGAAAGAATTGTAAGTAACAAAAGGAAGCAATAGTCAAGCCTGCATAAAAGCTCATATAAGTAAGTCTTCAAAAAGGTATGTTTGTATATTAATATATCAAACAAAGAATTTTCACACTTCAGCAGACCTAGGATCCCTCCAGCAAAAACATCTTGCCAATGATGCCAATAATCATCAACACGAGAAACAGCAATCAGAGCTGCCGCTAGAAGTGGTAAGAAAACAATGCAAAGCTTTGCAACATGGCCCCTACGGTCAAATATTCTAATTTTTCCAGATAGATACCATGCAAGAAAACCAAGACCAGCAAAGGACCCTGCATACCAACAATTAAATCTTTCTGAGCATAAATTCCAAAATGAGAACAAAAAATATGAATAGGTCATTTCAAAACCAAGATAGACCAAATGCCCAACGTTGAAAGACTAAGTATTTCCAAAAGCACTAAATACTTCAATCTTATACAAGTAGTATAATTAAATAAGAGGATGTATAATTTTTTATTAAAAAAAATCCATTGGACCTGACACATCAATCACAACTTATGGCCTTGTGATTATATTATACTTATCTAGAAAATCTTCAGCCTTATCATAGGATTCAAAACCTCAAGATTTCTAAACTCAAAGGGCTGCTGTCTTACTATTAAATTCTATTGTTGTAGGTATCGACATGTAGAATGGGGGTCTATCTTTATCCTGTTTAATTAGTTCATCAAAAGATCCTCCATCAGACTATGACAGATTGAAAATTTTGATCAATGAATATGCAATTCGTAATTCAAATTGTACTGTTTTTCTTCTAGAACTTGAAACCTTTCGTGAATTTAATTTTAAGATTAAGTCAACCAATTATATAAACATTAAGAAGCAATAAGACCATCAATAAAAAGGGAATTACAACATGGATGATACAGCATATAAATCAAAATAAAAGCTAAGCATGTCCACATACACCCTGAGATTGTTCAGTATACTTACAAGAGGTATGTCCACTTGGAAAGCTTTTGTGCCCTTCCTTAATAACACTCTTATCTCCAGTACACGTAACATCTCTTGTTACTTGATCAAACACCTGAACATGTCATGAATCAATGTTATAGAACAAAATTACTAGTTTAACAGAGAAAATGTATTGATTAACAAATTAGAAAAAAAACTATAGAAAAATATGAATAGAAGCTCCCAGGTGTTGAGGAAACTCCTAGCCCAGGGATCAATGTTGAAATTAGAAAAATGACATAACATCCTATGTGAACCTAGCCCCTTTTACATTCATTTTCCCCTTTTTCTCTTTTGTAATAACTCCCCAGTCAGATCTAATTTCTCTCTCCTTAACTACATATCCCTCACTTACATTTGCATCCACTTATCTTTTTGGTTCCCTTAGGCCTGGAAGACTTAGATTTGGTAACCCATCAATACCAGCTCCCTTAAGAGCTGCAACGTCCTCAAAGCAAAAGTTGGGAAACTTCCCTCGAATGAAATTCAGTTCCTCCCAACTAGCTTCTTTTTGTGGTTTGTGTTTCCAAAAGATTAACCACTCAGTCACAATCTTCCCTTGGTTAGTTGGGTCACAGGTAGGCAGTATTACTTTTTGGGGTTACAGGAATAGGCTCTCATATCTCCAGATATTGGGGCAATTCTGGATCAATGGATGGGTTTACTCTAGCTCTCTTGAGCTAAAAAACATGGAATACACGATATAGTTTAGCTGTCTCTGGCAGGAAAAGCTTATAAGCCAATCATTCACCTCACCTGCATGAACAACATGAAGAGACCATAGTAGCTAGCAAAAGGCTTAGGACTGATCCTTATAGCTACTCATCTCTTTTTGATGATGTTACTATGCATAAAGCCATTCACAGATGGTGAAAGTAGCATTTAAGTGATAAGCATTAGTGTTGTCCTTCATAACTTCTTGTGCACCTAGTAAAACACTTGAATTCCAACTTCCAAGACATAAGCACCCAATTACAACCTAATCTAGGCCACCATGATTACTAAACCAATCCATGACCCTTCATAGTAATGTTTGGTTCCATGACCCAATCTGACACTAAATTGTCTAGTATTTGGTCACTGGAAACATTAAAGTGGTAACCAACTCCCGTGTGATGAAGCTGTGACTCACTTTGTTGTCTATGTTAAAAAGGGGAAACACTTCAAGCCGGCTGTCAACCTTCATGCTTTTGGATTGAGCAAGGACACGAGCATATCCCCCCATAATCAACTGCTTAACAAACCATTTCCAACTCCACACTTTCTTCCTACTCCACTGCTAGAAGAGAGTCAGTTGTTGGCTCCTATCCTTTACTCCTTTCTATATCACCACTCTCAAATGCTCCTGGGAACACTAATGGGTGGGGCTACAATGCTGCCCAAACTTGAAACATAACCCTTTCTTTCTCCTATCCATGTGCTCATGGAATGTATAAACCATTACTGTTTTTTTGAGTCATTCCCATGTCTAGAGATTTTAGCCATACCCCGTTGTTGTGACTCCTAGTCCAAGGCACAAGGATAAATTTAGAAAAGTGACATAGCTTCCTACACACACGTTCATTTTAACTTTTATGTCTCCTATATCAACTAACTCACCCATTCAGATATAATTTCTTCCTCCCTAACTACATTTCCCTCCACTTACTTTTGCACCCACTTCTCTTGTTGCCTTAGGACTACCAAGAATAGACTTGTAGGATTTTAAGCTTGGACTTGGGGGACCTATTACACTAGTATGTTTATTGAGCAGATAACAAGCCAAAGAAATATATGTTACATGGTAATGGTATTAATTAGGTAATATAGATAGTTGATAAAATGAGAACTCACCCCTTTTCCATCTGGGAAACAACGCCAGAAGAAATCCGGGCGTGGCCGTCCAACACCATCTTTGATAGCATCAGTTAACACCGCAGTAATGAGTATAGAAAATAGAAGGCCTGAATATGCATTTGCCAAAACATAGGTAAGGTTGTGATAATGTGGTATGAAAATGAGAACGATAGGGAAAGATTTCAATAGGTCAGAGATGTACCCAAGATAGCATGGTGGAAGTCATAAACATCCTTCCGGATGAAATAGTAAACCAAAAAGACAGCTATTGGCAACAATATTGCTATTATCTGTCCAAAAATTTGAAATAAAAAACTTCATATCTTAAACGTCAATCAAAGTCAAGATTAAAATAATGCCCAAATTATGCATAGTTCTTAGAAGCAAAACATACGGGAACAGCCCAGAAGGGTATAGTATTATCTTTCAATGGGTATCTCAAGTCGGTCAACATCCCCTCTCCAACAAAACGGTGAAATGGCTCTATCACATTCAAGACGACATCAATGATCACAAGAAGCAAAAGAATCAACCAGTCACTCATATGTATCCTTGCCACTTTAGTTCCATGTGATCTGATGGTGTGTGTACCCAACTGAACTTCTGGCATTTTTCTGCTGTAAATGGAAAAATCAGAAGGGTAACAAGACTTGTGTTAAAAATCAAAGCACCAATAATTTAAAGATACAATGAGAGCCCAAAAAAATTTAAAAGTTAGCCAAACACTAAGTACTAAGTAGAACTATGCAATTTGGTAGCTGAAGAATATTGGTGTAATTTTATCACCTCAGACCCCCATTTTCAGCCATTTATCATTTCTGATAAAGGAAACCACAATTTCACACGGTTTCACTACCAAATTCATTTTCAGAGTTCCTGGACTCAGTGAAGATGATGGAAATCTGAGAGCACAGCCCTAGTTTTCCATTTTATTAGTTTGAGGTAATGCAGTGCCTTGTGCTCTTGCATGAAAAATATGAAATATGTAATGATATATCATTGGCATTGCTATTAACAACAAACTTTAGGATCCCATATATATATAACTACTTTTGCATATGCACATCACACAATCATTTCAAGATATTATACATTTCACTTCAGCACAAAGATCATAATGATCATTTAGCAGAAAACCCAAAATAAGAAAATTTGAACTGAGTATTTCACATGGTGAGGCAAGAACCACCTGTAAGTTGTAACAACTGAATGTAACAGATGATAACGGAGACCGGTAGAAACCCTAAAATCTCTGATCAGTAACTTCTGCAAAAACGGAGCAGCTTGAGTATAGAGAAAAAAACAAAAGGGGAAAATTACTCATAACTTGTCTTTATTACAATGTCACACTAAATTCAATTGTTTTGCAGAATTCAAAATTCATAAAGCAAGTGCTTAGAGTAACATGAGTCACATGACAAACATGATATATAATTTGATGACAACTGTATCAGTTAGCGACTAGATCTTTCTCCACGCGTCAACACCATTACATTTACTAGGACGGGATTTGATAGTAGGAGTCCGGTGACTGAAAATCACGAAGTCAATTTTGACCTATTTGGGAAAATCACAAGAAGCAGTCCAAATATTTTCGAATTATAATGACTAAATCCAGAAGATAAAACGAATTATGAAATAGTTAATTGAGTAATAGTCGTAGTTTAAACAGAAAACAGAGAAAAAAAGCACAATTGCATGCTAACAGAGAAGAGAGAGAGAGAGACTGGCCTGCACTGAGTCTGGATGTAACGAAGAATAATGCGGTTGAGAATGGAATTGGGAGAAGAAGCGTGTGTTTGTCTGAGAAATAGAGAGAGAAAGAGAATGTGAAAGAGGAGAAAACGAAGAAGGAGAGTGGAGGTTTACGCGGAAAGTGACGTTCAGATAAAGCCTCCGAAATGGAAACTGGGTTTATAGTATATATATTAAGTAATTAACTGCTCTGGGATGGGTGCACTCACTGCAAACAACAGGGATCAGAGGAAGGAAAGTGAGTACTGAGTAGTGACTGAAAGGACCAAAAGAGTTGCTCTTTTTTCTTTTTTAATAATCCGATTCCAAATGGACTAAAGTATTTTACACGTAATGAGATATTGCTATCAGTATTAATTAATTAGCCAGAAAAGGAACAAAAAGAAGAATAGTTTCACTCAAAGTTTTTTTGGGTCTTCATCGCCTATCAAAATTCAGAATTCAAAATTATGACATCAAATAAATGGTTGAACCATCAGACCGGCTGATCAATCCGATTTTTAAAATTACGATTTCGACCTTTGCTCGTTTTCTGGTTCAACTCACTCTCTTCAACCTTCAATCGTTTTAGAAAATCTTCACAAACAACTTATGGTTAATGCTAGAGATAATGGTGGGGTTAATGTCAGGGTTAGATGTGGGATAAAAGATACTCGTCCTTTAGATGTGGGATAAAAGATACTCGTCCCTATAGGAACAATTACGCTTATTAATAAAATATGTAATTAGGCGAATTAATGCATTGATTTAAAAAAAAAAGTTATGTAATATTCTATATTTATTGTATTCATTGTTAATGCATTTATTACTTTTAACTCTTTATTCATTGTATTTCACTATTTCTTTAATATTATCTCACTTTCTCTTAATAAATGCAATTAATAAATATAGTAAAAGATACTTCATCCGTTCCTATTTAACTGTCACTATTTTTATTTTTATTTTTCCTAATTATCTGTCATTTTATAAATTTCAAGAGGGCAAGTTTTTATTTTACCAATTTTATCCTTCAGAAAAAACTCTTCTTAGTTACTCTACACAAATATCCAAAATTACAACTTAAATGTACAATTATTTTTTTCATAATACTTCAATATCCAAGAAGAGTATTTACAATTGACGACATAAGGACACTCCAAAATTTACTTGCATACCTTTTGGATCCAAAAGTTGTGAAAATTTATGAGTAGGAGAGATAAATAGTATATTTGAAAATTAATAAGTAATTTTAATGAATTAATAGCATTTCTTAATAAGTGTGAAAAACCGTAAAGTGACACTTAAATAGAAACGGAGAGAGTAATAATTTTTTCTCTAAATTAGTAAGGAGTCTTATAATATAGGATGCGAAAGATTTTACAATTAGGAACACAGGACCTAGGTTGGTGGATTGTCTATGTGTCTTGCCAAGGTGTCCCATTTTGCTTATGAGAAATTTTAAAATAAGTTATCGCCTTAGCTGGATAGGAAAACTAACATGAAGTAGGGAAATAAAAAGTCAATTTTAAGGAAATGATTAAAAAAATTACAAGGACTCATAAAAAATGAGGTATTTTACGATGAAAAAAAAACATATTAAAACATTAATCCTTTTACCACATAAAATAACTAAATCTACTACTATATCTACTAATTGTGAGTCCTCAATCTCAAACCTCAGCAACTCTTAAAAAAAAGACTCTCTTATATGTCGACACGTGTCACTTTATCAACCCAACAATTTCTCCCTCTATCAAATCAAATTTCCGAATTTAAATCATGATTTGTGATAATTAAGGAATTCAAATAATTATTTATTACAGATTTAAATCATGTAATTTATCTACTACCGTATCTACTAATTGTGAGCCTTCAATCTCAAACATCAGCAACTCTTAAAAAAAAGACTCTCTTATATGTCGACACGTGTCACTTTATCAACCCAACAATTTCTCCCTCTATCAAATCAAATTTCCGAATTTAAATCATGATTTGCGATAATTAAGGAATTCAAATAATTATTTATTACAGATTTAAATCATGTAATTTATCTACTACTGTATCTACTAATTGTGAGGCCTCAATCTCAAACCTCAGCAACTCTTAAAAAATCTACTACTGTATCTACTAATTGTGAGGCCTCAATCTCAAACCTCAGCAACTCTTAAAAAAAAAGACCCTCTTATATGTCGACACGTGTCACTTTATCAACCCAACAATTTCTCCCTCTATCAAATCAAATTTCCGAATTTAAATCATGATTTGCGATAATTAAGGTTTCAAATAATTATTTATTACAGATTTAAATCATGTAATTTATCTACTACTGTATCTACTAATTGTGAGTCCTCAATCTCAAACCTCAGCAACTCTTAAAAAAAAGACTCTCTTATATGTCGACACGTGTCACTTTATCAACCCAACAATTTCTCCCTCTATCAAATCAAATTTCCGAATTTAAATCATGATTTGCAATAATTAAGGAATGCAAATAATTATTTATTAGCTTTACAACATCAACTAAAAAAATATTGCAAACTAAATATTAAAAACACCCGTGCATTGCACGGGTTACTTACTAGTTGAATAATATTTTCATCCTCAAGTAGGAAATTGAGTTGTACAAACTATTAGAGAAACGCTAATTACATATATATATATATATATATATATATATATATATATATATTATTTACAATGAGGGGCAAGCTCCAAGAGATGATCATATGACATTCGCTAAATGGAGAGTCTAATCGATGAAAGCCAAAAGAAAATTTGAGCCCACTCTTGGCTATGTAGTCAGCAAGAACATTCGTCTCGCGGTGAACATGCTGGAAAACCATATCCCCGTGCTCCTCTTTCAAGTGAAGAATGGACATAGCCAGGTCTTTAAACAAATGGGAGCTCACATCAGGCGATTCAAGAAGGTAATAACCTCCAGAGAATCAGTTTCTATGGTAACTTGTGGAACCTCCATCCCAATCACCACCTTAACTATTGAGTGAATGCAACAAGCTTAGCATGGAAGGAATCGCGAACAGCTAGGTGCACCCGTCACCCAAGCTCCTGCAGAATCACAAAGGACACCCCCGCAGCTAGCCGTGAGATCAGCCGACACAGATGCGTCGACGTTGAACTTGAAACTACCTGCAACTGGAGGACGCCGTCGAATTTGACGAGGGCAAGGGCGCGAGCTGTCGAACACGTTGACATGATCACCACGATGGAGAGAAGCTTGTGCTACATAACCTAAAACCTGAGACTCCATGCCAATAGATCGAATAAAACCCCAAATCTTCTGGACAGTTGGTTGCACTTGCGTGAAGACTGCATTGTTCCAAAGTCTCTAAATAGCCCACGACGCAGCAGTGAAGAAACGGGACCAATCCACTTCGCCGGGGGTAGCAACGACTCCCTTGATGTTGTTTACGATCTAGTGCTGCCAGTCAGATGAGAAGAACACCACATCACCGCTCCTCAAACCCCGCCAGAACGAATTAACAACACTACAATCTCGGAAGAGATGGATATAAGATTCCTGGTACACATCGCAAAGAGGACAAGTTGCAAAGTCCGTCATATGTCGCCACTGCAGCTGTGATTTTGTGAGCACTCCCTGTTTCATAAGCTTCCACATGAACACACGCACATGTTGGGGTCCCTACAACCGCCACACATGCTTCCATAACGAGTGTGACAGCCATGGCTAGGATTCATCTGCAATCAGTTTGTATGCCATCTTAACGGAGAATTGACCATTCGTCTCGCCAGCCAAAAGGAACTGGTCCTGCCTCCTCGAATCAGCTCGGAACGAAGCCAGAGATATCTCTTGAAGCTATAATCCGTAGGAAATGTTTCACCAAAAACATAATAAACAAATAATTATAACAACAAATTATAAACAAAATTACACAATAAAATACACTTGTCATTTTGGCTGAAGTGAGCAGAGGACTGACTTAAGAGTACTCCAGCTAACTCTGCACATGTGACCTAGCTGGGCTACCAGAACAACTCTATTAGATTACTCAAGGGAACACAAATACATATTAAGAAATAGCACTTGTACAATTTGCTCTCTTTCAATTTCCTTTATCCTTCATGACATGTTCTTAATCTCTGCCTTCTCGAGCACCTTTTGCATCCTTTTGTATATGAAGTTGCCAGTTAATCATTAAAAGCAAACCTGAAGGTATGTGGTTTGAAAAACAAAACTGCTACTAGATGGTCATCAAATGAAATTAAATCCATTTAACATATGATGCAAAACTGAAGAGTGAACATGCAACGGCAAACTTATTCCAAAAAATAAAACAAATGATTATGGTGCATTAAAACTGCAATGGCTGAAATTAAATAAATTAATATCAAATAAGTGTCTAATCAATTTTAATAATTTAATTCACCTTAAAATAAATAATAAACTAATAAAACTTCCAAGTCCCAACAATTACATATATTAACATTTCATTTATAGTTAAAAAAAAACATTTCATTTATAACACTATCTTTTTTATTGATTGAAATAGCACTAAATTATACGGCTCCGCTCTTTAGTGGGATTCAAACACATTTCAACCAACGAAAAATATTAAAATAGTGGGAAAAAGATGCCATGAAAAATAGGGCATTTGAAAGAGATGGTTAAAAACTACTATACCTTGCTTGTTTGCTGGGATGCCATTCAATAAAAAACAAGACAGCAACCCCGAGATACGTGGATTAGAAGCGATGGGGAAGAACTTGTTTCGTGGCACTTTTATAGGAATAGGAGGATTGGAAAAGAAAAAATTGTGCCGTGTTGACTTTAAAAAAACTGTGTGGACCCAATAGTATAATGTTTCAAATAAATGATTAAATATTAAAATTATAATATGAGGTAATGGCGTGATCTCATTCAAAAATAATATTCTAGCGTGTAGTCGGAACGAGTTAGGAGGAATTACTCGGTCTTTAAAGATAATTAGTTTCACTACCATCTCCCATCACTCCTAATAATAGTTTAATTATCATTTTATCTTGGCTTAATAGCATTTTTGGTCCTCACTTATCACGATTTGACACTTTTAGTCCCTAACAAAAAAATTAGCTTAAATGGTCCCTCACTTTGCCAAACGGCAGCGGTTTTAGTCCCTCGTCACTATTCCGTTAAATATTTAACGGTTTTTTGGAGAAAAAAAATTAAAAAAAAAAGTTAAAACCCTCATCTTCTCCCTGACTCATCATCTTCCCTTCCCTGTCTCTCTCCTCACCCACCGCCATTCTCTTCCCTCTCTCTCCTCACCCCTAGCCACCACCGCCGGGGCGCCGCGAGCTCAACCACCATGGCCACCACCACCAGAGCTTCGTCAACAACCCTAGACAACCACCACCACCACCACACCCAGCTCGCATTCCCCTCCTCACACTCCAACAATAACTCGTCCTTCTCCAATGGCCCTCGGCAAACCTCTGCCCTCCCTGATCCTCTCTTCCCTCACTGGCAACCCTCCGAACGTGTTTCCCGCATGAACCCCCTAGCCACCGCCGCCGCACCAAAGCCACGCACAAAAACCCTAGATGTGAAGTTGAAACCCTAAATCAATTGAACCCATGGATCTATTACTCCTTCGCGATCTGGTTCGCTACAGATCGAAGGATTTGGGTTCGCGATCTGGAAGCAAGGAGGGAGAGGATCGCTCAATCTGGAGGTAAGCGATGGGATCGCCGGAGCGGGCGCGGTTGCAGCGACGGTTTCCGGTTGAGATTGGGTGCGGCTGCAGCGGCGGTTACGAAGGTCACTGTTCTCTTTCTTCTCCTTTTTCTAGTTGTGGCTGAGGTTCAGAGATGGTGGCCCAAAATTAATGGGGGGTTTTGAGAGAGTGGTGGATGATTTGGATGAGATTGATTTCTGTTGAAGGAGAATCGATGGTGGATGAGGGGGAAAAGAAGATTGAAAGCTGAAATGGGGGTTCTATCTTAGTTGCAGGGCTTGTGGGCTGCGAATCCTAGCTTGATGGGGAAAGAAGATGATGATGGCAAATCTTGTTTATTCCTTTTGTTTTGTGGCTGCTCTGTTTCTGGTTTAAGGTCTTGGGTTGACTGATTCGGTTTGAAGGGAGAGGGAAGGTGGTGATTTGGGGGGAAGGAGGAGGTGGCGGTGGCATTTGGGGGTTTTTTGAATTTTTCTGGATTTAGTTTTGATGATGATGATGATGAAGATGAAGAGGAGGAGGAAGAAGATCAAGAACTGGGGTTTTATTTTCTGGGTTTCATTTTTCTGAATTTTTATTTATTTTATTTTATATTAATTTTAAAAAAAATAACGTTAAATATTGGATGGAAAATCTAAAAAACGTTAGTTTTTTAACGGAATAGTGACGAGGGACTAAAACTGCTGCCGTTTGGCAAAGTGAGGGACCATTTAGGCTATTTTTTTTATTAGGGACTAAAAGTGTCAAATCGTGATAAGTGAGGGACCAAAAGTGCTATTAAGCCTTTTATCTTTAAAAACAAATTTTATTTTCTTCATATCCTTTACCACCATCTGTGGCGGAACATATAAGGGACTTGGGAGGGTCGTGGCCTCCCCAAAACTCTTATAAAAAATCTTATATAGTGTAATAAATTTAATTTTTTTAATATATTAATTAAATATATATTTAGCATGTGCAAATAAAATAATAAAATGTTTGGTGTCCTAGTGGCAATGTAACTCATCCTTTAAACTTTGTGTCCCAAGGTTCAAATCACACACCCTTACATTTCCAAAGTTATGTTTTTTTTTTGAAACAGTATTTTTTCTTGAAATCCACATTTATGTATTTTTTCCTTTAAATCACATTTATGTATGAATTAATTTAATGATTTAATCTTTAATTTTTGTGTACATATATATGTATATTGCTGATAAAAAATATTTTAATTTACGTATTTCGGCCCCTTAAATTTTTTTTCCTAGCTCCGCCACTGACCACCATCACCTTCCTTCCTTACTATCTATCCCTTACCACCATCCCTTTCCTTTCCTCATCACCATTCTCACCTGCATCCCCTTTCATTATTCACCTTTACAACTAGTATCATCTTTCTTTGGTCCATAAACCATAACCTTCCCTCATAACTATCCTCATCCAACTTCAAACCAACCCCACCCATCATCTTCTCCATCCCACCCATTACCTTTTCCAACCTCCCCCCACATTTAGCGTCTTTTATTTTTAAGTTTTTCGCGATCTGAAAAAAATTTCAATTATAACTGCGATTTTTTCTCCTATGTCCCACTTACAAGTGTGATAGTATAATTTAATTTTTTTTAAGTTTTTCGCGATCTAAGAAAATTGCACTTGTAAGTGCGATTTTTCCTCCTATTTCGCACTTATAAGTGCGATAGTATAATTTAATTTTTTTAATAAAACAAGGTGTGTCGCACCTATAGGTGCGACCAGCCCTATAAAAGTGCGGTAGTACCACACTTTAATGTGCAGTAGATATCACCTTCTCTATAAATATCTCTCTACCGCTCTTTAAAGTGCATTACCTAAATTTTCAACATTGCACATTGTAAGTGCAGGAATATTGCATCCACGCTTTGTAAGTGTGGGCAAAAAATAAAATGACAAAAAAAAGAGTATTTTTCAGATTTTATAATTTTTAAGTTGTCATCATTAGTCATGAGGATGAACTCAATAACAATGCCTTTTATAAAACTTTAAAATTACATTTATACAATTCTCTTTATAAAATTATTTTTCACACGTACTGCCCATAAATTATATCATTGACCAAATGTTTAAATGTTTAAAGATTCCAATGTGATAACCTTGTTGATAATTAACTCTCCTTAAAAAAAACTTCATAAGTCATACACTTTTAATTCAAAGATAAACATAAATTAAAATTTGAGAAAGAAAAAAAACTTCAAATAACATATATCTTTTCTTTCAAAGTATAATCAATTAAAGAATCAAGTCACTAACTAGCACATAAATATATTTATTGGATAGATAAGGGTGAGTTATTCATAAAAAATAGATAATTTCCTTGTAACAAATAAACAATAAAAAAGTGATAGAAGATAAGGGTGAGTTAAAATTATAAAAAAAACCAACAAGAACAATTTCTTTATCAAAAGCAGAAAGCAACAATAATATCCAAAAAAAATAAAAAATCATGAAATCTTAATCAACAATTAAACCTTACAGTTACAGGTGAGGCACGACTTTTTGTTCGCTCTTTCCCACTCTTTGCTGCAAATTGCAGCACAAATCACCTTACCAAAAACCTTCCCATTCCTCCGCCGCCATCCATGGAGGCGCAACCCGCTCCTCCGCCGCATCTAAACTACCCGGACTCCGCGAACTCCTCCCCCCGCTCCCGCAACAACGACTCGTGGGACGAACCCTACCCTTCTCCCACAACCGCCACCAACAAGCTCCGCCTCATGTGCAGCTACGGCGGCCACATCGTCCCCCGCCCCCACGACAAGTCCCTCTGCTACGTCGGCGGCGACACCCGCATCCTCGTGGTGGATCGCGCTACCTCCCTCTCCGACCTCTCCGCGCGCCTCTCCAAGACCTTCCTCAAGGGTCAACCATTCCTTCTCAAGTACCAGCTCCCGAACGAGGACCTCGACTCCCTCGTCTCCGTCACAACCGACGAAGACCTCGAGAACATGATCGACGAGTACCTCAACCGAAGCCCCTCACGAATCCGCCTCTTTCTCTTCCAGCCTCAGCCCGAGGCCCAGCCCGGTGCCCCGCCCAAGCCCGAGGACTGGTTCCTGAGCGCGCTGAACAGTGGCCTGTCGGACTCCGCCTCCGTCAATTCCCTCCTCGGGCTCGACGACGACGCTGCTGCTGCGCCGGCGCAGGCCAAGAATTCGAAGCAGGAGGTTCAGTCTGTGCCGGATTCTCCCATGCTGGGGACGAATTCGTCTTTCGGCTCTTCTTCTTCGTCGCCGTCAGCGGTGAACCTGCCGCCGATAAAGGTTCGCGTGGAGGGCGGTGGTGTGGCGAATAGGGTGCAGGATCAGAAGGGGGTGGGAATTGAGGAGCAGTTTGCTCAATTGGGTGTTGGTGGGGCAGGGAAGAAGCAAGATGAGGGCTTTGCTGCGTTGTCTTCACCACCAGCGGCTGCTGCCGATGTTTCGGTAACATCGGCCGTTGCCGCTGCGGCTGCTGTCTCCGATGGGGTCAGAAAACCACAACCCTTGCAGCTTCAAACTCAGACAACACAGACACAGTTACAGTCACAATCTCAAGGTGAAGTTCCCCAATTTCAGCAGAAGACAACTGGTTTTGTTGATTTGCCTTCCCCTAATTCAGTTTCAAGGTATTTTCAGATTCCTTTGTTCTTTCCTTTATATTTATCTGGATTCGGAGTTTCTTTATCTAGATTATATTAGATTACCTGATTGTTTTGTACCATTGTATCATATCATATATTTGGTTTGATTGATTGTATTTCCGGGGTGCTAGTTAATTTACCTCTTTGTTGTCTTGATTGAAAGATTGATTTGTAATTGTTTCATTTATATTCTGCAGTGATAGTAGTCTTTTGAATGCAATGACATTTCAAAAACCTGTGATCTATCAAGACCAAGTTCAAACTCAATCTGGAACTTCACGGGTTCATACTACATCTGTTGATCCCAATTTGTCTGATCACCATGGTCAGGTCCAGATTCGTCAGCAACATGTGCATGACCCCAGATTTGTATTGCAACAACAGCAAATTGATCAGCAGCAGCAATTTGATCAGCAGCGGCAATTTGATCAACAGCAGCAATTTGATCAGCAGAGGCAATTTGATCAACAGAGGCAATTTGATCAGCGGAGGCAATTTGATCAGCAGAGGCAATTTGATCAGCAGCAGCAGCAGCAGCAGCAGGCTCAACAGCAGCAACAGTTTATGCAAGGCACACATGTAATTCACCATACCCCTGCAGGCCCTGCATACTATCCCATGTATCAGCAGCAACAGCTCCATCCCCAGCATCACCATCTGGTTGATCAACAATACCAAGTTTATTATGTGCCTGGAAGACAGGCCCAAGCATATAACTTGCCAGCGCAGCATGCTAATGTAGGTGAATCTGCCACAACTATCCCTTCAAGCACTGCTCCAACATCTGCCGCTTACAACCACCAGAGAAATGCTCCGTTGCCTCAGTTAGTACAGATTCCTACTAGTCAGCAGCATCAGCAACAACAATATGTTGATTACTCACAGATTCATCATCCTTCTCAGTTCATGCCCCCAAATTCTGCAGCACCCTCAAATTATGTTTATGACTCCGCTGATTCCGCTTATGCTCAAATGCTTTATTCTCAACCTTTGGCACCCCCATCCCAACACAGTAACAGACCATGACTGCTAGGCTGCTAGCTGCTGCAGGATGATTCTGCTCAGCTTCTTCCTTTGGACAGCAACATGGAGCAGCAGGGAAGAACCTCACAGCCATTATGAAACAAAAGGATAAAAGTAAAGGATGGAGGGAGAAACAATTTTGAAGAAATGGGTTTGGTCTCCCTATTATTTTTCTGTTGTAAGCTACTGTGTCCTTAGTCGTGCTTACTTGTGATGTGTTTGTTTTATGATAGACAATAAAGAAACTGTGATTATCATTATACGTCATGATTATAATGTACAAGTTCAACTCTCAAAACATTTTATTTGTGAATTTAGAATATCCATTGCTGAAATGATGTAAATTAGCTAGCAAGGTTTGAAGGCCCTGGTCTGTAATAGTGTAATTCATGGTCCATAAAAAAATCTCTCATCATAACTTTCCATCTTGACAAGTCAACTGCAATAGGCGTGGCCATTTTAAGTACTGGACTCTGTATATGGTACTTTGGTTTATATGACCTCAACATGGAGGATCACATTATTGCAACTTTTGTTTGTCCTTGTTTTTTTTCCCTTTGAGAGTTACTTTTTTTTGAATATAGTAAAAATGTAGTGACTAGTGAGGATTGACGCTTGTGAATTGTATTCCGCATGATTTATAATTATACTAAGTATTTTATAAATTTATATTATTGATATACATAAAAATATAAATTTTAATCATAGATATTATAATAGGTTACCAACTTATTAAATGAATTGAAATTGCAAAAACCTCTGTTTTTAGAGAAATATCTCATCGTCTGAGAATGAGTTTCAGTGACCTTATCATGTGTGTGACAAGGTGATGTGGCATGTTGACATAGTAGGTGATGTGACTAAATTATTTTTTAAATTTTTTTATAAAGACTAAAATCTTATTTAACCTACATATTATATTTTCTCCTTTGCCAAAAAATACTAATTTCTAGTTTCAGAAATTCACCTTATCCAAAAATTCATCTTTTTACCTAAAAATTCATCATCTTCTCCTCCCCAAATCCTCACCAACAGTGGCGGAGCCAAGAACATGGTTGGGGGGCGGGGGACCGTAGTGTGTCCCCCTTGGTTCCGCCACTGCTCACCATAACCCCACACTTTCGTCATCTTCTTTTAGCCTTTCCATAACCACCCACCTTCATCATATTCTCCTCCCCAGCCCCCTCCATAACCACCCACCATCTTCATCTAATTCTTCATCTTCATCTTGCCCTCCCCAATCCCCACCATATATAGAAAATAAAAAATCACAGAAAATATGAAACGTGATTTTTGAATATCGCGAAAACTGAGTCTCCAAGATTTATTTTCATTTTTTCCTTTGTACAAAGCTACTATTTACCAACCAACATCTATCCCACATGAATATTGAAAACGAAGACACTCAACAAGAGAAAAAAAAAAATGGATTCATTTCAATGTGGTTTTCTTTAACAGACAAGCTATTCGTATACAAATGAGATTCTAGCTTTCTTACACCCCCAAAAGTAATAAAAACAAATAGAAAATCAAAATACGAAAAATAATGATCGTATGACATTGATTTAGGCCTGAATCAACTCTATTTATCTAACAAGAACTACTTAAGGTTCCCGAAAGATAACTCAAGTGGTAAGAGCTTAGGGACATATAAGTTGGGGAGGAGAAAGTCCAGTGATCAATCCCTAAAAGGGAAATTTGACCGATAAAAAAAAGGACAACTGAAGAATGTGCATCATTCTTTCTCAAATTATTTGATGAAAGACATAAACTTTTTATGAGCCACAAAAATTTCATTGGTGGGGTCGAACATATGAAAAACGTGTCTCTCTCCCTTGAGTTAGAACTTCAATCCTCTAGCCGCAGCTAGCCCATCGAAGACATCAAACGTTCCCCCTCGCAACTGTGACAGAGCTCCATCGCAACACCCCGTTCCCTCGAGGTTTCATATTTGACCCGAAACATCACCGTTGTGAAACCCTCGAACGACCACACTCACCCTTTACTCTCGTAGGTCCTCTTTGTCTTTTTATTTGTTAGACGTTGGTAAGCAACAATTCACGATGAAATAATAGAAGTTCGAGACAAATTCAAAGGTTGGGTTTGGTTGGGTCCCTAGGAGAAGAAGCTGCGCTTTTCGAGAATGAAGTAGAGGAGAAGGGAGGTGGTGTGGTGGCTAGGTTGGGTTTGAAAGGGGGAATGTTGTTAGGGTTGGAGGAGGGATGATGATGAAGAGGAGAAATAAGAAATTAGGATTAGAAAACGGGTGGGTGGGTGGGGGGGGGGGGGGGAGAGGCAGAGAGAGTGGTGGTAATTGAGAGAGAACACCTTCAAGCTTTTGGATAATTTTTCTAGGTAACGATGAATTTCTAGGAAAGATGATGGATTTCTGGAATTAGGAATATGGTTAAGAATTGATGATTTTTGGGTGGAGAAAATCCAGTTTTATAGGTTGAATAAGTTTCTAGTCCCTAAAAAATTAGAACATTTTGGTTTTAGCTCCTCAACTGACCAGCCACCTACCATGTCAACATACCACATCACCTTATCGGACACATGGCAAGGTGATTCTAGGCAAGGACTAAAAGTAGGGTATTTTTTTAGACGCATGAGTGTTTTTGCAACTTTACTCATATTATGGACTAAAATCAAACTTCACTTATTGTATTGGGACCAAAAGATAATATAAAATTAGATAATACACATGTCCAAAGACACTTGGTAATATTATACAATTATATTTGGTTTGATTGTATTTCCAGGGTGCTAGTTTATTTACCTCTTTATTCTCTTGAATGAAAGATTGATTTGTAATTGTGTCACATGTTCTGCAGTCCTTTAAATGCAATGTCATACCCGAAACCTGTAATCTATCAAGACCAAGTTCAAATTCAACTGCTCCACCATCTGCTGCTTATAACAACCCCGTGAGAAATGCTCCCTTGCCTCAGTTTGTTCAGATTGCTACAAGTTAGCAGCATCAGCAATAATATCTTGCTTACTCACAGATTCATGTTCATGATATGCGGATTCTGCTTATGCTCAGAAGCTTTATACTCAACCTTGGCACCCCCATCCCAAAACAGTAACGTCTCGCCTGCGGCCAGGTGATTCTGCTCAGCTTCTTCCTTTGGACAGCAACATAGAGAAGCAGGTAAGAACCTCACAGCCATTATGAAAAACTACTCATGTGACATTTCAAGATGCATCTCCAGATAAATGAATTATAAATAAAATTTGAAAATTAAAAATTAGTTATCTAGACATGAGTGCATAATTATGTAGTCTTAAATACATTAACATTTTGTTACAAAATTTACAATAATAATATATTGACTTGTAGACTAATATTATCGATTCTTAAAAAAAAAAAATTATTCGTAGATATTAATATTTCTTTTGGCACTGCAACTTATTTTAGATAGACAAAACAATGAACAATTGTTTTTAACACTTTCTTTTTTTCATTCCTTCAATTACAAAAATAATGCCAAAATCAAAAGAAAAGAATATACTTTTTAAGAAAAGTGCGATCATGTAGCCTTCAATTTTTAATGGTAGAAATTGATTAAGATGGTTCAACACAGACAACTTAACAAAACGTAGTACATGAAAATTTAGGGGGAGGGAAGGTTAGCTCATTGCAGCACAGACCAATTAAAGTGGTACTCAGCAATGAAGGATACTAGCTTGAATCAAACCGAAGACCTGAGACAACACAATTGGACCTCCTAGTAGAACTAATCCTCATTGGTAGAGTCCATAAGCTCTATTCATTAAAGCTAAAAACTACTAAGATAAATCAGCTGTACCTCAGTGAAGTTATCTTCCTAAAGCATGGGAATGCTGATGTTTCTAATGAACCCGGAACTAGCAGGAGAATTTCCCCATCCATTCCAGGGCTCTTCTTTATATCTGGAAGATAGCCCAGAAGGACTGTGCTGTAGGTAATTATCATAAAAAAAGTACATTATCTAATTTTTCTATATCTGCCGTATGTGTACAACTCTCTAGTGGCAGGCCAAATTCACAAATAAATAGTATATAATAAGTAACACCAAGAGAGAGATGTCTAGGAAGGATCTAATAAGAAATTAATTGCAAAGAAAATGGATTCGATTGTTTAGTTCATTGTTATTCATTGTATATGGTCCAAATTATTCAATTATGAATAATCACCCCTGAATGTTACCTGTATAATGATGCAAAAGAAGAGTACAAGATCCATGCCACTCCCTTATATTTGTTCTGTATTTCCTTTTCTTTCACATGGGGGTCTGAACCTTCCCGATAAATTTCTCCATGCAGAAAGAGCCAACATGAGCTTCATCATCCATCCTTTCATCATATCCCTAAATTCAATCTTCTCAGTTCTCACTGATACTCAGTCTGCTGCCTTCTTAAATTACTCTGTTCCATGTTTTTCTCAGTTCTCTACCTTTAAGAAAAAAAATTAATTAAAAATAGGACCTATATTGGCAGCATAAAATAGTAAAAGTTAAATCTTGGACATGCATTTTCTTTTGATGAAAGCTAAAACAAAGAGGAACTGAGTTGTACTAAGAATTAGAAAATATAACAGGTGAGAGTTTATGGGGATAGATATATATTTTGGCTGAAATATGCATGTAACTGAAAATACTAATCCTAACATGCAAGCATTGTTATTGGAATATTAAAATCAATTAAAGGAATAGCAGAAGAACTTATATGAAAACCTGGTGCATTTAGTCTGACTCTACTAACAGTTTTGCCCTGAAGAAAATTGAGATTTTGAATACACTGAGATTATACCCCAACAAGTTTCTGCAAAAACTCTTCAAGTGCATTTTCTCCTTTATTATGAGAGAAGGAGCTGATAAGCAATTCTGTGGTGGTAGCATCTGCAGAAAAACCTTTGCTTTTCATTAGTTGAAGGTATTTTGTTGACCTTGAAATATCATATCTTCGCAGCAATCCTTGAACAAATACATTATAAGTACAAGCATTAGGGGGACAGCCGTTCTCTTCCATATCTATCAGTAAGTCTTCAGCATCATCGAATAATCCTTCTTTACATAGGCCTTTAATCATTATGGTATAAGTAAAAACATTAATTTTCAAACCTTTAGCAGGTAGACAAGAAAACAATTCCCGCGCATCATTCAGTTTTCCAGAACTGCACATCCCATCAAGTATAATACTGTAAATTAAAATATGACAATCCAAATTCATCTTTTCGAATTCCCTAAACAATGATATTGCCTCGGAATAAAAATGGCATTTGAATAGGCCATCCAATATAATGGCATAAGTTCGGAGATTGGGAAGTTGGCCATACTTTTGCATTGTAAAAATCAATTCTTTTGCAGCTAGAGCTTTCCCTGCTTTGCATAACCCACCAATAAGAGCATTCCAAGTGCAAATGTTTGGATTTAATCCTTTGTTGACCATCTCACCCAAGAGAAACATAGCCTTATTCATGTTTTTAATTTTACACCATCCGTGAATTAATGAAGTATAAGTTACAGTGCATGGCAAGCAACCCTTGTAAACCATCATATCAAGAACATTCATGGCCTCCTTCATTTGATCTTGCAAACAATGAGCATTAATCAATGAATTATAGGTGAAAACATTAGGCTCAATCCCCATACGAACCATGAAACCTATTAACCTTTCAGCCCTTGTAATCATCCCCTCTTTGCAAAAATTGTCAACTATAGCCGTTAAAGTTTGCACATCAGGTATGATTCCCTTTTTCATCATCATACCCAGTAGAATTGCAGCATCTTTCCATCTACCACAATCACAAAGTCCTTTAATTAAGCAATTGTAGGCGACAACATTAGGCTGAATACCTTTACCAGTCATTTCTGACCACAAATCCAAAGCCTCAGATACCAACCCATCCTTGCAAAGACCGTCCATAATTGCACTGTAAGCTATGACATTCAATTTGCAACCTCCTTTTTCCACCTTCTTTAGATACCCAATAGCAACCGATGTATCACCTACCTTACACAACCCATTAATTATTGCTCCATGGGTGTAACTATCCGACTGATAGCCCATGTTTTCGATACGCTCAGCTAACCCCAATGCTTGTTCCACATTGCCTTCCACACAAAGCCCGTTAACAATGGTGTTAATAGTCACCACTGTCGGCTCCAAACCAATTTTGAACATAAGCCCTAAAATAGAGAACCCGAAAACCGTGCGGTTCAATCGGCACAGACAATTGATGACAATGTTGAGGGTCCAGGAATCGACTTTGACGCCCAAGGACTGCATGCGTTTGATTAACGAAATGGCAGTGGTGTAATGCTTCATCTTCACAACTATGCTGAACAAAAAGTTGAAGTCTTTGACACAGGGGAAAGGGTTCATCGCAACCATTGTGTTGAAGAAATCCAAAGCGGAATCGACACTTGTGAGATCTCTCATGGAATTCAATAACTGCTCCCTGTTGGGCTTGGAAGATGAATATTGCGGGGAATGTGGTGGTGGGTAAAGAAGAAAGTTTCTAGGGTTGGAGAATGCGCCCAAGTGTTGAAGGAGGGGGAGCCTTCTTCTTCGCAACATCCCTAATAAGAATTTCACAACATGGGATTGAAGGGAACTTGAACCCTAACTTCGAATGTGGCTGGTTATCGAAGAATCTGGATCTGAAAACCACACGCGAGATGAGATTGATGGTAAATTAACAAATGTAGGATATGATTTCAATAGATGAATTAATTAATACTTAATAGTAATAATAAATCATGGAAAGGAAAACCATACAAATGACGCTGCGAGTGCGGCGATGACACGCCTCAAGCGGCGGCGGATGAGAGAAAAGAATGCGAGGTGGCTGAATTTGGCCTGAGATGCTTAATCGATGGCGGCGGACACGGTGGTTGGTTGTGGCTGCCAGCGGCGGAAGGGTCGTTTAAATTGGGCTGTGCTGTATGGATGAAGCAGTAGAAATATTCACTGACAGTGGACGGCAAAAATAACAATTCTAGTTCCTCTTTGTTTTAGCTGAAAACAACTAAAATTAACTTACTACTAATTGTAAAATCAGAAATTATTCACTTAGGAGACAATTAATTTCACTTCCCCTTGTCTTCCCTCCTAGCAACCAAATACAACTAGACTCTTTCACCAACAATATCGAACATAATTGATAGATTATTCCTGGTTCTTAAATATTTAATTTAAAATTTGATCCGAGAATAATTTAATGGGAGAGGTTTATCCATTTAATACCATGACCTCAAAGAAATTGGTATCATGATTATTGAATGTGGGATACTCTTAAAAAATAAAATAAAAATAAACTACTGTATTTATCTATTTCTAGCATCCCAATATTAACAGTGGTAACCTATAATAATTTTAAACAATTTCTAACATCCCAAAGTTCTAAGTTAATCAAAATATCACTACCATATTAAGGGACACATTGGAGATAAAATTGTCAAGTGAATGATAAAACGATGTTATGATGTTATCAAGTCATAAAAGAGCAACAATAATCAAAACAATGGTAATGCCTATAATAATTTTATACATTAGTTAAATTGTAAATTTTTATTGACAAAATCATTTGAATTATACAATATACATTTATCTAACGAGTATAAACATGATGTTAGTTTAGTGAGTAGTGATAGACAATGACACAAGTTTGAAGTCAAGAAAGTAAGAAAAATCTTCACATTTGCATTAGCCAAATTAATATTGTCATCAATATGGGATGAGACAATTAGATTAAAAACCAAAAGAGACTACAAGAGTAATTTTGAAAAACTAAAGGAATAGTTACAATAACAAATAATTGTAATGGGTTAATTTTAATTATGATGAAATATAAGCAAATAAAAAGAAAATAAAGAAAATGGAAGGTAAAAAAAGAGTTCAAATTTAATGCACTGATAGTATAAATAGTTTTACACATGCATTTAATCACATTTCTCTATTATTTATTAAAAATAATTTTAAATTTAATTTTAATTATGACATGATAAATTGATGGATTCTAATTTAATGCATGTGTAAAACTTCTTTATGCTGTAAGTACATCAAAATTAAACTCATAAAAAAAAGAGTCCAGCCAAATTGCATGTTTAATTATTTGTTTTTGAAGTTTCATTACTTCTAAATTTGGACATATTTAATTTTGCTAGGTCTTGCCCATAGGTCCTCTCAGTTGTAAGAAAAATTAACAATGTGCAAGTTTCACCATTTAACCATTAATTTTTGTGTGTTTAATAATTAAAGGAAAAATAAAATCAATGATTTTATAGTGAAACTTGACATGGTTAGACAATGCTCCATGCATGCTTAATTCTGTTGGGTTTTATTGGATGCATGCTTACTTGTGCCTTGATCGTCGCATGTTTAATTTTTTTGTGCCTTACTAGGTCAATGTTGAATTTTTTTTTGGCATTATCCAATGCATGTGTAAGTACTTCTTCCTTTCTCTTCTCTCCCCTTTCCCTCTTGGTTTTCATCTTCCTTTCCCTCTTATCTAACTCATCTTCTCTTTACCATTCTAGATTCGTGATTTCCCCGTCTATTGTCACGTATTTTTTGGTCATCCAACACCTCTTGCCTTCACCATGGCAGGGTTAAAAATAAATATTTTGAGATAAAGTCGGTTAAGTTGAAATGTTATGTCCAAATTAGGAACTTCAATTTTTTTTTACTAGAGCTAGATGATTGGAGTGAAGACTCTGATGAGTCTTGGGATTGTTTGTTAGTTTTTTCTAAGTTGTAATGTATTAAAATTTCAGAGAGCATGCTCTGATTCATTTTGTTAATGATGGTGAAAAGTTTCATAATCATTTTATTAGCTCTATTATATGTGGTACATTTCTTCTAATGTAAGTGTCATTTGGTTGACGCCTATGCTTTTAATGAATCAATATTCGACAACAAAAGTACTTGATGCATTTTAATTGTGGGTGCATTCACAAGTTGTTTCGTCGGGGATTTAGGTGAAATGGAATTCAAAGCAATCAAATATTGGTTGGGTTGGTTTAATTCAATTTTTATAACTAGTTCAAACAAAATCAATATTATTTGGTTGGTCGAGTTCAGGTTATCGATTAGCGGACCAGGTGAAAGCCTACTTTGAAATTGTCTCAGTAAAAGCTTGCATTTTAGGGAATCACTTGCTCCAAGGATAAACATATTGGTTTTGAACACTGCTAGATAATCTTCGGGCTTAGCAGACCCCTCATACATGTGAAATTGGATATTTTTATAATTGTTAAGGATTGACTCTTCAAGTTTGGTGGTGGAGAAGGGTTGGGAATCCTCCTCTAGTGTCTCATTGAGGAGTGTCATTCCCTTTTTCTTTTCGGTTACTATCCAACTTAGTAGTGTTTGGAACATCTTGTTATGCTCTATGAGCTCGTTAACTGTTGACAATAGCGAGCTCATGCGCTCAAAATTAGTGTCGCCATTCTCGCTCATGATTCCACCACATGGTCATGGATTCTTGGTGAGCGGAGGTAAGTAAGTTTTACCGAACCACCACAGTGGGTTTTAGATGTTCTCTCCAAAACTTCAGGATCAGACTTAGTGACAAGCACATGGCCTAGCTTCTAGTATTAGTGTTAGAGTGATGATACATTAACCTTATTATCTTATCTTTTTTATAGGATTAAGGGTGTCTCTTGGGATTTTAGCTGTTGGAGTGTTATATTAAAGTGATTTATTAGGTTCTTAAATAGCATAATGATTGGTTAATGGTCATGGGGTTACAGAAAGTTGTTATCTCCAAAATTTTGGGGTTAGTGTTAGAGTGAAATACTTTAACCTTATTATCATAGCCTTTTTATAGGATTAAGGGTGCCTCTTGGGCTTTTAGTTGTTTGAATGTTGTATTAAAGTGATTTATTAGGTAGCAAAATGATTGATTAATGGTCATGGGGCTTGAAGTGTCCCCCCAATGATTAGGCTAGATTACCATGAATGGTAACGTGCGCACACGTGCACATACGCAGAGAGATAATGGATTTACTAACTTACTCTCGTTTAATTTTTAGAAGAAGTTAATAACCTACACCTTTGGGAGTATAATAATAAATTTAAGCTATGACTTGTTAACTCACTTATTCAAGAAAACAAGTGGGCGTAAGTCAACACTAACTTACTCCTACTTATTTTTTAGAATAAGTAAGGGTCTGTTCAAGGTAGTTGTCGGTTTTTAGCTTTTGGTTTCCAAATGTAAATTTGAAAACAAAACGTGTTCGACAAAACTAGTGCTGAAATGGTTTTTACCCAATTTCAAAACAGTTTTAGCCTAAATTTTAAAACCACAAAATATTATTTTATGATTATGCTTTTTAGTTTCAAACTTTTGGTAACATATAACATCATCACCACCACCCATCGCTGCCACCTCCATCACCTCCACCGCCACCACTGTTAACGTTGACATCACCACCGCCACCACCACCACCACCTCCACCACCACCACTGCTGCCACCACCTCCATCATCGCCCCCACCCTCCACTACCTCCTCCACCGCCACCACCACAACCACCACTGCTGCTACCTCTGCATCCACTGCTAGCCTCCAACACCACCACTTCCACCTCCACTGTTGCCACCACCATCCTCAAACACCATCACTTTCACATCCGCCACAACCTCCAACACCCTCTAGCACTGTCGTTGTCGTCACCTCCACCACCGCCACCGCCTCCACTGCCACCACCACCTCCACCATTATCGTCGCCGCCAGGATCATCAACACTACCGCTTCTACCATCCCCACCATCATCGCCGTCACCAGGTAACATCCACCACCACGACCTTCATCGCCACCGCAACCACGTCCATTTTCGCCGCCACCACCGTTAACGCTGACACCACCGCCTCCACTGCCACCATCGCCACCTCCTCTACCACCACCGCCGACGACGACGCTGCCACTGTCCACTGCCTCCATTATGTAACATGATCTCTACCACCATTACTACCTGGCCCCTCCATTACACTGTCACCTCAACCACCAACTATCGTGAATGTACAAAGTTGATAATTGCGGTGAGTATTGTGCATTTACAAAGATGACAAATTTTTAAAACTGAAAAACTACAAAAAAAAAAAAAAACTAAAACTGGATTTATAAAATTGAAAATTAGTTTTAGCTTTTAAAAATTTCAAAACACAAAACAAAAACCATCCCAAACGAGGCTAAGTTAGTAACCTGCACTTTTGAGAGTATATCACAAATTTATAGTTATAACTTACAAACTCACTCTTCTAAAAAAAATAAGTAACAGTTGTAACCAAAAATCTATAATTACTCAAAGATAAAAGGCCCTAAACATCTGTTTATTTTCCAGCCACTGTCTTTACTACTTTCCTCTTTATTAGGTGTAAAGCAGATACACTACACATATACAGTTTCTATTTTCTAATTGGTCAAAAGCATTGGCTAAAGGAGATAACAAATGGGGAAAACAAAGTGACCCCCAAATTAATATTTAGAATATTGAATGAAATTCACAAGAAACTCAAACTGGTAGAATTTCTGTCATTTGCAAGTTTCCAAGTCAATTAAAAGACTATTAGCACTGTATAGGTCATTACCAGTTATATTCTCCTACAAACTGCTGGAGTCCATTTCCCCTAAATTAGCGCCACATGGTTTGGTCACCCCAAAGTGATTAATGCAAGATGTAGCTAAAGATTAACCAACCCATTTTCTTCATTGACTTCTTGCTTTGAAAATGAAGGAGTGCCAATCTAGCCTCACAAGACTCCTACACTTTCTATTCCTTATCTTGCCTAAATTAAATCAACTAAATAATGAGAACAAAAACTGTTTGTCAAAAGCAATTTATAGTAGAACTGTTGCAATGATCACATTTATATATTATATGATATAAAATCATGCCGACAGTATATAACATATCACACATTCGTTTTCTAATGTTGAGCTTTGTCAGCAACGAGAAAAATACCATGCATTGGATTTTATGTTCTTAAATAGTACTATTAAATTACACTATTCCTGATAAAGATTGAGAATGGAGGGTAAAATTACACGGCTCAAATTAGTGCTAAAATCCCAATTAAGATAATGATCCAGAAAGCTTAAGAATAAAATGTCAAATCAGATAAATAACTGTGTAGGAAAATTATTCAAAAGGTGCCAAACTTAATAAATTGAACAGGACAAAGGGAGAGGGTGATATAACGACACAACACACACTATTCTCAGTCACAGTGGCCTAATAAAACCAAGACAATGTTGTCTTAAGATTAAAATCAATAATAAAAGAAAATAAAGAAGATGAAGACATTCTTTTTAATATTATTTTAATACATAAATATCAGCAAACTAAAATGAGGAAAAAAAAATATGAAGAGACATTCAAGCCATGCCAAGTAGCATACCAACACCAACAACAACAATGAGGAGATTGGAGATTCCAATGAGTGATTGCATTGCTTCAAACACATTTCTTCATTTTCTCTTGCAATCCTTCAATACAACAACAAGGATTCATGTACATTTTTGCCTGAAATCCTTCTTAACAGTAACAACAACTCACAATTGAACTGAATTCACCATTCAAACCTTCTTGAAGCTTCTCAATCATGGGATATGGACAATCTATCTAAAGCATCAAGCACATGCCTCATTATGGGTCTCTTTTCAGGGCTGCTATGGACACAAGCAAGTGCAATCTTCAAAACTGCAATAATCTCCTCTTCCTTATCTGCATCATCAGCTAAATAAGGATCTAATACATCTGAGAGTGGCTTCTTCTCATCAATGCAGAACTGAATCCACTGAACAAGGTCCATTTCTGAATTGCCCAATTGCAGAATTGGCAATCTTCCTGTAATCATTTCTAGCAAAACAACACCATATGAATAAACATCCCACTTCTGTGATGGCTTCACCATTTTCAGTGCTTCTGGAGCCTGGTAACCATTTCCAAAGACATTACCCGTAACTTCTATGGATAAGCTCTTCTGTCTTTCTTGGGGTTTCTCTGCAGCCACTCGGTTGGATTGCAAGGTTGGAGAACCTCCTGCAATATTTGCAAGGCGTCCAAGACCAAAATCAGAAATGTGGGGTTTCATGCTATTCCCTAGCAGTATGTTACTTGGTTTCAGGTCTCCATGGACATATTTTTTGGGACTAAATTCATGCAGGTAGACCAATCCTTTTGCAATTCCTTTTATGATTTTCATTCTATCAGACCAAGATAGTGGTGTAAATGCCACAAGTCCAGCCTTTCCTGAAGACATTAAATTAAATGGAACCAACAATGAATCAAATGAACAAAGAGCCAGAGTCATACCACCGAAAGAAGATATCATAAGTTGTCAAAAGAAAAAATATGGATTTGGATACCCTAGAGTCGGGAAAATTCAGCATTCAAGCATTCAAACATTTGAAGTTGTGCGGTCAACGATCAACTGATTAAATGACTCACATTTTGAGTAACTATTTCAAGTTACTTATTACAATACAACTTAAAATGTGAATAGTCTAATCATGATCAGATCGCTAAAAATATACTTGAATGCGTGAATGCAAGATTACCCTGATTGACTCCAGGGAATCCAAATAAAAAAGATGTAGGCTTGCCCGTAATGAAACTTACCATGAATTGCTGTGGCAAGGCTTCCATTGGGGATATAATCATAGATGAGAAGCTTCTCATCAACTGACCAGTAATAGGCTCTCAGAGTAACAACATTTGGATGCCTTAACTTTCCTATTGCTTCAACTTCCGTTTGGAACTCTTTAAACCTTTGAGAACCTCCCTCCCCCAATCTTCTCACAGCCAAGGTAAGCCCGTCTTCAAGCACCACTTTGTAGACAATCCCTATTCCACTCTTTCCCAGAACAAAAGCAGAAGCTTTAAGAAGCTCATCCAAATCAAAGGCCACTTGAGCATCTAATGGGACAAGATCATATTGCTCAACATGATCAGATAAGGACTCAGATTCATCCTTTCTGAAGCATAAGCACTCCTTGCTGTCCCTCTTCCCTCCTTTTTCATAACCATTTTCATCTAGATCCTGATTAAAACCACAAACCCTTGAGTAAAAGTAAGAGAAAAGCAAACCTAAAAGGCAAATCCCAATTATATCTCCCACAACAATGCCAACCACAGCACCCTTACTCAGCCCTTTGCTTTTCTCACTTTTACCATTATCATTACCTTGAGGTGGGTTATCAGGTAAAAAAGGAAGAGAGGAAGGTGAACCAGGAGTATCCAAGGCACATAGATTCTTCAAAGGGGGGCCACATAAACCAGAATTTCCAATAAAAGCTGTTGGTCCTCTGTTCATTAAAGCACCAGTTTGGGGTATTGGACCACTCAAATTGTTGTAAGAAAGATCAATATAGACCTTCTCAGGAAGATTACCAAGGCTAGCTGGGATTGAACCACTAAAATGATTATGAGACAAATCAACATTCCCTTGCAGGCTTGATAATTTCCCCATATCACTAGGAATTGAACCACTAAATTGATTGAAAGAAAGGTCTAGTTTTTCCAGTGAAGACAAGCCCCCACCAAATCCATCAGGCAGAGAACCGGTGAAATTGTTATGACTAAGAACAACGGTTTTGAGCCTTTTGCATTGAACTAGTGCATCAGGTAAAGACCCATTGAACGAATTTTGCGATAAATCAAGAGTTTGAAGGTACCTGAGCTTCCCAATCTCATTTGGAACAGACCCAGAAAAGGAATTGCCATAAAGCACCAAACTTTGCAGCCCCTGAGCTTGAAAGAGTTCAGAGGGCAAGGTTCCAAAGAGGTTGTTGTTCCTCAAATTGACATGGCGGAGCTGGGAGAGAGATCCTAGCGCAGAGGGAAGAAAACCATAAAGGCTCCTCTTTGGGATGGTAATGGCGACAACGGTTTGATCCATGCATGTGATTCCATTCCAGGAGCATGGAGTGTCATCGGAAGAGTTCCAGTTACTCATAGACCCTTGTGGGTCTGTGATGATGGACTGCTTCAGTGTTAAAAGCACAGAGCCTTCAAGGTTGACAGAGGTCACAGGTGCAACAAGAGAGTTGCAGAGAAGAAAAAGGAAGAAAACCAGAGGAGACATCATCTCCAACTCCAAGTTTGTGACCGTTGGAGCAGAGTAGAAAGGAAATGAAGGTGAGTGAAGTTAGAAAGGTAGAAAGAAGAAAGAGGAAACAGAGAGTGAAGGTTTTATTAGTAAGAGAAGAAATGAAGAAAAAGGTTGAGGTTGCAAAAGGTTTCGGGAACATACATTGCTATTAGACGAAAGCGCATAAAGAAAAGGAAGGTGGGGGGGACCCTGGAACTGGAATGGAGAAACTCGCGAGAGTGTGTGTGTGTGACTCACAAGTTTTCACCATATTCCGTCTACTCTTGAAAAACTCTTGCACAAATTTAGTTATAATCTTAATAATAACTGTCTAAACTTGCCGTAATAATTCTTCATTAATTGTATGACCTTAATGATTGGTGTTGGTTGAATGATCCATGATTAGTTGGGGTCATTTAACTTCATCTTCACATGGGTGAATAAGATTGTTCCGTAATTAAAATTAAAAAATAATGTGAAAATAAATAAAATAAATGATACAATTTTATTGGTCCATGTGAACAAATGGTTGAATGACCCCAATTAATTATGAGTCGTTTAGCCAACCCCTAACAAAATAGATAACCATACTTGTAGTTAGGATTAACAAAAGCGGCTGCTAACGATAAATTTATTAAAAAAATTGGGTTTAAATCCTCTCAAATGTAAAAAACATATGTCAAAATTTGAGTTTGGACAATCATTTTAGCACGACATTCAATGGATATATGGTTTAATCGTGATTTCTAACGACTACAACATTAACGGCAATTAAAAACTGTCAATAAAACATATGTGGATTGAATGTTTGTGAAAAAGTGAACGTTCACTTATCATTACCCATTAAATTTTGGCGGTACAATGTAATAGAGTTTCAACCAAAAGTTTACAAAGCCAAATTATGATTTTATTATACAAAATTAAATATATAATATTATATTATTTGTATTATACATTTTAGAAAAAAAATTGGTTGTACATTTAGAATTTTAGTTTGAATCACAAATCTGAGCTGTGTTCATTCAATTTCACTTCTCTTTCATCTCAATTTCACTTAATTTATCCATCTTTATCTTTTTTTTCTATTACACCATCTATCATATTTCTTATTTCTCTCGCATAAAATGTAAGTGAAAGTGGTGTAAATGACTCATTATTCCACAACTTTAAGCGCATTTTAGTTATTGTTTGGCAAATAAATTTTAGCGATCACTTGGAATTCTTACAAATCCACCCAATTTTTTTAAAATTTCCACCTAGGATTCTTACGTGTCCGCCACTTAGAATGTTGGTGGTGCAATTAAAGGTCATGTGATCATGTCACTTCTCTAGTGACACAAACATTTTTTAACGGAGGAATAACAGAATAATCAAAAGTGCAACATGAAATAAGTTTAAGATATTACAATCATTCTCTTTAAAACACATTGACTTAATTCACACAATCGCGATAGTAGAGTATCAAAAATATAATTAAGCTTATATTATATTTTGTATGCTAGTCACTAGTTAGTATTTAGTAGGATAGACTGGATTTCTCTTATGAGGAAACTCTTTGATGTTTTCTTTGACATTATGATGAGAGAGGATAATCTTTGGTAGTCTTCCATTTTGTTTCTGAAAACTAACATTGCTGCACACTTGTTCTTGTACACTTCACTGTCAGAGGGTCAGCGCATACATAAGAAGACCACATTAGACAGTCATGATTGTTCTCTTTTGTTTCTGAACCGTTAGGGAAACATCACTATGATTATGGCCACTGCGAGCTTCCGATTATTATTATTCTTCATGTGATCACTACTTTCCCCAAGTTAGTACCCCTCTTGTTATCTTCTTTTTTTTATTCCTAATTTTACTATAAATTAAGCAAAGAGACCAAAAGTTGAGCAATTTTGTGTATTAACTGTGTAAATATGCATTACACTCAATTGAAATGTGTATCAACAAACTTATTTGTGGATGGAATAAATAATTGTTGTTGTGGTTTTCCCCCTTTATAAACGACTAATCAACATTCAACAAGTCTTCAAAGGTTTTTTAAATGAATTTCAAGTATTTAGATTTCAATTTCAATTAGCATGCATTTCGAGATACATTCAATTATATAAAAAATATGAATTTCAATAAAGTAAATGTAACATCCTTCATATTGGCTCGGACAATAGCATACAAGTGTATATTTAGATTATTTAGATTGTCGTCATATTTAATCGTGACAAATATTAAAAATTAATAATGTGTTCGGATCAACTTATCATTTTTAATAATTAATTTGTTTAGAAACTTCTCCTAAAAATTGATTTTGGTTTTAGAATAAGAATTTTCCATTAAACAGGTCTCTGAAGCACTAACTTAAGCTTGCTTTCTACCTAAACCATGCAAGAAGGTAATTTTTTTTAGTATGAAACTCCAAGTCTCCACGAAAGATAACAAAGTGCTAGCAAAACCCTTAAGAGACTATACTTGGGCCTACATGACCGCTTTACACAAAGGCTTGGACTTCATTTATGTTATCTTTATACTTTTTGATACATTGGGTTTATTTATTGAAACGTTTACAAAGGTATGATAAGAACACACAAAAACTTTCAAGAACATACTCTTATTCACCAAAAATAGAAAGGATTAATGTCACCCATATTGTTGTTTATGTCATCCTGGTAACGCACTTTACAAGTGTTGTATTATGATTTTTTCACCTTAAAATGCATACCGCACCTTAAAGTGCAGGAGGAAATGCATACCGCACTTTTAAAGTGCGGTAACATGGATAAGAAACAATAGGGGCGTCACTAATAATAATGCCTAGTTTTAATTTATAACCAAAAGTGGTGGACTTGATGGAGAACTTGGAGAGCTTAACAGAAGAAACAGAATAAAACAGAAACTTCAGAAGTGCTTCTTGCAAATTTTGCACAAGCAGCTTTACTCTAGTCCAGCATGGTCCTTATCACCAAGGAATATTCATTTGATATGGTGCATAATCAATCTCATAATTCATTCAAGCTAAGAATCACTTTATTCTACATTAAAATGGTCAGAACAGATATCGGAGATTAGAAACAATAGCTCCACCACATGCTTTATCAACTTGCCAATAAAAAACCTAGATACATTTGGTAGTTGGTAATGATGTTGGGATAACTTTTGCATATTAATTGATCAAGCAATACTAGAACCTAAGCAGGTCAAGAATCCTGAAAGCATGAAAGACATCGAAAAGCTTAATGAGAAGACTGGGAAGAAGTTCTAGCAGACTGTTCAGAAGCATTGGCAAGGCCTTGCAGCATTCTCAAAATCTCATTTGGGTCTTCCAAGTAATACTTGGCCTTGCTAGGTTTCTGCCCAACAGCACAAGGAAACACTTCGGCAACCAGCGAAAGAGACGCTTTCGCACTTGTTATAACCTCAAACATGTCCTCATCTGACCTGTCGTCTCCAATGCATAGAACAAAATCTGGAAGTACTCCTTTTTGTTGCATCCTTAAGATAAGATGTTCTGCTACAATACCCTTGTTCACACCCTGTAAATCAAAAAGTAAATTAGAAGGAAATAGTCAACATTGGAGGTTCAACGCATGAAAATTGGACACCGTTTATGTCAGTTAGAAAAAGGAAGTTTTGAAAATTCACGATCATATAAAAAGGAAGACCATTCACATTTTGGTTGATTCAATGATCCATAAAAGATCTGTGAAAATCATTCTTGCTGCAGACGTTCCAATATTGATTTGAAGTAGAGAGATGGATTAATAACTTACCTGAGGTTTAACTTCCACAACGTTTGAACTACTTTTAACAGAAACAGGCTCATTTGAGAGAACACTTTCAAGATGATCTAAGAGCTCCTTAGCCTGGCATGAGCCGAAGTCCCGGTCCGCAAACTCATAATTCCAAACGAGAGCACTCTCTTTGGCCTCTATGTTAGAACCATCGGTTGTTTCCATGTACAACTGCATTACTGGCTCTGCAATCTGTTTCCAGTCAAAATCTGGAACAGAAACACAAGTTTCCCATTCTGCATCTCGATTTGTCCTGGAAAATCAAAGGATAGACTTCAATTTGAGCACACAAGCAAGCTTATCCAAGAAAATGACTTCTTTATTTTCCTCAACAGTGTCCCTTCAAAAATAACATGAAGCTATGCATATTTTTCCCTACCAAGGTCGAGACAACAAATGAAAGTCAACATTCTTTAAACTACAAAAATAAACAAATTTTATTCACTGCTTCCTTTTTCTGTACGGGTTTCTTGTAATATTCAATGTAAATAAGATTAGTTCACAAGGAACTAGAAAATCTATGAGCAAAGTTCACAAGTGAAAAAACAATGTCATTGTTTCCGGACTCTCGCCCGTGTGCTCAACACATATGCTGACACACACAAATAAAAAGAAAAAGGACAAACCTCACAAAAAAACCATGCTCCGCAGCAATTCCCAGACTTTCACAAGAAGAAAACCATTCAGTAAGAATCTTTCTCTCCTTTGCACTGACAATGTAAACAACATTCTTGGTGTCCCTGCACAAGCTGTTCAAGATGCTTAGAGCTTCAGCATTAGGTGCTGTGCTAATTGATCCAGGTTGCATCATGGTACTATCATAATCCAATAGGATTGCTCTGTGCTTGGTCCTCTTATAAGCTGAAACAATATGATCAACTGATAGCTTTCTAAAATTTGGGTCTACAGCGATTACTCGAAATCCTAAACCAAAACCAATTCCCCAGCATCTCCTCCTGAGATGATCCTTACATGCCCTTTCCAGATCCTGCAAGAAGCTACGTGCCCAATATGCAACATCATGAGTGCTAACATACCTATAATGCTTCTCATGCCGCATCTGTTTTTCAGACTCTGGGACCATTAAGGCAGTATCCATAGCTTCAGAAACAGCATCAATATTCCATGGATTGACCCGAATTGCCCCACTTAGCGACGGGGAGCACCCAATGAACTCAGACACAACCAGCATACTCTTTTTTTGAGTAAATGTGTTTATCCCTAAAATCTCATCTAGCTTCTCACTTCCTTGTCTACCTATGATATATTCATAGGGTATAAGGTTCATCCCATCTCTCACAGCTGTAACAAGACAACATTCTGCAATTACATAATAGGCAATTCGCTCATAAAATTGAAGTGGTGTATCAATCAAGATTACAGGTGTGTAACCAGACCTTCCAAATGTATCATTTATCCTTTTCACTGTAGCATAAGCTTCACTTTGTACCTCCTGCACATCCTTCCCCCGGCCTCTTGCAGGGTTTGCGATTTGTACCAGAACAACATTGCCCCTCTTATCAGGATGTTGTAATAGTAATTGTTCCATCGCTAAAAGTTTTAAGCTGATACCTTTGAAGATATCCATGTCATCAACCCCGAGAATCACAGTTCGACCTTTGAACTGATCATGTAATTCTGCAACCTTTGTTTCTGTCTCAGGAAGATTCATGACAGATTGAAGCTGTGCAATATGAATGCCAACAGGAAGAATCTTAATACTAACAGTTCTACCATAGTACTCAAGACCAATGTAACCACGCTTGGACTGATAAGAAAGCCCAAGCATTCTACTGCAACAGGAGAGGAAGTGCCTGGCATAGTCAAAAGTATGAAACCCAATAAGATCAGAGTTCAGAAGAGCTCTGAGAAGTTCATCCCTAACAGGAAGTGTGCGATATATCTCAGAGGAAGGAAATGGACTGTGAAGGAAGAACCCAAGCCTCAACCTGTTGAACCTCTTTCTCAAAAATGTGGGCAGAACCATCAAATGGTAGTCATGAACCCACACAAAGTCATCATCAGGGCTAATGACTTCCATCACTTTGTCTGCGAATATCTTGTTCACGGAAACATAAGCTTGCCAAAGGGTCCTATCAAATCGACCACCGAGATCAGGTGACAACGGAAGCATGTAGTGAAACAAAGGCCACAGGTGCTGTTTGCAGAATCCGTGATAGAATTTACTAAAAAGATCAGGAGGGAGGAACGTGGGCACACATTTGAAAGTGTCAAGCAAGTACTGAGCAACATCATCTTGCTCCATTGGCTCAATTTCTTCTCTGAGACAACCAATATAGATAACTTCCACATCCTCCCCAATACCATCTTTCAGCTGTAAAAGAAGCGAGTCCTCATCCCAGGTGAAGTCCCACGTGCCATTATCTTTCTTGTGCGCTCGTAAAGGAAGCTGGTTACCCACAATGATCATCCTATCTTGAGAGATGGAAGAGGGAGCATCAGAACCAGCACTGTTGGTATCATCATCTAGCTCACACAGAACTCCAGCAACAGTGGCCACCCGAGGAAATCTTTTCCTTTCACGACCAAAAGACGGGGAGCCACAGGAAGTAAGATCCAACAAGTTAGAATAGGACCTCGAAACCATTATGGTGACAGCCAAAGGACCTTGGTGGACAAGGTGCAGAAACTAGAAATAAGGCTTATGCTGATTCTTCACAGTTCACAATCGACACCTTCAAACCACCAGAACAAAGATGAAATTTCAGAAATCTGAAACCATAAAATCCATAAAAAAGTAAAATAAAGTGTCTTTATGTCTCAAGATTTCAAAAGATTCAACCTTGGCACATATGAGATACAGTTAGCCCTATGAGAGAAGGGGGAGAAAAGCAGAGAAGGAGATAAATCTTGAATAAGACCCCTTTCAGCTAACTTTGACAGAAATTAAATAACATGAAGACCATTTAATAAAAATCTATTTTGAAGCCTAACATACCATCTACAACCAAAGAGTCCTAAAACACCAATTTGAGAAAATCTTAGATTGAACAATCAATACCCATAAGCTAAATCTAGCAAAACATCATCTACAACAGACAAGTTTTACCAACCAGAAAAATCACATATTTAGAAGTACTGAGAGTTGAAGCAACGTTTAAGATAACAAGCAGAGTGTGAAACCTTAAATCAACTGAAACAACAAGATAAACCCAAATGCACGATTACCCATCTTCCATTGATGCACATAGAAGCTCAAAAGAGGTAAGTGAGCAAAGCAGCACACTGAGAACACAGAAAGGGAAAAAGAGAAGCCCTTTACGGAGCCAGCAGTGCAGTGAAGAAAAGGAGTGAAGAAAACGCCTACCGTTGAAGGTATGAAGAAAGGTTAGGCGAGGTGGCACATGAGACAGACACACACAAAAGACTCTTCCTCCGTTTTCTCTCACGCGAACCTTATTGAGCAATGGTGTCAAACGTGAGTGAGTGCCTTGTTTGGTTTTGGCCTACAAAAACAAACACTTCAATGTGACATTTGCCAAATGCTAATGCTAGTTTCTACTTTTTAGTGCAAAATTTCACATGTAATTAAGGAATTTATTTAATAAAGCATGTTTGGCACTCTTATCACATAATTAATGGCATAAGAACCAAACAACCCCTTCGTCCTTAAAAAATCTAAAAATCTAGTTTATTACTCCCTCCGTTCCAAATTATACGGACGAAGAAAACATGTAATAAACTAATTAATATCTTGGTTTTGTTACTTTTTGTATAAATCTTTCATATATGTCCATATTTAAAGTCCGCACTTCAATACCCAACAAATTAAAAATATAATAAATACAATGGGTAAAAAAGGAAAAACCTATTTTTTTTTCTAAAATCTAAAAGGGGTCTTATAATTTGGAACACCAAGTTTGTGTCTAAATGGTCTTATAATCTGGAACGAATAGAGTAGTTAATTGTATTACAATTATTTTCAATATAAACCAATTTTCCAAAATTATTCATAACTCTCATTTTTCTTGATCTATAAATACTTGAGAGCGGAAAAAGAGAGAATTATAAATTAAATAAGGATATCTTATCATAAATAGTTAATGAATTATAAATTTCAAGTTAGATTTTATAAAAATGATTAAGGTATAAATCTAATTTAATTCTTTAATAAGGAATGGATGAAGTACTATTTATTAAAAATTTAATACAAGTAGATTTTAATTGAAATTGATTCTAACACACCCAAAAACTTTCCATTAGGATTATACTGGATGAGAATTCCGTCAATTGTAAATTCTTTCAAGTTTCCTCAAGTTGAAATTATTTGTCAATCTCTCTTCTTATATATATATTAAATATGTGACTTATTTAAATTTACTATATATATATAAAAAGTAAGGTTAGATCCACCTTACCCTACTTACTCCATGCCTTTATTACTTCCATCCTATACTATTCTACGTGGCAAGACAACAACCAATCATAAACATTCTAATTTAAGAATCCAAATTTAAATTTTTTAAAATTACTTAGATAATAATTATAAATAATTCGATAACGTCAGATGATACAGCCGAACAATATTAGAAACTTAACTGCAAACTAAATACATTCGAATTTCAAATTTAGAAAATCCCAATAAGAAAAAAATGTCATTTTTATATAATAAAATTTGTATATAAACAGTACATAAAAATAAAAAATAAAAAAATAGCGTACAACTAAATCAAGTGAATTATAAATTATAAATACTAAAACCAAAATATATGTAGGATTCTAAATATTGAAATTTATTAATTTTAGGAATATTTTTTAATTTCTTTTTTAAAAAATATAAACTAAATACATTTAAATTTCTGGTTGGGGTATTTTGCATTTTGTTTTGATACTGTTATCGATTTTTTTTTTACGTGTTAAATTGTTGTCGCAATTTCGATTCGGGTTTGGTAAATGCCAAAGGTCTCCCTAATAGTGTGCCTCCTAGGACCGAACTCTCGACCTAGGGGTTTATACAGCCATTTTTTACCACTGCGAACGACACCCGTTAGGTATTAAGATATTTATTTGTATGGGTTGGAACTTGGAAGTACCGCTTCTCTTTAATATGTTTTGGCTTTTAAAAAAGTACATTTAAATTTAAGAATTTGAAAATGCCAATATAATTAAGAAAAAAAAAGATTTGAAACTTTTTAAAGATTTAAATCCAATATATAATAAAATAAATTTTCACTCATCTAACCAAATAACCAAAAACTAGCATTTTTTCTAATTCAAATAACAAGATACTAAAATTTAAAAAGATATAGAAATAAACCATTTAAATTTCTAATTCTGCTCCCTAATAAATCATGACGACCTCCCTCCTAACACAACAGTTAATATTGTGTATGAAGAAGTCTTTGCAAATATAACTCCATAATGTATTGTTTATTGAGATTCTATATATCTTAGTACAATTAATATTATAATCCTATGTGTTAGAACATTAATTAGTTTATTTTCAAATCAATTTTACGGTGGAGTTGACCTCTGAGGTGGATGAGTTGTAGTTAAGTTTATTTGTGATTGGTGAGTAAATTTTGTTCGCTGTTTTGTCAGGAGAGGGTCTGGATTATGAACATTATGTCTTTGTAGTTTACAGGAACTAGTGGCGGGAGATCAACCAATTCACATGTGTCTGATTGCTAATGTTGACTTTCATTTTGTTTTATCAATAACGTGTAACCTTTATGATGTTACAAGTCACACCAGTTGTTTTTTATATTGTTCTGAATTTTATATTTATTTATAAGAAATATTTTATATTTATTTATTAATATGCTACTTTATATATTTTTTTTATATATAGGAGGGTAAATACCGTGCAAATTGTGCAATTTGTACTTCATTTTTTTATAAATATAAACCGCTTTACGATATTAATAAAACATTTAATATATATTTTTAAAAATAACCCTCATATATAGTTTGATTTTAAAAAAAGTTAACTTGAAAAGAGAAATTAATACATATTTTGGGAAAGTTAATAAAATATTTTACAAATTTATTACTGGTAATAGTTTTGTAAATGTACTTAAAAATTACTTATAAAGAAGGACATTTACACCCAACCCAAGTTAAGTAACGACAAATGTGTGAATTAAGTTGGTCTCAATCAATTGTCCCACACACTTTCAGACTCACTCACTAATCACTATCACAGTGATGTGGTTAAGCGTCATCACTCCAACATGCCATTGCCATTGCCATGGTTACGTTTCCTTAATGGAAGATTTATACATTCCCTTCTTATAACTTCAATTCACCCTTTTTATTTTAACCATAATTATCATTTAAAATATTTATCATTGGAATTATAATAATGTACAACAAATTCTTTTTTTTTTTTTTATTAATAATTGTGCATTAGTATTTTTCTTTATTTTAAAAAAGCGAAATTAGCATTTTACTTGTAAGAGTTAAAGTTTGTATTGAAAAGTGTTTCCAAGAGAAATAGTGCAGACAAATTGCTCTCATTCAGGTTTAGTTTGGGCTGGGGTTGATTGGAATGCAAGTGTCACATTTTAAAGGGATTATCAAGTAAGTGGTCCTTGTGTTTGTGCCCAGATTTGATCTAGGTCCCTCATCGGAAAAATCTTAGCAAAAGGTCCCTGTGTTTGTAATTTGTTTTAAGTAGATCCTCGCCGGTGACCGGAGCTCAGGCCACTGATTACGTGGCATGCTGACAAGATAAGTGATGCATATGTGGAATTTACAACTTAGAAATTAAAATAAATTAAATTAATAAAACATTTGAAGTTACAATAATAACCCCACTAAAACAACACATCTAATCTTAAATCCCTAAAATCCCAAAGTCATCTGCAATTCGTGTTCTTGCTGCTGCGTTCATCCTCTTCATTGCCGCTGGATGACGTCGCTGTAATCCGCACGCTCCACCACCGTGTACGCCGCCCTCGCCATTATGTCCGCCATCGACCTGTATTTCTTCACCCGCGAGTGCCGCTGCAGTGCATACGTGCGGCGGCAGAAACTAACGAGCCCTTGAGCCGCCGCGGAAGACCTGCCACTCTCAGAATCCATGGGACAATTGAGAAATCGGAGAAGCAATTGACAATCAGTAATAATTTATACCCATTCTCACTCTTTTACCATATACTCCCCATGATTTCCTGTAAACGTTATCCTAATTGGCCCAAACAATTTTAGAGAAGATTGCGAGAAACGGGTGTATTTTGTCAGAAATTGAAGTTGAAATCGATGGATTGTAGAAAACACAAAGAAATCATGGGATTTAAGAGGATGAACGTTTGCAGATGACTTTGGGATTTTAGGGATTTAAGGTTAGATGTGTTGTTTTAGTGGGGTTATTATTGTAACTTCAAATATTTTATTAATTTAATTTATTTTAATTTCTGAGTTGTAAATTCCACATATGCATCACTTATCTTGTCAGCATGCCATGTAATCAGTGGCCTGAGCTCCGGTCACCGGCGAGGACCTACTTAAAACAAATTACAAACACAGGGACCATTTGCTAAGATTTTTTCGATGAGGGACCTAGATCAAATTCGGGCACAAACACAGGGACCACTTACTTGATAATCCCCATTTTTAATGTTGATGAAGTGAAAAAGATGTTAAAAAATGTATTTTGAATAAGTCTCATATATTATCCAATGGATGAGCGAATCCAAGATTATATATATAGATTTGAAATTGTTTGTTACAACATACCAAATACTAAGGTTTTGGGTGAAAGATATGATATGCATCTCGTATGCATGTGATCTTGGGTTCCAACCCTTATTAATATGTATGAAGAAACATTGTTAAAAGGGGTCCTCACTTTGTGCGCGACAGTATCCCAATAAATTAGTCTTTTATCAATCCGGTGGGAGAATAATTTGGAATACCAGCAAATATTTATATCTATCTAACCATAAGCTTCAAATGAGGGTTAATCTCACAACAACAACTTGTAGGAGATTCTTGTTCTTGGTCAAAGAAAAAGAAAACATAGCTTGTGGAAGGAGGGGGCTGGGTCCCTATCCCCAAGGACCCAACTCATTATTTTATTTTCCCTCAAGTAATGCCATAGTCCATAATTAAGGCCAAATGTTGTTGGTGCTTTATAAAAGAATTCCAAATGATGGTTAATATTTGAGATGATAAATTATAAAACTAGAGTTTTTCTTTGACGAGTTAAATCAATAAAATTAATTTTAATAATATCATAATTTATTGTATGTATAAGTATGTTATAATTTAACCCATTAATTTTTCAATCAATTATACCTTTACACTTTTTTTATGAACTGCATTGGATTCAAATGTTTCATATAAATAGACTAAATTAATATATATTATATACACTAACAGTATAAATAAATTTAGCACCATTTCAAACAAAAAAACAGCACATATATCTAATCAGATTTCATTATTTTATGATTAGTCACATAATAATTGAATTAAAATTAAAAATAGAAAAATATATGATTATTTACATATAAAATAATTTACGATGTTAACTTATAATAATTAAATTCAATATGGAGAAATTTTTGTTATAAAAAGTCTACTCACTTTATGTGATTTTAGAAACTCGGAAAATTAGTATCATAACTAGAATACCTAGAAAAAATAATTTAAATTCATAGCTAGGTTGTGTATAATTGTTCCATAATAACGCAGAATGATGCTTTGTGATCTAGAAAGACAAAGGAATATTCTATTTTAGCAAAGTGACTGTGACCAAAAGAATTATTAATGATAGAGAAAGCGATGTATGATCTACCAGCCAATAATATGAATGTGATGTGTTTCGCTTTCATTTGCTTAATCATCTTTGTAATTAGTATTTTACTTTACGTGATTATTAGAGGAAGACAACAAACAAAAGTTACCAGATCAAGATTATCTCTAATGGAAAAACAAAACAAACGGATTCCCCCACTTTCGTTTCTTTTTCTTTATTTATTCCGGGCATTTGTTACAAGTTTTACAAAAATAATTTGATGAATGTCGCTTTTTAGAAATCTCATTATTAACAAAGCCATTATCAAGTAAAATGAAAAATGTGTTTGGTTTGTATATAATATTCCTGGAAATGTTTTTGAAAATTATTTAATTAAAAAAATATAAAAATAGATAACATATAGTGAAAGGAAGAGTTAGTGAGGTATAACTTCTATTACCATGAGAATAAAAAAAATTTGACATGAGAATAAAAATTAAGAAATCATGTCTGATAATTATTCTTACTCGGAAATAAATTTTTCAAAATTTACACCAAACATTAAAATGTTGCATCTCCAATCTCACATTCCCGAAAATGTTTTGAGATATTTGTATAACAAACGCCCCTATGAAAACACAGCGACATGTTTTTGAATTCTCATCTTTAAATCTTATACTTCCATGTTGGCTGGATCACAACGTGGTTAATGGTGATCCATGAGAAACAAATTAAAGAAAGGAACAAAATGAAGTTGAAAGATAAATCTCCTTTCTTAATTTGTCTATAGGACATAGCGTGTGTATGCATGTGTGATTTTATAAAAAATCCTTCGCACAAACAGGATACTTGTTTCTACTATTGTAGTAGTAACAAAAACAAATCCCAAATAGTTTTTTCTACATTTTAATTAAAAACAACCAAAAATAGAAAATGATGTTGGCTCCGGTATAGTGTGACTATCTGACACATAAGTTTTATGGTAGTTATTGACCACCACAAATTGCAAAGTTAAAAAAAAAGTATATAAAATATGATTGTGAAGGTCGGAAATCACCACAAATTTCATATATTATTATTATACACAAAATTTACAAATGTATTATAATTATATTTAATTCTATTGCGTCCGGTGGGAAAAAAATGCCTAACTTGTATGTATGATGAGTGTTTATAACCCTATGGTTAAAATAGGGAATTGCATCCTACTATAAATAGTTAGTTAAATATGTTATTTACTACTCATTATATTCATTTTTTTAAAATAAGCCAAACAATTTATTTTTCTTACATATTTTAGTTATCTAACGATTTATGATACATTTACACTCCTACTCCATTTACACCTTTATTTTTTATCTTTTTTTTTCCTTTTCAATTATATCACCTATTAAATCTCTTACTTTCTCTCTTTTTTTATATCTCTCTTCTTAACACTTCATCCCCACCTTTAAAGGAGTATGAAAGAAACAATATTCTTCTCTAACTCTTCTTTTTGGAACTATTTTTCTCTGTTATTTTAAACTAGTAAGAAGCGTGCTTTTTTTATACAAAATTTAATAAAGTATTTTAATTATTATGTAGAAGTTAAGTATTTTAATGTATTTTTAAACTAAAACTTAGTAGAATAATATTTTCAAATTCATAATAATTAGTTAAGTAAAATTAAATTCATGAAAAGATGAAAATTAATTTCTTAGAGTAAATTATGTTGAAAAGTTAACTCTTATATGCAATAAATAGAAAAAAAAATGTTATGATTTGAATTTAAAAATATGGTGCCTTCTTTAAATTTAGATAATAGAGAATACACAAATCATGAGTTATTTGTGGTTCAATTACGCACCACCTGGTTATACATTTATGTTCTCAATTATAAAAATAATTCATTTTCTCAATTATTTTAAATTTTAATTGTTTATTTTTCTATTTCTCAAATGTATTTCACAATTGATAGTTATGAGACTAATCTTTCAAGATTCAGAGATTACGTTAAGTGGGTAGACCCAACAAATACTTCTCCATACGCACGCCTAGGGATCGAACCTTAAATTAAATGCTTAAGAAGCTCAACTATTTACCGGTTGTGCTTCACTTTGTTGTAACTTTAATTGCATATTTGATGACTACTTACCTTGTGCGTATACAGAACAAGGTTTGCTATATGAATTTAGAACTTCTATCATTCAAAAGTAACCATTGGTTTCAACAGAAACACAGAGAGAAAGAGAATATAGACCCTGCAATGAGTACCCCAAAAATTGTAAACAGGTTTCTTATTTTCAATTCATGTTGGTTATTTGAAGTTTGGAGGTCGCTGTTGCCCCTTTTTTCCCTAACCTTTTTCTTTCAATCCTATTAGTTGCTTTTCTGAAACTTTTTTGGTGCATTGCTTTTGTCAATTCTAACCACAAGCTTTATATGCTTTGTGTAAGTTACATGCCAAAGACCTACACGTGATTCAGGTGTTAAGTGTCGTTAACTACAGCATAGTTTTCAGGTATAGGTCTTACTAGTTCAACAACTGGTCACGGGTTGGTAATCAATTGAAATTCCTTTAGCTACAAGTCTAAATAAATTACATTAATGTGAATCATTGACCATGGTCAATGGCTGGTGCCACCATTCATCAAACATCTTTTGGAGTGGTCTTTTTTTGCCTTTAATTATGCTTCTGCAATTAAATTAGCTCTTAATTAAATATTCACATGCCTCAAGTTGAGCCACACAAATGTTGTATGCAGAGAATCTTGACTCTCAACTCTTGAATAATTTAGTCTTTATATCTTTCTTTCATGCTAACTCAGCCTATGTTTGCGTAATTGGTCATAAACCCGAGTAAAAGAATAAGGTTGTGTTAGTTGATATCTTGTATAGGTCTTTCTTTCATGCCATATGTTGCTTAGACCTGTTCTAGTGTTCTTATATAGACATGCTTTTTAATGATGTTTAGGATATTGCTAAATTTTGGCTCCTAGTTTGTGATGTTTATAAATACACCTTTTGAGTTCTAAGATAAGCTTCAATGAAAAGAATCATAAATGAAATTAAAACATTTTTAAAAATATAAATCTTCAGCTACTCCCATGATCCAATTTTATTGAAACATTATGGCAAATTCTAGTTTACATTCAATTTAGAACTATGTAAGAGTTGTTCACATTTACAAATTTTACATACTCAGCATGAAATACATTTTTTGCTAAACTTCATCTGAACTTCTTTTCTTTCACAGGTCCCTTAGGAATCTTTTTGAGAAATTTAGAATCCAATGTCTTGAACAATCTCTTCACGTCTTGGTTTCCTTTGCTTGCTATATAATCCACCTCAAATTCATACCGCTCGTACATAATAGGCAGGGTCACCAGGCAGAGAAACACTGGAGAAGAATATAAACCAGGATCAACAATTAATTGGGCTAAAATGATAAACTTCACCACTATCAAATAATAAACTAAATTTGTTTGTGATCTTACTGAAATATAAAAGATTCAAAGTGCTGACATAAGTCCCAATTGCTGACATGATCCAGAGACTGGTGATTGTCTGAAATTTAACCACTTCAGTTCAATTAACAAATTAATTAAAAAAAATGGTATGACAGGAGATGGATGGTCTAAGAGTAATTGAAATTTGTTTCTCTCAATACCACAAAAAATAGTGTCAGGTCTTTCCCGGTTGAAATGTCATAAAATTTCCTCAAGAACCAGCTTAGTTTTTCACAGATGAATCTAAAGATAGATTCTGGGATTTCAAGATCATGGATGCTGGGAGTGTTCCTGTCAATGCAATGCCACATATTAATGTGTTTCACTAATCATAAAATAAAGCTTTTAATTGATGAATGTATTAATTAATTAATCAAAAACTCCCAATTCTCTTCTTTTTAACTGTTTTGGAACACCAATTTAGTGCTTCAAAGATTAGAGTTATTTAGATTGATTATTGAATAATAAAATTTGGTCATCTAAGGACTTAAATTTAGTCCTAGAAAACAAGTTTTATTCTTAATGAATGTTGTAATATGTGTCAAACCAAATTAATGTAACGAAAATCTTTTGATAAAAGAAGTGGGCTTAAGATTACATTACCAAGTGATGAGTCCTGCTGCTTGATACCAAATAAAGAGAATGAGCATAATGGCTATAAGGATGTGACAGAGTAGAGTAATAAATTGGTATTCCACCACTTCAAAGAGAAACCAAATGATGGAGAACCCAGCTAGAACTGCAGCTGATAACTTTTTGTCCTCCCATAGCAATATTTCAGCAACTACAAAAGCTCAAACCGTGCATAATAAAAAAAAACAACTTTTAGAAAGAAAAGTTGTTTTTCTTTTGATTTGATCTTTATGATTATGGGGTATTATGAACAGGAATGGATCAAATGTTAGATAATGGGGTAAAAACGCTTAGAAGGTTGTATTATGATACTTTTAAGGTGAGTTTTTTAGTTAAGGGGAAAAAGTAAGAAATTCAAAAAAGGAATATACTTTCACAAATTTATTTTTTCAAGTATGTATTTGGAGTATTAACCAATTAATCAATGGTTGAGGTTTTTTACTTTTTCTTTTAAAATTTATGTTAGAGAGACTAAATTCATAATTCTAACACCATATCGCCCACAAATTAGTGTTTGTGTACCTTTTCTTCATTTATTAAATAATTGATGAGTTCATACATGGGCCACTATTCAAGTTTTGTGGAAATTTTATTCAAGTTTTGCGGAAATGTTATAAGAAAACTTTTGAAGCATAAGAAATAATGAAAAAAAAAAATTCATTTTTTATAAGCCACCTAGAATTAGATACACAAAAAAGGCTTATGACTTATGAGAAATTCACGAAAGTTTCAATTCGCCTTTGAACAAATAGTTTATTTCTTTAAAAACTAGGTGATCCATAATTCAATAGCAATACTACCTGATGCCATAAAAAAATAAGACCTATAAAGAAAAGATATTTAACAGCTTATACATCACAGCACCCCATTGCCTATACCAAGAATCATGGTAGGAAGAAAAAGAGGTGCATGAGCAAGATTTGAGCCTGAAAAACCTTACTCTTTCCACCGCCAAAAATGGCATGCAGTCTTTGGCGGTCAAATAAACTAGGCATGGCTATCAAGACTGAAACTGTGTAGTATTAGATGATTTTCCTGAAATAATTTCCTACAATTGTTTGTGGCGTGATTGTGAGGCCTATATATGAACCAAGGATAATAGGATACTTGGTTCTAAGCTTTGTAACCAAGACACAAATTATCTCATTGTATTGAAAAGGTATGGCTTTGGCCTACCCTTCGAGTTTTTCTCCCACGTGTTCACCCAGAATTCAGATATACTCTCCTTCTGCACATGGAAATATTATGAATCGGACCTCTTACTTTTCTTCACTAATCTTTATGAAATATGATCCCTGTGATGCATCAAAATTTTAATCTTTTTAAAATCTCTACTCACCATGAAGATTCATATCTTTAGATGTCACATACGAAACTGTAATTTGTATCTATTTGATGAAAGGTACTTGTTTTGCACTTCATTAAAGAGTGTCCTTTAATAATTATGATTATTAATCTTTAATAAACAAAAGGGTAAAGTAGAAAGAAAGAGAATTGACATGCATAAGAATAAGACTGAAGATAATGGCCACACCAAAATGTTACAAGGAAAATGCAGCATCAATAGGTTTTACAGCTAAACAGGATATTTTCAAATAATGTTAATAATTCTAAACTGATCAAAGCATGAAGGAGAGTGTCTACAGCTTAAAAAGGGTGGAAAATCAGTGATTCCTCTTTTCTTTTGCCCGCTTCCGCGAACTCCCACCTTTAATCTTCCAATTTTCATTCCCAGCTGGTTTGTTATGTTCTTCGATTTCTCGAACCTTGCGCTTCCTGGAAAAGAGTTGATAAACATGGAGTAAGTAGCGTAAAGAGCATAGGAAAGTGCCTGAACAAGTCACTACTTTTATTTAGAGAGGCATTTTCTATTTAACAAGGCAAATGTACTTTACTGCCTATCTTACCTATAGGCTGCAAGGTTTGGATCAGAAAGCAGCTCATCTGCAAGTGATGGTTTCCTCTCCTTCTTTGTTAATCTGCCTGTGAAGAAGTCCAATGGAGAATCTACAACTGTTCCCATCTGATGATATTCCAATGATCCAAAAATTAAAGCTACCCGTATTTGATGGAGCAAGTAACATTGAAGCATATGCTTGCCAATGATCTATATAGTATACAACAAAGAACTTGCCTGGAAATACTTGGGAAGTGTCTTTGATTTTGAATCACCCTTCTTGTAGTGACGCTTGGGATCAATGGCACTCCTCATCTGTGTGAGGATAAGAACGGTGAACCAAAACAAAATTAATGACACATATTGACCGGATACATTCAAGTTTGTGCGTGCATGCGTGTGCTTTTCAGATGCATTTAATGTCTCAATATTCCCATTGCTTCCTCAAATGTACATATACATTGTGTGAAAGTATAACTCGCCAATCGCCATTGTATACAAAAAGAAAGAAAAAGTGTATAAAAAGTGAGTTTGTTAAGAACCTTCAATAACTTGAGATCTTTCTGCAACTCAGGGGTGATGGTTTGGGCCGGCATGTTGAACCTGACAGATATTTAAATATAATTAGGTAAATAGATAATTCCTTACTATTGTTAAGAGCAAAAGAAAAACCACATGAAAAACTAACTGAACAGAATTGACACGTAGATATTGCTTAGATGTAATATTTTTATAGGTACCAGCAGAATGTAAATGATATGAAGATAGCTGCATTTGCCCTGAATCAAATGATCTTGATCTTGGTATAGTGAACCGTAAACAAAAGCAATGACCAACGAGAAAAAAGGAAACTATCCTAAGAAACTCGAGAGGCTCATTCTCTCCCAAGTCCCAGCCAATTTCCCAGCCTACCTCAGCCTCCCTATCCCTTCCATGCTTATACTCTTTTGAGTCTCATTAGACAGATCCATACACACTCCCCACTAGTTAGTTAGTTTGGCCCTTCTGTCTCCTAATTCTGATAAGGTGCATTGCACCTCATACTCTGATCTGGTGCATTTCTCCTCTTATGCCTCCTTTTATATAATTTGGTGATTTTAGGCCATAGATCCACATATTTTTTAAAAAGAAAAGGTTACTTCCACTACACCCAGCTAACCTGTGTTAATTGAATAGATAAACAACCAGAGGAAAAAAAAAATTCCAACCCTGCGTGTGTTAGAAAATGAGAATTGAGAGAATAATCTAATGCATACCAATTTTTTCCTGCATTATCTTTAACTTGCTTTCTGAGTAACTTGTTCAATTTTTTGGGATCATTCGGAGGAACAAAAAGTCCATCAACCAGCTCTGAATTGGATTTCCAAACAGTGCTGCTTGATGCCTCAGCTTGAGTTTTGACATGGGATCCACCCGTGCCTTTTAATGACGATGAAATCGGCAACTGTGGTTGCCATGTCAACCCAACTACTGGCTTCGTTTCCGGCATTCCTGAACCAAAGTGAATTGCATAATCAGATTCCAAAAGTTACACAGAATCATACTCAAGAACGAAAATCTCAATCAGATACGCTACAAAAATCAATTCAATTACTTATATCCAAACTCGAAGAGTTATTGTTGACAGAAACATTTAATCAAACAGTTTGTGCTCAACAATCAAGAGACACAAACAGAATCAAATTCTAAATAACAAACCTGCTCATGACTGAATATACAAGCATCAGCCAATAAACTATACGCGATTACTTAGAAAAAGATGAAAACACATACATGATGATTAAGTCACTCACTCACTCACACCATTGTTCGAATACACAATCGCATGCGAAAGAAGGAGAGTTTACTGGTAGTTGCTCTTCCGCTTCGGTTGTTTCTGTGCGTGCGGGTTAAAGACTATCAACGATCGTGAATGAATGCGTGTATGCGTTGCCGCCGGCGTGAGATGTGAGACACAGAGCCAGAAGGGTATCGCCCTATCGCTCGTTATAACTGGAGGATTTATGAAATATATATATATATATATATATATATATATATATATGTGTGTGTGTGTGTGTGTTTGCCCTAGTATATGCCCCTATCAATATCATTAAACAACAAAAGAAACTTATAAACCAAAAAAGGACACAGATGAGAAGATGAGTAATGAAAATTTTCCTCAGTTACAATCCAGTGTTGCAAAGAACCAAAACCAAACAAGAGTAACCAACCTCTATTCTTCTGACAGCAAGAGCAGACAAACTTGACAGGCACCCGAACGCTTTCGAAGTGGAGGAAGGCCGTTGGTTTGAGACGGTGAAACGGCGGCGCCGAGAGGCGGTTGACGAAGAGAGAAGGAGCGGCGAGGAGGTTTTTGGCTGAGAGGGAGAATCGATGATGGAAGAAGAAGAGCAGAGAGCGATGTAGAGGTGAAGGGGTTCGGGAGTGAGGCTGGTGGTCGAAGGTGGCAGTGAAGAGAAAAGTGAGGTGGTGAGGGCGGCGGCTTGTGTGTTTGATGGGTTAGTAGAGAGGGAGACCAGATTTTGAGAGAGAGAAAGATGAAGAGCTGTGGGTGCTGTGAATAGTCAAAATCTAAAGAATAATAAAATTACTGTGAGTAATATTTTTATATAAAACAAATATATTAACTATTAAATTTATTTAAAGAAATATGCTATTTCTTAACAACTTTAGTTTGCAAATTTTTAAATGATGTTATGCTATTAATTTTACCTCTTATTATGTGCATATTATTTTAAAAATTAATTTATATACATTTAATAATATATATAAGTAAAATTGATTTAAGAAAACTTAAAGGAAACAATTATTCATGACTTAAGTTCTAAAACAATTTTTTTTTTATGTTTTATATTTGGAAGATCTAAATTATTATAATTTTAAAAGTTTAATCTTATGCACTATCAGTGTAAAGTTTCTTTACACATACATCTAATCATTGTGTGTCATATATCCTAATAGTTACATTCCTTTTTAGTTTAAATAACAATTGGGTGTTTGTGTAAAAAATGTTTACACCGATCATGTATAAACATTAAATCCAAAATTTAAATGTTAAATTTACTTGAATAGTTTTAAACTTTTAAAATGTCATTATACTCTATCCGTCCCTAATTATAATCTAACATTGATATTTATATGGTGTCACTAAATATAAGCTAATTTAACAAAAGTTAATTTCTCTTTTCATATTTGCCCTTGCATTTATTGATAGTAGAACTTTATTAATACTATAATGATTGAATTTTCTTATTTTAAATAGGGGCAAATAGGGAAAATTGTATAAATATTTTTAAAACCAATGCATCAACTAACCTTATCATTTATTTTCTTAATAAGCGTAAATTTTATAATATTAGCTTATATAATTAGGGACGGAGGGAGTATAGTATATGTGTTATTTAAAAAAAATCTTTAAGTGTATATATATATATATATAAACGTGAAATTTAACTTGAGCATTATATTGATAAAAATAGTAATAAACTTTTTATAAAAATTTTATATTGTTAATTGTATTAACTAAAAATAATATAATTTCAATTTCTAGACTAATTATTAACTTATTAGGTTTAATTAAAATTAATTAGAATTATAACTATCAATCATAAATTGAGATATAAAAATAATAAATATTAAAATGAAACTATGTAATACTTGTGTTTAGTATTAATTACACATGAACCTACATTAGTGAGAGTGTCTTTTTTTTAAAAAAAAAGTGAATCAAATCACAAGGGTATTAAATACTCTAAACAAAAAACTGAAAAAAAAAAGACATTGCAAGAAGTTATTCAATTACCTACATTAAATAATACATATAATTTAATAAATATTTTCTTAAGTTAATTTTACTTATATTTTTTCTTATGTTAATTTTAGTAATAAAAAATATAAGTAAAATTAACTTAAGAAAACGTAAGGGAAACAATTATTCATGACTTAAGTCCAAACAAAATTATTTATTTGTGTTTTATATTTGAAAGTTCCAAATTATTATAATTTTAAGAGTTTAATCTTATCGACGGTAAGTGTAAAGTTTCTTTACACATACGTCCAATCATTATGTGCTGCATATAACTAACATTTACATTCTTCTTTAATTTAAATTAAATTAAAACTAAAATTTGTGATGTGATATAAAATAATTAGGTGTCTATGTAAAAAATGTTTACACCAGACGTGTACAAACATTAAATCCTAATTTAAAATGTTAAAGTTACTTGAGAAAAAAATCTTTAAATATATTTACTAACTCATTAGTAAAATCGGTAATTATGAACGAAGTAGAATAAATATATATATATATAAGTGAAATTTAACTTTAGCATTATATTAATAAAAATTGTAATAAGTTGTCAATAACTATTTTATATTGTTAATTGTATTAACTAAAAATAATATACTTTTCAATTTCTTAGATGATTAACTTATTATGTAGGAGTTAATGGTTCAACAAGTACCTGAAGTTGTATCAAAATCTGTGTTTGGTCCCTCCTCAGAAAAAATGACGATTAGTGACGGTTTTTTTTACAATTACTGACTGTTTTTTACCGCCACTAAACGTCATTTTTCTGGAGAGGGACCAAACACAAATTTGATACAACTTCAGGGACCTGTCGAACCATTAACCCTATTATGTATTAATGAAAATAATTAGAAATATAATTAACAATCATAAATTGTGAGAACAAATTAAAAAAATATTAAAATGAGACTAAGTAATATTTTTAGATGCAAAATATTTAATAATTATAATTAATTAAAAGTACAACAATTTTTATTAATAATATTTTTAAAAAGTACTTTTAATCAACCATAAATTGAGGGGTGAAATTAAAAGTATTAGAATGAAACTTAATAATATTTTATATTAAAATTAATTTAATAATACAACACTACTTATTAATTATAATTTAGAAACAATAAAATATTACAGCATTAAAATGACAAGAGCATACTCTTGCTTGCTATATACTCCAGATTTTAATTTGTTATTGAGTTATATATTTAAATGTCCTTCTCAGTGCATTGGAGTTAAACAATTTCCTTGGTATCAAAATTTTGGGGGAAAACAAGCAAAAGTTCTGCACGTAATGCAGCTAAACTGAACCGTTAATATTCAACTATTCAAGTACATATTTGGGGCAATTCAAACATAACACTATTGCTAGCAAATTAAAGCTAGATCACCAGGACAGAAAAAATACAGCCTGTTAGTGTTTTCTATAACATAACCTATTCTAGAGAAGCCTTCATAATGATGTTTATCCAGAGCCTCGCTGCTTTCTGCTTTTATTCCCATTACTTTTATTATAGCAGTGCCAGGGAATAATCACAAAGGACAGCTTAACATCTCTCTTTTTCTCTGTCCCAAATTTCTTCTGTCTAACTAGATGAGTAACTCTGATTTCATTTAGTTATAACCCTAAAAATATAGGCCAAGCTAGCATTGCAAAATAACTAGGCCAACTTCATAATGGCCAAAGAAAAACAGTTACAGTCACCTAATATCATCTACGGCTGAAAAACAGGAAGTCCGGGTGATTGACCTGAAGCAATCTCAACCAATCGCCGGCAGCCTGAACAAGGGAGCTAGCTAGTTGGCCGTCGCATCCGCCATTAGGAGTCCACAGAGATCCTTTGAATTTGTAGGAAGCAAGACCAAAAACAGGTAAGGACAATTTAGGGATACCATCGATCTCACTGGGATATGACACTAGAGGAGCCTGCACTCCTTGTAAACCTGAAAGGAGTAATGCTTCATTATAGCCAACTCATGAATAACAAAATGGATAACTGGGTTATCACAGACAGAGAGACATAGATCTCACAATAGTTAAGCTCCAGAAATCATCATGTTCCAAGAGCTAGTTATGCATGCTTAAATGAGAACATTACCCAAAATAAATAGTAATTTTTGGTGGTACAAGTCAAGGGCAATTGAAGATCCCAACTAATCCAAATGACATATTAAGAATTATCATTGCGGATTTTAGGATTAAATTAAACAAAAAATATCACTAGCAACCAAACACTATCTGGAATAAGAGATCCGCTAAGTAGATACCTGATGCACAGGGTAATCATTCATTCATCTGAAGAACCCACCAGACGGATAAAGATCACCAATTATCAGGTGCCAAGGTGATACCCAATTACCATATTCTTATGATTTTTAACAAAGGAAGGTTGAAGAATCCAAATATGGAAAACAGATATTGGGTATACACATATCCTTAGAGAGGGGAGGAGATATTCGAAAATGATCTTTAGATATAGAGCAAGTTTATCAATAACAATTAACACATCACAAACTAGTTATTCGATTATGCCAGCAACGTAAAATGCAACAAAACAATCTTTTGCTCAAAGTAATGATACACTTATTTTTTATTTTCAAACCTCATTATAAATTAAATCCTAGTATAGTGTTAACAAAGTAAAAAAAAACATCCTACCTCCCAGAGGTGTAGAAAAGGAGTGGTACGTCAAAAAGCAAGCATCAAGGTCTTTCAATGTAGGGCCAGTGGGTATCCTGTAAATTGGATACCTGCAAGTGAAGCATATAAAAGGTCAGTCCCTTGTATAACTATGACAACCAAAGCCATTTCTTACTAGGCAAGATCGGCTACATGGATCTAATAATGTCCTATCATGAATTATGTCGATTCACAGACCATTTAAATCCAAACCCCAGACCCTTATATACCTAAAGGTTGAAAATCAGAGCAGAAAAGTAAAGAAGAGTACCATGCTACGGATATCCAACTAGATGGTAGTATATCACAACTTCTAAGGGTAGCCAGTTCCGGAAAACGAAATGCAAGGTCCAATATCTGTTGCCACACAAAAAAGTAAATATAATCAAATGACTAAACAAGAAAGAATAACGATAATGAATGCCCGTCCAAAACTATGTTCCAGTAAAATGAAGGTACTAATGAGTCAATGCAGAGAGACAAAGCATACTTTATCAACCAACGGCTCACGGCTGTACGGAGGGTCTTATTCAAGATACTCAAAAAGTAAGTAGCCTTGAGAATTGACAGATTCACCATCATCACTAGAAAACCCATCTTGAGGAACTGGACAATGATCTCTCAAAGATAATCTTCCCATCCAATGAGGGACCTCATCTGATAGATGCACAGGATTCCTATGCTCCCTTAAGCATTTGAATCCTCTTTCAGGTTCACAATCACTACTACCATCACTACTCGAGTCCCTGAAATCACTGTCACTGTCGTCGCCTAGTTGCCTATCAAAGACAATATTATTGTTATACGCAAATCTGAGAACAATGCAGAGTTGAAACATGAGTAGCCCATGTAAAAATAAAAAACCTGCAACATACTAAATTCCAAGGAATAAGAAAGAACAGGAATAAGCATAAATCCGTAGTAGTCAAAATCGGGATTACGGCCTAAATCGGGGAGGGGGTTGTATATCGCTAAATCGCAACTTAATCACAAGATTTAGCAGATTTTGCTATTTATATATTACGCATATATATGCATATAAAATAGCATAAATAACCAAAATTCTCATGAATGTCATACGTAAGTCATAAAATGTCATAAAACATTACTAATAATTCATAGAAATGTCATGCAAAAGTTATAAAGTACTAAATTTAAACACCATAAAACTTAGAAAGCATAAAGCTTAAACATCAAGTTCTGATCTAAGTCACCTCCGGTCCTAGAGGAGGTGAGACGTGAGTGACTCGTAACGTCGTATGAGAAGCTGTGTCTCAAACCCGTAAAAATAAGGTTTTTTTTCACTTGGTTCACGCACAAACAGGTCAGAGTCCGTTAAATTTCAGATCTAACTAAATCGCAAAATCTCCCTTAATTCGCCCTGGGGTTGCAGATCGCAAAATCGTGCAATTAAGCGATTTAAATCGCGATTATGACTACCATGCATAAATCTAGCAACATACTGAAATTGGAAATCCATTAACTTGCTATCCAATTTAAACTCCCTAATCCCTATTAATTGCCTTGTGTTTAGATTCACAACATTTCAACTAGTGCCAAGATAGTAAATACCTAGAAACAAAATACTTTAGTTAGCAAGATTTTTTAAAGAAAAGAAGCAAAAAGTACTCTTAAGTCTTAATAGCAAGCAAAAATATACAGCCCAATAAAGTATGACCCGAAAGAGGAATTGATATAGAAATAGAACCATAGAAGGCGGCCAGGAGTCCACGAAAAAGAAGTACCAAGTATTTTTAAGAATAAAACATACTAATTCCTTCGTGATCAACAATAAATTATGGTCACAAATTGGCATCTAACATTTGCAGTGTATGAAATAAAGAATGTCAAGCTGCCCGATGAAATCAAATTCGAAGAAATTAGCTTAATGACCAGGTATTCATATGATATGACAGCATCAGTAAGCAAATTAAAATACTGACACTAGTCGTACAACATTAAAGTGCAGGCAAAATTTGTCAAAACAACAGTTCTTGTTGAAAATCTACATTTCAGCATTTAACAATACACCTTTTAAGTTCCAAATCAAGGCAATACCATAATAATTTTTCAGACAAGAAAACAAGAAGAAAAATGCTTTAACACACACACACACTCTCAAATGCATACTATTATCATCTCAAAATAGTCGAGAAATAGACAGGGCAGGGCATGCCAATCCCTTGTGAAAAAGTCTCACCACATTTTAAAAGTACTCAGTTGAATAACCCTATAAGGTAAATATTTTATAATGAAAAGCACGAATACATCCATCCAGCCAATATTGCCACCTAAGTTGATCCCCAAGACATGGAAAATTAATCTTCAAAAAATAGGGTCCTAATAAAGCAGTATACCTTGACAGTAAAGATGACTTTGGAGTTGTGGCATAAATTTGAATCCCAGAAAGATAGGGGACATAATATTGAACAACACTATCATTGTCATTCAGCACAAGTGGCACTCCAGCACCATATGCACTCCACTCTCTGAAAGATTCCCATAGATCCCCAAGAATAAAGTACGGCTGAAACTCCACATCGCACGTCCGAACCCCTCTCATTGTCCTCTGCAATATCCAATTTACAGTCAAAATCAAAGGATAACACCCCCCAGTTCCCAGGGAACAAAATATGAAACATATATTAAGGTTTGCTTCATTTTCTTCTCAACTTTTTAGAGTTAAAAACTATTTTAAAAAACAATGCTTAAAACCTAATTTTCAAAAGAAAAAAGCTACTTGAACAAGATATTTTACGAAGTTGAAGAACCTATAATTTCAAAAATAAAAGCAAACAAGAAAACATCTACAAGATGTTTCGCAACTTCAGTTTTTAAAACCTAAAAATAACTGCTTTTAACATCAGTTATTCCTGTCAAACAGGTGTTTCTCTTCTTTTGTTTTTCAAAAACTAAAAACCGGTAATCAAACACGCAGCTGCGAATAATTTGCTTTTCTTTTTCTTAGGATAACAATAACCCAAAAGTGATATAGCAAACAAGAAAGGAATAAAATGAGAGAGAACTGCTATATAGTACGAGACAAAATCCAAGAATGGTTATAGATCCATTAAAATGCTTATTAATTTATTATATAATATCGAGACTGATTGGAGTATAAAATCAGGCCAACCAATAGGCCACATATTTGTTCTTGCGCCGTTCGTGGTTAAATTAGTCGTAACATTGAGCATTTCCCTAAAGTGAAATATTATGATGCAAACTTCCCAACATCCTTGTAACACCAAAAAACTTCCCAACATCCCTTATTAAATTTAATAGACCTTTTACAAATCTTTCATTTCAGAAACAAACAATTAACCTTTCCTTCCCGCTTCCAACCCTTCCATCCAAACTCACTTTAACTGCATTGTTGTCCCTAAAAATTCACGAGTCTAACCAATGAAAGGAACCCTAAAATGAGAAGGCACAAACATAAAAGTGATGGTAACTGTTCAGCTTGAGATTCATTTCTTTTCAAATTAAAAAATGACAGCTTTTTTTTTCATTCCATTAACTGTTTTCAGAATTTGTTCAAGTACAGTGAAATTAACTCTTTTTGTTTCAATTTCAACTTACAACAACTATCTCCAGTGACTGTTATAACTAATCAAACAAACAAAAGAGAAACCAAAAAACCAAACCTTAGATAAATACTGAGCATGCACTGAGGGCGTGATTGCCTGCAAAAACCGCTCGAGATTGCTCAGCCGCTTCGCCTCCGGTTCACAGGACGGCACGGCAGCCGGTTTTTTCTTCTCATCCGACCCGCCCCGGTTCTCCGGCTCCTCGCGTCCCGATTTCTCTCCGGCCGACCGGCTCGCCGTGACGTCGCTGTGAGCCCTATGCAGCATATCGTTCTCGAAACTGAGCATGGACTGGGGCGCCTGAACCAGATTGTTGAACCGGTCCTCACCGCGGAAGTGTAAACCAGTACCCAACATTCCCATAACGAAACGACCCGAAGAAAAAGGAATAATAGAACCGAAATACGAATTGGTATGAACCAATGAAACGTCTTTATTTGATAAAACCTGAACGTGCTCAACGATTTTGGATATAAAGCTTCAATTTTTTTTCTTGAAGTTGGTGGGTGCCAATTTGAATGGAGGAATCAGCAAATGGGAAAGAAAGGGAGAAGAAAACCTCCCCAATGAAGGTGTGTGGAGAAAGAGAATGGATCTGGTTTGAGAGTGCAGAAGGTGAGGGAGGAGGGAGGGCTAAAGGGTAATTCGACCAACGAGGGCACAGAGAGTAGGAAAAAATGCGAAGGGAATGAAGCAGAATCAATGGAGGAAATGGAAGGGAATAGATGAGCGAAGCAGGTTCTGAATCGATGTGCAAACAGGAAGAAAACTATTTCACTATGGTATTGCCACGCTTAAACTATTTCACTATAAAATAAAATAAAATAAAGACTTAAATATGTTTTTGTCGCTATAATATACTTTATTATTGTTTTTAGTCCTTGGAAAAAATTTCGTTTTTCATCCCATGAAAATCCACACTTTTGAATTTTGTCTTTATTGTCAAGATCAGCAAATTATGTGGCTTTTTTCTTTTAAATTTTATTGCCAGATATTACATGTGTACCTCCAACTCTCCCCATCCCCATCCCCTTTCCCCCACCCCCACCGCTTCGACCAATCCCACCCACCTCCGCACCCTCAACCTCTGTATCAAGGCCCTCACCGACACCTTCCCTTCAGATTTGGCCTCATGATTTGATCTTCGTAACCTCTACTTGGGAGGATGGAAACAAAAAAAAAACTCCAAGAACTAAAATCATAAATGAAGGAAGTTTTTACATAGAGCTGCGAATTGTTCATTAATTTTTTTTTAATATTTGGATTAATCGCACCTAAATATGTAAATTGAAAGGAAAAATCGAACTTTCATAAATGATCTTATTGGGAGGGTGTGACACCCAATTGGGTGGCACCACCCTTTTAATTATTCAAATCAGGTTCAGGATCCAAGCAGTTCAAAAATGAAATGTAGAGAATCGGGATCCTTTTCATGTGTTTGCTTAGTTGCTTTTAATATGTAATATAGAATAATTATTAATTACTAATTAATACTACACAAATTCTTGTAGTGAATACTCTAATTTTTTTTTTATTCATCGGGAAAAAAATACTCTAGTTGCTAACTAATTTATGGTTTAAAAATAAAATAAAATAACTCTTAAAAAATTATAAACAATTCGCATATGCAATATACACATTCAAGTAACAAATTAGTATTTCACCACTAGCAATTATTTATAGTACTTTTAGGTATAATTTTTCTTTCACATTTGTGTTCAGGAAAATGCTTGGTAAACGCTCAATATGGGTGTAGCACAAATATCTGGAAGGGAAAAAAGGAAGGTAAGAAATAAAAGTGTTAAATATAACATTTAATAATAATATGATCCAATAAAAAATAATGGATGAAGATACTCTATATCTAAAAATCATGATTATATATATATATATATATATATATATATATATTTTATTTTATTTTTCTTTTGTGATTAAAGCTGACGTGAGTTCGGTTTCGGTTACCATCATGGGTTGAACATGTCTCTAGGAAGAGATACTCGTTCACGAACACAACTATCACATGAGTGGAAAGTGATCCATCCTAACCATCCTAACCAAATGAGTGAACATGCGTTGCTAAATCATTGATTATTCAGTGAATGAGGAAAACCAAAAACAATTTCTTGGAAAGAATTACTCGCATTTTGATAAAATTACTCAGAATTTTTTTTTTAAAATGTTTGTTGAAATCACTTTTCCATATTGTTCTAAAATCACATTTTTAAATTTAAACATACTAAAACAGTGATAGAGTTTTGGATAGAATGATCAAAAGTAATTCTTAGAAAAAAAATGCAATACAAAATCTAGAGAGTGATAAATAAATAAACTCGATGATAAACATATCAAAAGGATGTGCAATACCAAAAGAAGCCAATTCCATCGAGCTAAAGAAAGCTGCAGACGTGTCTGATTTTTCTGAATTTTTACACAAAACAACTTTTCAATCAAATGCTCTCTTGAACATTGATTATAAGTTTTTCAAAATACAAAAAACCTCATAAAAAGATGTACAATAAAAAACTATGTCTATGAGTCCACATTGCATCTATTTGTAACATAGGGGAATGAGATTAACTAGTTGTTATCACAGGAACATTTCTGTAACACCACCATGAAGGTGCAGTAAACCAGGTATATGCCCAATTGTGTATCTCACCATGGAAGAAAAATGGTTCACCACCCCTATTGTCAAGCCTGAAAATGCCCCAATCTACTCCATCAGTCTTATTGAAGCCAAGACGAAGTGACACACCTTTCAAATGATCAGAATCCCACTCATTCCACCAGGGAGCAGTTTGATCATTACAAAAATATATGCTGTTGCCAATTCCAACTCCAAGTTCCTTTGCAGAGAAGGATGTTGAACAGCATTTTCCCAAAAATATCATTTGATCCCCCAAATCCTCAACCTTCTTCCAAGATGGCTGACAATCATCCAATGAATATACCTCGAATTTTCGGGTCTCAAGTACCACATCTTGTTTGTTGCTGAAATACCTACACACAAGCAAAAGCTCCCCGCATGACTCCACAAGATATTTCAAAATTTTATTGTCATCATGACCCTGTAATATAATCTCTTCTTGGAACAGTATCTCAGGCCCTTTTACTTCATGAAACTGCATTTCTATCTCAGACTCCCGTTGACTAATGCTAGAGTAGATGCTTTTAACATCAATTTGCCATATGTTGAATCCACAACCCAGGAGATAAAAACTTCCATTGCAAAATACAGCATCCTCAAATGGTTCACCCGTTAGTTTATGTTTATACCATGATTGGGCTCCTGGAACCCAAAAAGCCAGCTCCCGGTATTGGCTGTGTAGAAGCATACAGATGAAGTTTTTCTCAGAAGGAAGTCCTGAGAGCACCAACTTGTGGTAAAAGTTCCATATTGAAGGAAGACTAATTTGGCTTCTTGAAAATGGATTCAACAAGTTAACTTCAAGATGGAAAGTATCCAGATTTTCCACCAAAATCAACCAATCGCGAAATGATCCCCAACAATACTTTCCGCACACCTCTGGTAACTCCAACTCCCAAATACGATTCTCCATTATACTGAGACAAGTTCTAATCTCTTTGTTCTGCTGACCTGATACCAGAAGCCAAGGAAAACCATGCCTTTGCCAATTAGGAAGTTCTTCACCGAGAACAGTGTTCCAACTCCTACAAACTTTGCTGATGGATAAACAATCAATGAAACTCAGCTTTTCAGCAACCATCTCAAGTATACCCCGAGGGAGACTGGACCAATCTGCACAGTACTTATTTTCCAATTCTCTTTCTCTGGCATATCTTAATTTTCTGTGTTTGGCAACAAATCTTCTCTGGATAGCTTCCAACAGAAATGAAGGGATACTTGAACAACTTGCATATCCCATTTTTACTTTTCGTTTTCTATTTCTTCTTTTCATCCTTTTGGCAACATTTCTTCTGATGATACCTTCCAGCAGAAATGGACGCATCCTGCATGATAGAGTGGATGGCGCATCAAATATGCAGTGCAAAGACTAATACCAGTTAGTCATGTTTAACAATTTTCTTAGGATGGAAGCTTTTACCAAGCTTAATGGCTTTGAAAGTGCACTGAGCTTCGGTTAAATATCATTATCTTTTCATAAACTAATGATTGATGTGAGGTAATTCATCATCACTATACCAGTCCTTATAAGACAATCAGAAAGGATACAATTTCATATAAGATATCTCAATATATTTAGTGAGAATGACATATCTAAATATGTAGGAAGTACACTAACCATAAGAAAATCAATTTATAAAACAAACCATCCTTTCTTTTTACCATGTGATGTCTCACTGCAAAGCAGGGGACACTCATGAGTACATGAGTGTTAGGGAAACCGATAAACTATTTGGATTAGAAGAATGATAGATAATGTCATTAACTTTTAGCAACCATGGTTATCTGAACCTATGACTAACTCCTGTCAAACTTCGATTTACAACATCTTAGATCTTCTATTCTTTTTAGTCGATCATCACAATGTCACATGCTGTTTTCCTATAAGCTATTTGACTCACCACTCAAGAGTCAAGACACTAGTTACCAATCCAGATAGCGGTGCGAAGCAGCCAGCCGGCTGGCCGGCCTTATAAACGCTATAACGGGATAGTGCATAGTGGGATAGCCACTATATCAAAGATTCTAGGTTTAACATAAATAATTTATGCCATTGATATATAAATGATGGTAAAAAAAATTACCCAAAATCGAAGACATATTCTGAGTTAGTAAGTCATGATCCAAAAAAATAGAACAGTGAAAGCTTGCGTGCCAAACCACAAATTAAAGAAAGAAAAAAAGAACAGAGCTGAAAGATGCACACAAAGGTTGTTTGAACAGAGTGTAAGCACCAGATAGGGAAGAAAGAGTATATGGTAGAGGTTGAAGGTGCCCAGGGACACCGGTGACAAGTGATGGTGCCAATGGCTGAATATACTGCCCACAATTAGTAGGCACAAGCTCCTGAGGACAAGATGAATACAGGCATAGTTTAAATGTGAATGATGGTCAGAAATGAATGAGGGGGATAGGTTCTTATGCCAAATATGTCTGGGAAATGAGGAAAATAAAAAATTAGGGTAGGAAAGTCAGGAAGTGGGGTTAGCAGACAGTGATGCAAACATCCATGAAACAAAGCAACTTTGGTTGCAAATTGCAGCACAATGTAAAAGTATTCCACGACCTGAGTTCGGTAGCGACATTCGACTGCAATTGATAGACAATAACCCTGGCCAATACATTTGTAAATTTGGTAAACTATTGGCATTTCCTAGAATCCTTGAACGAAATGATACATAAAGTATCATAAAGTTATCACTTATCATCCAATTCATCAAAAAAGGAAAAAAACAAAAAAACTTGAACAAGGGTTATTCCCCACATATAAGATTAGTTAGAAATAATGCACAGAATCTAGGATCAGCTGGTGTAGTAACTTACTACATTCTAAATAATCAATTATCCTGTCAAAGGTTGTTTGTTTTCCACAATTCAGGGCCACTGTAGGGCATCAGACAGGCTATTTATAAATCACAACTAGTCACAGGGTAGAAAACCTAGTCTAACACTAATCAAATAGTAATACCAGATGCCAAAAATACAAAGAACGTGAACCAAACCAGACAATCTGATTCTGGTATCAATCATGTTGAAATTTCAGTCTGAAATCTAAATAATTATACTTCAAGTGGGTAGAAGGTGGGATACATTGATACAAAAGCTACAATAAGATGCTAGCACAACTCCATTGGCTTTCATTTTTTTTTACCGAGAGTTGGATAAACATATTTTAAGCTTGTGCACAGTTATCTGAACTTCGAGGATGGATAATAATAATCTCAGCATAAGAATGGCAATGCAATAAGGCACTGCAAATGATTACTTGCAAACTCGGAAAGCATACAAGTTCCGAAAATTGTACAGAAAACACTTCGGGGTAAGAACAAGCGGAGAAAAAGTGCATAAAACCATAAAAAAGTTAGACCTGACACATGCAAAAGAAGCTCCTCCTCCTCCTTACCAAGTAAGCGGAAGCAGAAACGTTCCGAATACAAAGAAGCTGAACCAGCTTAATAATAAATTTTTTTTTTTTTTGGTCAATTTATTATTATTTGTTAATAACCAACATAATATTAAAAAAATATGTAGGCCTCAGAATAGGGCCTGGGCCGTGTTCAAACCCAATTCATATTTAGATAATACCCAATAGTCGTTATTGGTAACTAAATAATGAACCTGAGCGATGACTATTTCCTGGTAAGATTCTCATATGAGAATGACTACAAATTTTTTTCTCTGTATGAAGGTCCTTGGATGATTTTTTACCACTATCTCATGGTTCAAAGGTGGAAGATTTGCTAGCACGGATGAAAACGGGTAGGGTCCGGTGCGGGTTTAACCATACCCGAACCCGAAATCATATACCCGAACCCAAACGAAAAAACCATACCCGAACACGAAACCCGTTTTCGGGTTTCCCATACTCGAAATCATACCCGCGGTAAACAAAGGGAAACCATAAAAACCCGAAAACCCGACTCATACCCGAACCCGATTACTAATGTAGTAGTAGCAACATTTTCATAATGATTTAAAAAATGACTCTAGAAACCAATTCAAAATTCCATATTCAAGATCATGAATATATATAAAGATATATATTCAGAAACTTGAAAGTTGGAACAATAAAACCCCAGTAATCACTACTAAAGTACTAATATATATATATATATATATATATATATATATATATATATATATAAAAAAATATATTTTAGTAATTTAATATATAGAGATCGGATTTCGGGTAGGGTTCGAGTGCGGGTTTCACCATACGCAAAGCCGAACAGTACTTTTAGAATCGGGTAAAACCCGAACCCGAACCCAAACATAACGGGTTTTACCCGTAAATTCAGATCGTATCGGATCGGGTACTCAAGGGGTATGGGTCTCTTTGCTATCCCTATTTGCTAGGATACGTGTGGAACTAGATTTAAGTTAGAAATTGGTTACAACTTTCACAGCCATGGGGGAGGAATACTTCTTGGAATATGAGGGATTACATTTTATATGTTTCAGGTGTGGAAAGTATGGGCACAAGGTTGAAGGATGTACAAAATTTGTGCCTTCTCTAGAGGACCAAACTAAGCCTGTCTCTAAGTCCGATTTTGGAGATATTCTTGCAAGTCCTTCTTCTATGGCTACTGCGAACATAAGAGATGCCACTGTTAATCAGGATGTTATAGTAGATCAGGTTAACCAAGAGAACAAGGAAAATGAAGTGCCCCAGGTGTTTGGGCCATGGATGATAGCCAAAAAAACAGTTATAAGAAAGCCTAGTAAAAATGCTACTCAAGGACAACAAAACCAAGGGCCTGGATCCAGATTTAATGTTCTAGGAGATATTATTGAGGTAGTCCATTATCAGCCAGCTTCAAATTCTCCTCAGGGGCCTGCTGCCACTACAGTTAAACCAGATAAAGCTGGTCAGGGAAATATTAAGAAGACCTCTGAGAACCTCTCAGAATAGAATGTGAGAAAGCCACATACTCCTGCTCCTTTCAAGAAATCACCCCCTGATATGGGGAAAAACAGTGCCCTCCTTCCCACAAGCAGACTCCTAATGAGGATAGCCTAAATTATGTTTCAACTACTAAAGAGAAAGTTCTCTTGGAAGAACTAAGGAAACACCAACCCTGGTTATGGGAGGGTTTTAACACCGGCAAAGCCTCTAATGAATGGATGGAAGGAAGCTCTATTGTTCCTTCTGAGGAGGAGTTGCAACTTATCAAGCACTGTTGAGAAAGAAAGGAGTTACAAATTCTTCTTCTAAGGAATCATCTGTTGACCCTTCCGCTGATAATGATATGTTGATTGTTCAGTAGGTAATGCAAGATGCTTCTATGGAGGAAGCTCCTTCTTCTTCCTCTCAATAATAGAAAATTTTACTTTAAAATAATTTTATTTCTTTTACATAACTTTTAAAATAATTTTAGGAGTATAAATTTAAAAGTATGATAATTTGATAGTGAAAATATATAAGACAAGGATTAGAAATTAAAATTATATATATTCTACTTTTACTAATGTGCAAATTACACATTTAAAATATGTTATGTGGGTATTAGAGAATAATAATATTTATATATAGTCTACATTAATTTATGAGTCATTTACATTGTAAAAAGCTCTCACGGGAGCAAACATTTTACATGAAAATACTTTCATATTTAAACTAATAATAAATATATTTTAATATAACTACATAAATTATTTATATTTTTTAATTGCTTAAGAATTAAATATATATATATATATATATATATATATATATGTAAAATAGTATTTATTTGATAGTGAAATTTTGTTGTGCGGGTACAAAATGAAATTAAAATTTATATATAGTCAACTTTTATCTATGTACAAGTTTTCAAGTACAAAGCTCACATTAGAGTGAACTTCTACACTAAAATACTCATATTTAAAGTAATCAAAAAAAATATTTTAATAGAACTTCACAACTTATTTTTAACTTTTTAATGATTTTAACATTAAATATATATAATAATATAATAATTTGATTCTCAAAAAGTGTTATGCGGGTATTAAAGAACATGAATATTTATATATAGTCTACTTTTATTTATGTTAAATTACGTGTTTAAAATTTCTCACAGAAGTGAAAATTTTACATTAAAATAATTTCTTATTTAAACGAATAGAAAATGTATTTTAATATAACTTCAAAACTTTTTTATATACATTTTACATTAGTGTATACATATATATAGATATAGTCTACTTTTATTTTTGTCAAGTTACTTGGTAAAAATCTCATATAGGAAATCTCATATAGGAGCGAACTTTTATATGGAAATACTTTCATATTTATAGTAATATAAAATTATATTTTAATGCAGCTTCAGAACTTATTTATATTTGTTGGCTTAAATGCACTTTCTGCCCCATAAAATACAACGTCCACCAATATAATATGTGCAGCGTCTGCCCTTCTGTCAGTCTGCTGTTAAAAACTAGATGGAAGGGCTGACGTGTGGCTGACACGTCATTAAATAAATTTTAGAACTTGGAAAAAGGAGTGGGGGATTTGAACACATGACTTAGAAGTGGCAAAACACCCATTTTGCCAGTTGAACTCCACAATCAATTGGTAGTACTTCTAAGTCCCGTGTTCGAATCCCTCCACTCCCTTTTTCCAAGTTCTGAAATTTATTTAATGACGTGTCATGCCACATCAGCCATTCTGTCTAGTTTTTAATAGCAGACTGACAGAAGGGTAGATGTTGCACATTGCAGAAGTGTGTATTTCAAGGGGTAAAAAGTGCATTTAAGCCATATTTTGTTAATAACTTTAATGATTATATATATATATATATTAGTATGATAATTTGATAGTGAAAATATGTTATGCGGGTAATACCGTAATAGAGAGCAATAATGTATATATAGTTTACAGGTATCCCCACAGCCGGTAGGGGGCTGGCCAATGAGTTTTTTCCATTCACAAGAGTTGGGATTCGAACCCCCAACCACTTGCTTAAGGGACGAAGTGCTGAACCACTACGCCAACCCGCTTGGTTTGTTTATTGATATTTGATAAAATATGAAACTTTAAGATGTATAAAATATATTACAAATTAGTACCAGCACAGGTCAAAAACTAGTTATTTCTCATTTCATCTAGTAAATTCAATTATTACATACGGGACAAGGCTTCCTACAAATTTTTAGGGCTTTTGAAGGCAGCATTTGTTTGATTTTTCCTACAACATTTTGGAAACCCCGGGCAAGGGCAAATTAAAGAACGAGATCTCTGAGTACCACCAGCCCCCTGTGCACGTCCATCCTTTGGTATGCTGGATGGAAGATGAAGAGGATTAGGGTTTTGGGTGAGAGAGAAGCTGATGTGGCTAAAAAAAATAAATAAAAATTTCATGTAGGATTAAAAAGATGATGTGGAGTGCTGACTAATTAAAATTTCATGTTGACTAGTCAAAATTGGTCAAAAGGACTTAATTTGATTAATTTTTTTTTTGTTAGGGACCCAATTTTACAAATTAATTTTTCAGGGACCTAGAATGATTCCCTTTCAAATGTCAGGGACCCCAAACATATTTAAGCCTTAATTTAAATTCATTTATTTTAACAACGAAATTATTTCCTTCTCTAAAATTCGTTGCAAGTAAAGTTTAACGAGCATTTTTAAATTATCGATAAATTTTAGAGATGGAAATATAAACCGTTGCTAAAATAGACGATATAAATTAGTGTTGACTTTTGCGATGAAAAACATCTTTTGTAAAATCTGTTAATAATTTCATTTATGCTATTTGGATTTCGGGATGATATTCCGTCACAAAAATTGAAAGAGGTGGAATGGAGTAAAATGTAATTTTGATAAACCTTGTGGAAAGTAAATTTAATTTACTCAATTCAAAATTATAAAAACTTATTTAAGAAGATAATATATGACACACCAAATAAAAAAAATGTACGGAACCCTTCCAATCTTAACTGGGTACCGTTGAAATCACTAAATTAATATTGTTAAAATATTAATGGCCCGTACTTATATAATTTCCTTTGTAATTGATAAAATCAGTTTTATATTATTAATTATAAAAAGCTATTAGAAAATCATTTTATCTATAACATTGTTATAAAATATTTTTGGACGCAGTTTAAACCACAACAAAATATTTGAGTTCTCTAAAGAAATAAAAATTATTATTTAATTATGGCCGAATCATTTTGTTTTGTATAATATATGACATTTTAGTGCTATTCACCGACATGATATTATTCAACCTTCTTACAAAATCCATTTGAAACCTCCATTTGGACTCTGCAAAAGAATTTGTGAAGTAACAGAAACGATTAACTGGTCAGTGGCCAGGTTGAAGTTTTGAACCTTGACTGTGGTTCAAATTCAGTTAATATTTCATTTTGATGTTTGATTATGCAATTGGTAGTCACGCGAATTGTTAAGTGGTCCAGTCGTGAATAACTTTAGAAAATTCCATTTAAACTCATACTGCACATTGGTTTAGTTTTTACAATCCTGAAACAGACTTTTGACTTTTGACAAAAGGTTCTAGTTTATTTTTATTTATTGATTTAGGACTCATTTGAAGTAATGGTGAATACAAAAGATAATAAATTATCTTTTAGTGTGTGTTTAATTGAGTGATGAACACAAAAGCCAATACACTTCTACTAAAAAAATTACACAATGGAGTTTCTTGCTAGAATTGATTTTGGACCCAAATTTGATTTTGAAAAATTAAACTAAACACACTATCAATGATATTTTTATATTTGTAAGGCAACATACCACCTATAGTTTCACTATATGCAGAAACATAGAACTTCAATGGATATGCTTTAGATAAAATTTCAAATGAACATTTTCATGAAGTTAAGTTTTTCAATAAGAATTGCAACTGCTTATTATTTAAAGGTGGTGTTGCTCTCAAGATTGCTTTGAATAAGTTCTTTTGAGCATCAACACCTTTCTTCTAAACTTAGAATCCTATACCAAGTTGCCTACAAGACCTCCTTCAACATGGATTTTGGTGTCCACATTTATTTTTAACTGCATGTTTTTTTTTTTTACAAGAGAAAAACTTTACAGTTTTTTTCCTGTGGGAAATTTCTTTATTTTCTATGGAAATAAAAGTGATTTTTTTTAAGAAGGATGTGTTGGATTATGACCCCATTTTTGTTCTGGTTTATTTTTTTTCATTTAACTAAAAGTGAATTTTAAATCATAAAAACTTAATTTTTTGTTAGAAAAAGTGAGTTAGATGTTATTCTACAATATTAGCAATATCATATCATATTTATCATCTTATATTTATTTTATATTCGTAAAAGTATCTTCTTTTCATTTTATCAAAATAACTTTCATATATTCTCGAAAGATAACTCAAGTAATAAGAGTTGAAGATATATGAGTTGGGGATGGGAATGTCCAGGGATTGTTTCTAGTAGAGAAATTTAAATATTTTCAGATAAAAAAACAACTTTCATTTTTTTAAACTTTGATACCCTATTCCCAAACATATAATCCAATTTTCAAACTTAATTATATTAACTTCCTTACTTCAAACATAAACTTACTTTTTTTTCAATGAAGAAAAGGTTGGTTGCATTCGGCTCTAGTTACCACCATGGGCTAAAGCATATGTCTGAGACTATAGATCGTTTACAAAACTATTTATATATCTCCCACCAACACAATTCTCATATCAACAGTAAAAATCAAACATACAATCTTTTGAGGAGAAGTGGTTTGTTCTTAACTATTAGCTATTGAAACTTAAATTTACCCAACTCAAAAATAAATGGACCCAAAATGTTTGATTGCTAATTGTCCAATTCGCTTTGGAAATACCAAAGGTATGACATCATCACGCACATACACTCCCCCTTAATTTAATTGTTTTTCTATAGTATTTTCAAATGTTTGAATGAGCTACCATTAAGCGCGTAGGTTAATTGTTTGGAAGTTATTTTAGTTTAAACAGATGTTTTAAGTTCGAGTTATAGTGAATGCAACTGCGAAAATCTTAGTAGAGAGACTTTTGCCACACATAATAATCAATAAAAAAAAGGTTTGAATGATCTGAGTAATTTTCTCAAGTGTTCAATGGGGCATAAAAAGGAATAGAAAACAATTTGGAATGTGTCAATAAAACAAAACCTTTGTTGGGTAATGGACATTAGTGCTTCTGCTAGTCATGAGTAGAAGAACAAGGGCAGTTCTGATCTGAACTTATATAGTAAAACTCATTAATCTTTCTGTCTTTTCTCTCAAAATTCAACTTTATGAAGTAGTGGACATGATGGCTCAAGCATTTCCTCTGCGTGTCCTGAAGTTTTAAACATTGCAACTTGAAGACAAAATCACTAAAGTCGGCCAAGTTGTTCAACTTGGCTAGGATGCCCCACTCACATAATACCATATAGCCCTCATATGGAGATTCATTCAAAAGTAAGATATGGAAGCAGGGAAAGACAAATTGAAAGCCCCTTTATACGGTCCTCTCAATTCATAATACCATATAGTCCTCATATATTGTATTTAAGCCCTCACATGTTAACTTAATTAGTAAGGGCGTACCACTTCTTTATAAAAAATTGAATGATTGTATTAGTTGCAATATATTACTACATCCAAACGATATGTGGTCATGAAAACATGTCATTACCCGTAATGATGACCGGAGCTAAAATTCACTCAAGCTTTTTATTTACCAACAAAAATAAACACATAATTTGATAAACGAACTTAAAAGAGTTTACACACAATAGAATCCAATTATAAAAAAAACACTAAAAATCATGCAAAATGCCGCCCACTTAGACCTTTTAATTGCTAGTCAACGTTAACGTCTCATGTGTAGTCCTATCTCACATTTTAATAATATTTTTCTTCTTCTGAGCTACTCCTTCAATCTCTCCCACACCCTGCTTATCTTGAAAAGTGAAAAACATCCTAAATGAAGCCAAAATCTCTCTTCTCCACCCTCCTCAACCCACCATGTTCTTACCCTTTTTACTCATACATAATATTCTTCTCCATCCTATCCACAACCACTATCTCTTCTTCAGTGGATCCAAAGTTCCAAGCTTGTGAACCAAAGACCTGTGGTAATAGCCAGAACATACGCTACCCCTTCTACATCGAAGGGAAGCAAGAACCCTATTGTGGGAATCCAGGTTTTGAGGTCAGTTGTGGCAAGAATGGGTTCCCAATACTCAACCTCATCAACACCCAATACACCGTTCAGGAAATCTTCTACAGCAACCACTCACTCAGATTGTCCAACCCTGCGTTTTCACTTTCAGAATCAAACGCATCTGCATGTGTTGCTCATACCCAGAACCTCACAGTTGGGAAGTACAGGTTCCAAGTTGCTCCAAATCAAAGGGATGTGTTGTTGTTCTATGGCTGCAACTCAACTTCATTACCTGATTGGATGAAAAAGCAAGAGATTGGGTGTTCTGAAAAAAACAGAACGAGTTCAGTGGTGGCCGTGTATGGGAAGGATAAGAATTTGAGGTTAGGGTGGGAGAAGTGCAAGGGTGGATTCGTGAATGCAATGGTGGAAGAAGATGAGAAAGGAGGGGTGAAAGAGGCACTGAGAAAAGGGTTTGTGTTGAAATGGAATGCTTCTAACTGCAGTGAGTGCAGCAACAGTGGAGGGAGGTGCGGGTTTGACTTAGACCCTCAAATATACGCTTTCAGGTGTTACTGCCCTGATAGAGTTCACAAAGTCAAATGTGGTGGTGGTGATCCAAGTTAGTCTCCTCTCCTCTCATTTTCAGTTTTTCAAAGTTTTCGTCATAAACGGTAACCACATAATAGTATATTAGCTAGTAGGTTGATTTGATACAACATGGTATTGAAAATAGTTTATAATTTATAACAGTCAAAGAGCCTTATAAAATATGTTTAAACGATAATTGACAGTTAAAACGAAACATGAACCGGATATATTTGTGGTCATACGCTCAACTCAAACATGATTATCTCAGTGGAAGAAGATATATGTGGTTCAAACAAAAATTCTCTGAAAGGAACTTTTTGGCTATAACTGTTTTATTTTTCCACATATAATCTATTTATATAACATATAAATACCGAAGCTCAAGTTTTAAAGTTGATATTTCAACTTTTTTTATTTTATTTCTGTCATATAAACAATTTTCAGCATTTATCAGTTCTCTGTGTTCCATTTGAAGTTGATATATTTTCCTTGCATGTAATGTAAGCATGGGTGTTAACTGTTAATATCAAAACAGCACATGTTGACTTTATTAGAGAAGTTTGCTACTTCTGCAATTAAGTTGTTCAATTATACTTTGTTAGGCTCTTCAGATTCAGTTATCCTCTCCTACCAGAAAAAAGATTTGCTATCTACTAAACATCTATATAAGAAAGAAAGTGAGAAAACGTTTTTTTATGTTAGACTAGTTAGGGAGTAAATCTTGACAATTATGTACATGTCACATGCTTCATTATATTTTCGCCTCCATATATTGATTGAAGTAGGTTAAAATCTGGAAAGTATTAAAGTTTGTCTTCCTAGCGAAAGATTGAAAAAGGGTTAACGTCCTTTGCATTAAAAAACAGAGAAAAGTATTACTGGCTTGAAGTTGAAGATTTAATTTCAATGAACTCCACCCAAAGTTACACAATTTTCTTCCATGGTGTTAGTCTACTATGCTAAGGGGGGAATTTTCTAACATTGCCAATTGAATTGACTTTGGTGAACCTGTAGAACAAGTTGTGCAAAAGTGCTTCTTATTTCTACGGTAACATCATATCATAGACGTGTTTTCTCTTAAGCTCCTTGATTATTCTAAGACAGATGATACATTTTAAATGATAAAATCTAGAGTTAAGACTGTAGGGGTTTCTGTCTATGGTTTAACAATCCTGAAATCTTAAACAAAAGATAGAGACCGTCAACTGCAGTGTTGATACGTTTAAGAGAGTGGTGTCCAAAAGTCCAACTCTTTAGGCTGCTAGTTAATAGGCAAACATTCAGCTTTAAATTGGACTCACTTGAGGCCATGGTTTCCTACCCCACCTGACACCTCTATCTTCCATTAAATTCATTTCAACAAGTCTTCCAGTCACTTTCAAAGTCAAATAGGGTATCAAGAAATTCAAGTTGGTTTCATATTGTGAAGAAGACAAATTTGATTTGGAGAAAGAAAAGGCTATTTGATTACATTTGCTTTTTCTCATGAAGTGGGGCTATCAGGATGGCTCTAGTTTATGTATTTTTCTTACTTCTGACATGATGGGGGCAGAATGGCAGCAGAGAAGTGAGAATCACCAAGGTATTGGGTGACGCAGCAACACTGAAGGCAGTACAAGGGAGACACATCAATGAAGGTTGCTTGAACAAGAATGGTGCGGCAATGAAGGCCGCATGAAAGTATAATAGGGTAGCAATGGAGGCTGCCGAAACAAGGAAGCAAAGACTAGGGCTAGGGGGAAAAACCTAGAGCTCTGATACCATATTGAAGAATGTGTTTAGGAATGAAATCTGAATCATTCTCATTAAGTCAAAATTGACAAAGTACATCTATTTATAAGTTGATATAATGCTACAAAAGAAACAAAATTATCCCTAATTATGGAATAGTTTTCTGTCTAGAATAGAAAAGATCTCCTGATACTCCTAATTAACTTAGATTCTATATACGGAATCTACATCTCAACAATAGTTATACTGCATGCCGTGATTCTGATCTGTACTATGGGCCTTCCATCACGTATAGACCTATGGATTCCTTAACAGCATGCGCTTACATTGAAGTGAGGTTGTGAAGAATAATTCTTGTTCTTGAACTGATGTGCGTATTCTGTTCCTCTTCTGCTGTTTTCAGTATCTTGAGTAATTGCTTCTTAGGTGATTTTCTTATGGATCTTGAACGGCAAGATCTGTATTTTAATTTATAGGGTGTTAGATACCTAGCATTAGAACACCATATTTTTCCCTACATAGTTTTATCATTATACTGACACTTTTAATTATTCAATCTGATTTAATTGTTCAAACTCCAGCTGCAGGGGCAAACAGGTTGAGCAAGACATGGAAACTAGGCATAGGTAATCTATACCTTCTGCATAATATTTATTTTCAGCGTATGCGCCTTCGCCTTTATTTATCTTGAATAAATTACTTCATCAACTTGAAAAATCCAAAGCATCTAATGAACTTCTATGCCAAAACCCTAATTTCCAGTTCTTTCTTTTAGAATTATGAAAATTGATATGGTTTTGATATATGCATATAGTTCTACATATGGATAGTTACCAGAATCATGGACTTCCATAGGAAAGTACAAAAGAAAGTATAACTTCATCCAAATCTCTAAGCTAATAAAATCTTCAGTTAATATTTTTATTTGACCCCTTTACACAGGTTTAGGTGTTGGACTCATAAGCATCTTGATAATTGGCTTGCTCCTCCTACTTTACAAACGAAAACACGGTTCCTCAGGTGGTCAATTTCAAAGACAAAATACTTGTTCTAACTCCCCCAATCCAGAAGCAGAAAACATGATGGTGTACTTTGGAGTTCCCGTCTTCTCCTACAAGGAGCTTGAAGAAGCAACAAAGCATTTCGATCCTTATCGACAAGTTGGAGATGGAGGCTTTGGGACTGTCTACTATGGTAAGCACCCACTACCCTATAAATTGAAACACTAAATTAGTTTTCTATCTTGTTGTACTTATGCATAGATCTTTAAAACAAAGGGAAACTTCAAGATGGACGGGATGTTGCTGTCAAGCGTTTATATGATCACACTTACAGACGAGAAGAACAGTTCTTGAATGAAGTTAAGATCCTCACACGTTTGCGCCATAAAAATCTCGTGTCACTCTATGGTTGCACTTCACGACATAGTCGTGAACTGTTGCTTGTGTATGAATATATTCCAAATGGCACTGTTGCTTGTCATCTCCATGGTGAATTGGCAAAGCCTGGCTCACTACCATGGTCTACACGACTTAAAATCGCCATAGAGACCGCTAATGCACTGGCTTATCTTCATTCTAGTGACATTATTCATCGTGATGTGAAAACCAACAACATTCTCCTTGACAACAGTTTTTGTGTTAAAGTTGGAGACTTCGGCCTTTCAAGACTATTCCCCACTGATGTCACCCATGTCTCCACAGCACCACAAGGAACCCCAGGTTATGTTGACCCGGAGTATTACCAATGCTACCAGCTTACTAGCAAGAGTGATGTATTTAGTTTCGGAGTTGTGCTCATTGAGCTGATTTCATCTAAGCCAGCTGTTGACATGAACAGGGATAAGGATGAAATCAACTTGTCAAGTCTAGCCATAAAGAAGATTCAAGAAAGTGCACTGAGTGAGCTGGTTGATCCTTCTCTTGGTTTTGATTCAGACAGCGAGGTTACTAGGATGATAGTTTCAGTGGCAGAATTGGCTTTTCAATGTTTACAAAAGGACAAGGAATTGAGACCTTCCATGGAGGAAGCCTTTGAGGTGCTGAGGACACTTGAATGTGCGACGGATAAGCCAGAACCTGAGCATCTAGAAGAAGATATTCATGGTTCGGGGGCTTCGTGCAGTAATATACAACCACCATCGCCGACCTTACCGGAATGTGATGAAGTTGGATTAGTGACGAACATGAAGCTACCTTCTTCACCACTATCAGTTACTGATAGCTGGGAAAGTAAATCTACTACACCTAATGTCAGTAGTTAACGAACTGGCCTATTGTCAATTGTTGATAACCATTCTCGCCTTATCAGCTTATGGCAGAAAATGAATGAATCTGAGCTCCAATATCTTCTCATCCACTTGTATAGTTATTTTTAGGATGCTTATATTATGCGGCATATAATATTCATGCCAAGAGTTGAGAGAATAAAATTTTGAATATTCAGAAGACAAGGAAAAGAAAAAGTTCTTGGGGTTAGGGTTCAGAGAGCATAATCTACTAGTCTTTATTGTAGAACATAAGTTAATACAAAGATGAAGACAAGTAACAAGAATGAAGAGAAGGATTGACGCCTCGAAAACATCTAGGTAATTCTATTCTTGATCATGAAAAAGGCTTCTGTTGTTAAGCCAAGCAATCCTTGTTTTATAAGGGGCTCAGTTGAATGGGAAAATTTGAAGTTGATGTATGATTTAAGAGAGCATTTAACAAGGGGACTTGTTAAAATTAAACTTGAAGAATCAAGCTTAAACTTCTTTGTTTAGTTAATACAAATTTAATAATTCGTGGAGTTCAAAAGGTTTCCCAATAACACAATTCATTTAAGCATGCAAGGTTTAGTTGGAAATCTACGCTTCACACGTATGTCCCATCAGACCTTTCTTTCCAAGCCAATTTTCAAAAAATAAAAATAAAAATAAAAATAAAAAATCCTTTCCTAGTAGTTTCTCTAGTCAAGTCAACTGGCCTAAATAAACACGGATACACTAGAGACACTCATAATTTGTGGATTGGGATAATAGAGCTTATGCTCGCCAAATTAAAGGGTGTTGCATTTGGCGCCTCCCATTTGCGCCTTACACCCCCCTAAATAAAGTCATTTACGAAAATGCCCTTAAAATCTTTTTTAATTCCTGAGATCTCAATTTCTTCTACCTTTTTGTTCGCACCTACAAGTGCGAAATTTTCCTCCAAATCGCACTTATAAGTGCGAAATAGTATTTTTAAAATTTTTAAAATTTTTTAAAATTTTTTCAAAGTGTATCGCACCTACAAGTGCGAAATTTGCCTCCAAATCGCACTTATAGGTTTCGCACTTGTAGGTGCGAAATAGTATTTATTAATTTTTTTTAATTTTCTTAAATTTTTTTAATTTTTTCAAAGTGTATCGCACCTACAGGTGCGAAATTTGCCTCCAAATCGCACTTATAGGTGCGAAATAGTATTTTTAATTATTTTTTTGTAATATTTCTGGCCCTGAAAAAAGAATTTCTAACAGTCTCGAATGGCGACGGGCTGAACTACAAAGTTGAAGAAAAAAAAAGTAATTGGACGCTTATCGCTGCGCCATAAGCTCGATGTCCCGAGCCCAAATTCCATCGTTTGCTATTTTTTTTTAATTTTTGAAAAAAAAATATTTCACCATAAATTTCTAAATATGTCAACTAGACTAACTGTGGTGGTCCCATGATTTTTAAAAATTATTTGGGCATTTTTTGAATTTTTGTAGATGTTTTTTAATATGAAATCGCACTTCAAAGTGCGAAAATTGTCTCAAAATCGCACGTAAAGGTGCGACCAAATAAAATATATTAAAAAATAATAAATAACATATATTTGCACTTGTAAGTGCGTTTTTAAAGAATATTTCGCACTTACAAGTGCGAATATTAACCAGAACGCGTCGAAAACTTCAAAATCCATTTTTTATTTCACTTATGTTAACCCACTTTAGGTTATGGCTTGTTCCTTTTCACCATTTCATTATCCGGGTAGAACGAAAAGGTATGGGAGAGAGAAATGGTGAGGGTGATGAGTTGAAGGGAGTGGAGGTGAGGTTTTGAAAAAAAACCATTTTTGGAGTTTTTCTTTTGTTGGTACAACTTTTTTTTTTCAAGTCAGGGGTAATTTTGGTATTTTTGAAAATAGGGGGAGGCGTATGGCGCAATTGGGGAGCACCAAACGCAACTCCCCAAATTAAATTGAGAGGTTGTGACAAGCAATTGAAGATATATGCTACGTGCTATCTAATTGGTTTCCTTGTACCCTATTGTTTTCCATTCATCAACACAATGACTACTTCTCATTGTGGTTGACCCATAATTGGTTATACCATGAAGATAAATATCGTTCAGCAAGTCCAGCTCGGAAGCAAGAAATTGTATACTATTTGGTGCATAGTTTATGACAATTTATTTTCTTTCATGACAAAGCATGAGCTTTGAGAGCTCTTGTGCTCTCAAAATGGCAGTGACATCAAATTTAAGGTTATGTTTCGGAAGAGTAAAGTTGTGGAAATTGTTTGAATTTTTTTTTTAAAAAAAAAAACTGACTGTATAGGATATAGACATGACGCATCTACTACTAGTCAATGAGGATTCCTCCCTCAGACACGATTTTATGTTATCTTATTTCTAGTCACTTTATTTCTATAGGGATTAAGATGACTAATATTTGAGTTCAAGAACTTCTATAGATTAGCTTGAAGTCGATGATAAATGTTAGAGACAAATTTGGTGTACAATCACATGATTCACAGCCATGTTGGCACAATAATCTACCTAGTGTCAATTTACCGTTACGTATACTTTAAGCTTCATGAAACGGGTAATTTTAGAAGTCAAGCCTTCTTAGTCAGACAAGTGAGCCAACTGGGGAAGGCTAAGTATGAAAAGATGCATATTTTCGGCCTTTGGAAGATGAATTAACAAAATTTCCAACAGCCCTCTTTCCGGCCAATTTCTTAAGTCTTCCCTAGTCAATTGTCCTAGTCAACTAGCGTAGCAGACACACATAATACAGTGCGTAACTAAAAGTGCTATATTATGAGCAACAGAGAGGAGGAGTTAGAGAAAAATCACCAGAGAGATTTAATGGTAATGGTATTGTATTATTATTATTCTTATTGAATAAGGCTTTTGGCCCCTTAATTGTAATATATTTTTGGATGGCTGCGCACTGTGTGTTTAGTTTATTTTTTCTGTCCGTTCTCGTGGCTGTAGTTGAAGGGGGAGTCTATAACTGTGAGGAATGTCCAAAGCCTAGTCACTGTGGATATCTCGGGGAAATCCATGTCCCCTTCACCACCAGTCCAAAACCAGAATGTGGGTTACACATAATTGGTTGTGAGGCTAACGATGACACTTCAGTGAAAGAAATCCAACTGAAAGACCGTAGATATGAGATTGTTAGCATCTATCATGATGACAATCACGATTCAATTTTCATCCACAACGCTACGGCCGCTGATGAAATTGCTTCATGGTCGGCTGAGGATTCGCCTTTTGATAGCCTGAATACTAGTAGTATTAACTTCTTCATATGCAGTCGTAGCTATGCCCCTGGCCCTGAAACTGAGTACAAGTACATGTTAAAAAGACACTGTCCTTCACACGCCATCTACTATAATTCTACATATCAGAATACCTGGTTCCCCGCTCTTCTTTCATTTGCATGCTTACTACCAGTGCACGAATCCCCTGAATCATGTGTGCCCTCAATCTCGTTTCTCAAAATAATTGAAGTAAAATTGAGGCCAAATCCTAAATGTCAACAAAATGCCAATACTTCAATTGTTATCCTCAGTGACATAGCGCCGCACCCCTCTGGAGTAAACGGCAAAGAAAATCACTTGAAGGCTGCTGTAATAGGTACTGTCTTGCATTACTATAATAATCTGCGCTCACATGTTGAATATCTATTTTCATCAGTTGCTTAATATTAGCAACTCAATCACCCTAAATAAAAAGCCTTTTGTCCTTGGATGTTACAGTGTATGTATTGGTCAGTAGTCTAAAGTTTTCCCTCTTACAGGTTTATCTTTTGGATTGGCAACCGTGACTGCAATTGCCTCGTTTGCTATTGTTTTACTGTACAAACGAACAAACAAATCTTCAGGCTTCCAAAACCAACCAAGAAGCACTTATTCTGGTCCCTACGGAGGTATATCAAACCCAGAAAGTAGAGCTGTCTACTTTGGGATCCCTGTGTTCTCCTATGAGGAGCTCCAAGAGGCAACAAACAATTTTGATCAAGCCAGAGTGCTTGGAGAAGGAGGCTTTGGGACTGTTTACTACGGTAAGGGACTCATAATTCTTTCAACCTTTTGCACTGAAGCTGATTCCGACAGTTTTTCTTCATTAAAATGAAGCTGTAGAAATCATATTTTTACATCTTTAATATGATAATCAGTAGCAATCGTATTGTTAGTTAAAAAAGATAGCCTGTCATATTGTTTTCTTCATCATATTGAAGCTGTCGTGTTGAATAGCCTACATTTTGATTCCTTAACAACTAGGCAAACTTCGAGATGGACGTGAAGTTGCAGTGAAGCGCCTCTTCGAGCGCAACTACAGGCCAGTGGAATCATTCATCAATGAAATTCAGATACTCACAAGGATGCGGCACAAATATCTTGTGTCCCTTTATGGTTGCACTTCACGTCATAGTCGTGAGTTACTGCTAGTGTATGAATACGCCCCAAATGGCACTCTTAGTTGCCATCTCCACGGTGATATGGCAAAGAATGGCATATTGCCATGGCCTATCAGAATGAGAATTGCCGTAGAGATTGCTAGTGCATTGACTTATCTCCATGCTTCTGACATCATCCACCGAGACGTGAAGTCCAATAACATCCTCCTTGACAATAACTTTAGCGTCAAAGTTGCAGATTTTGGTCTTTCAAGACTGTTCCCCAACGATGTCACACACGTCTCCACAGCTCCAAAGGGAACCCCAGGTTATGTTGACCCTGATTATCGCCTGTGTTACCAGCTTACAACAAAGAGTGACGTGTATAGCTTTGGAGTTGTTCTTGTTGAGCTAATATCGTCTATGCCAGCAGTTGACATGAGCAGGGACAGGGATGAGATTAAGTTGGCAAATCTAGCCATAAGGAGGATTGAAACAAGGGCAATTTGTCAGTTGATTGATCCTTCCCTTGGTTTCCAGTCGGATGACAAGTTGAAAAGAACGATAATTTCAGTGGCAGAATTGGCTTTTCAGTGTTTGCAAGGGGACAAGGAATTGAGGCCCTCTATGAGTGAAGTTTTGGACGTGCTGCAGAGAATTGAAAGTCAGAAGGATGAACCTGGGAGTCTAGAGGGAATCGAAATTCATGGTGCTACGGTTCCACAAAGTTATACAAGTCCACCACTTCCAAACATGACGCCACAGCGCAATCACCAAACACTCTGATGAAAGGAATAATGAGAATACTGTATCAAATATCAGTTGCTAGCCAGTCAGTCCTTTATTTCAGATGGTTGATACTTGATACTTGTTTATCATCGTTCTACGATGAATATAAGGAATAATAATATTTTGTAAATTGCATGTAATAATACTACTGATCACAGAGTATCCTTATTTATTGAATATGATTATATTATAAAGCACATCCTTGTGTCGTCCATTGGCTGAGGGAGTGCTCAGAGGAGGAAAATGTGAGCATTTATGTTGTTAACTATTCTGCATGCAGTTCATACTGATTAATGCTTCCTATTAGTTTACCATCTCAAGTTTACTTCGACAAATAGCAGAATTGTTTTCTTCTTACATGCCATTTACTTTGACTCTCGATTAGTGAAATCTATGTTGGTTCAATACCTTCCCTTGCGTCTGTGTTCTCTGTTATTCTCTGCTTCCTCTCTTGGCTGAAGATGAAAAGGAATACCAAGGGAACTGCCCAACATCTTTTCACTGTGGAAAATTCTGGGACATCCAGTTTCCAGTCACCAACAAAAGCAATCTGGACTGTTGTCTGCCTACAAGGGGTTGTGAATTGTGATGATCAAAATGCATCAAAAGAAGTCCAGTTATCAAACCAAATATGGTATGAATTCCAATCCATCAATGGAAACAACTCAATTTCTATCATAGACCATAAGCTTTTACTAATGCTACCCTTCCTCCTAGTACTCCTGTACTGTATTTTTAGATTGAAAAGGAACACAGTATAACCCTAATAACTGTAAAACACGCATCTTAATGATCTTATAGGCCTAGCAATAGTTACATAAATTATACGAGCTGTAATGGCTACTATATCTACTACCCCACTCAATCTCCTGGATTAGATGGCATGTATATAAGCTCTGAAAAAATATGGTGTTATGAAAATGGAGGCCAGCTGTTTCATGAACTACCATTTTCATCTAAACATAAAATCCTTTAGCCTTTCATCTTGTTGTGACTAGTTCTCTGATCTCTTAACCACCAGGAGAGCTCTTAGATGGACGGGAAGTTTCTCTCAAGCACTATATGAGCACGACCATAGACGAGTGGAACAGTTTGTGAATGAAATAGAGATCCTCACATTTTTGCGTCACTGAAATCTTGTGTCCTTCTATGGCTGTATTTCTCAGAACAACCTTGTGAAGAACTTGAAGTCAAAATGTCTGCCAAAAACGGTGTGATTGATAAGTGGATTAGTTAATCCACTATATCAAATGTCAGTAGTTAGCTGCTAAGCCTCATTCCAATGCTTGATACTTTTACTCTCTTCTAATATTCCACCCAAAATTAAGAACATGATGACATTTGTCAGCACTCAAGCAGTTGCAAATTAATTATATCATTATGTCAGCACTCAAGCAGTTGCAAATAAGAACATGAATGATTATGTCATTCACTTGTCCAGTTGTTGCTTATAAAAAAAACTTGTACAGTTGTTAATAAGATGACGAACTATAATATAAGGCATAACTTTGGTCCTTATCATGCATATAAATGAAGGGCTTTCTTTTTTGGTGCCTGGGTGAGTTTTATTCCTCTGCCCATCAATGCTAGTACATAACTTATGCTTATAAACCCTGGTAAACACCTTTTCTTCTGGGTAATGAAGTATAATCTATTCTGCTTGGGGCATGTAAGTAACTCAAACTTTACTTTCACTACTATATTTTGTTTAAGAAATACCAGAAATTCAAATTTAGCTATCATCTTATTTCTCTATTTAAAATTATGAGCTAAAAATATTTCCCATCTGACTTTCTTTATTTTGATTAGGAATAAATTACTTATGAATGAGTTTGCTTCTCTACTGCCCAAACTTATTTTATAATAAGTGACAACTATGGCCTACACTGACTTTTTTTAGTTCTTCTAGAGATACAAATTTGCAGATTCTAACGTATGCAAGATTTTTTATCACCCAAGAGCACTACTTCTAAATATAGTATAGTTTCAAATTAGCAAATATCTTAGTCCCTCAATGATTTATTTATTTTGAAAAACATCAATTAAATATTTTAGTAGCATTTTTATGAATAAAATCGAACTTCACCTTGATGTTTTTAAAGCCATCTTGGATAGCATTTTTTAGTGTACCGTCAATTTCATTTGTGAAAGGAGAATCTTCTATTTTATTAAAAAAAAAAACATATAAATACACATAAACATACCTTGAAAGCTGAACCAGTCCAACTCTAGTGGTCCTCCATCTTTTTCTACTTTGCCTATTCATGCCTTTGAATTTGAACCTCAATTTGCATAAGCACACTGTCAAAAGCTTTAAAATAATGTTAGTATAAAGTGTTTTTTATGTTTATTTTATTGTTATTTTTAATGCGTCCTATTGATTGTGCTCATCCATAGAAGTTGTGCTAGCATGAGAATTTTCTTTCAAGTTTCAAGTTCCACTCCTCTCTCTATCTCTCTATATTTGCCTTTTGAAATTTCAAAGGAATAACCAAACAATGTGAAATTGACAACAAAAGATGCAACTGTTCCCAAAACAGATCTCAGTGTCCCTCTGCCACTCTTACAAGCATTCAACCCCACAATCATCATCGCCTCTCAAATTTCAAATTCACTGAAATTCACAAAAGCTTGACACTCAGAAACCAGAATTAAGAGCCGGAGGAGAAGAAGAAGAAGTCACCTTGGAATGGCGACGACGCTGCTCCACGCGATGCAGTGCGGCGCGTCGCGGAGCCCAACACTGAGTCCGAGGACGAGTCCGCTCGTACATATCCGGCGCCGGAGAACCACCCTAAGGATGCTTCTCGGCCGGAGCGGCGGATCACGCCGGCGGAGAGAACCGGCGCTTCAGCGGGAAAGTCTGTTAGAGAAGAAAGGCGGGGATCTGGTGCGGAGGCGCTCACTGAAGGACCTCTTTGTGTCTTCGCCAGGTGGCGAAGAAGATGCAACCAATCATGAGACTGGTGATAACAGCGTTTCCAACATGGGCCTTGCTGGGCCGGGTTATGCACCAGGGTCTCCCAGGCCCGTTGGGTCGGGTTTTCGTTGCCGGTCATTGCTGTCAAAGAGAGCTTGGCGTCCCGTTCTCCTCACCATTGCTGAGTAATCAAAATTGTGTATACTTTCTGGGTTCAACACTCAATTAAAAAATAAAAAATATTTTTTTGAAAGGTAATTATTTCTCTAGGTTCAACACTATTATTTTGTTTTATATTATAATTTTTTAGAAGATTATATGTAATTTGAAGCCTGTACTGTTGCCATCATCAATAATTTTGCACTCCAGTATATTATTACATCTGGGTTTGGGTAAGTTTACTTGATTGCGATTATATTAGAGCATAACGATGTATGAATAATAATAATAATAGTGCTTACACATGTTTCCTTATATTGACCTAACTAAACAACTATTAATGAGTTCTGACTTGAAAGTTATCATTGACAAGAGTTTTATAACTCATCCTTAAAGTCATAACCAAATGAATGGAAGAATTAAATGGCGTTGGTTAAATAATTAGGGGCACTTGGCTCACACCCATCAGCTTGGACGAGTCGGATTCAAGGGAAGGTGAAGTTGAATGTTGATGGAGCCGGGTCCCAAGCTTGCATAGAATAAAAGGTGTCCATCGGGATTATGATGGATGCTGGATCTCCAGCTTTTCTTGCACTAGTAGTGATAGCAGCCCTATACATGATGAGTTACTTGCTATTTAGGGGAGGTTCCGACATGTTCGGAACTCTGGATATGAGGAGGTAGTTTGTGAGTCGGATTGTGTGCATGCCGTAGGCCTTAAATTTAGCATAAGAGACATACAAAATCATTGGTTTAGAGATATTATTCTAAGAGTTAGAGGCATGTATCATATGATATGAAATATTTCCTTTAGTCACATTCCTAAAAGCTAAACATGGTTGTGGAAGATTTGGCAAGGCAAGAATCTTGAGATGGTTATTCGTTACGATTTTGGAGTTTCCCCCTTCATTTGCAATTAAACATTTTTGTAGGGGTCTAATAGTGTAGGTTTTATTAGTATTTTTCCTTGTGACAAAAAATGGTCAAACCGGCCTCTGGGGCTCTAAGCATGGTTCAAGAGTCTGTCCACTTCAACCAACAAGCAAGGATCTCAGCCCATAACGACACAAAGTCACATTGTTGGTTTTGGGCTTCATTCTTATGTGGAGAAAGACCCAAAATGTGAGAGCCGCCCACTTGTCTCACTTATCATTGTGGAGAGGTGCCAGATAAGGCTAAGAGTGTGTGCTCTTTTTGGAAAGAGCAGCAACACAAGTGTGAGAGAAGAGGAGAGAAGTCGTTCCCGCTCAAACTCAAGGCAGCTGTAGTGAATTCACTAATGCGGTTTCATTCACCGTTGAATCATGCTAAAAATAAGATAGAAGGTTTGCAACATCAAATTCTTCAATCTAAATGGTTGGATAGGTGAGAAAATCTCGTAGGTTGGATAAACAAGGCTCTGACAGTAGCAACGAGTTTTGGTTTTTATAATTATCTTAGTTCTTGATTCGGAAGACCCAAATCGATACTGAGTCGCCTCGATTAGGAACGGTTAACTAAGTGAGCCGAACAGGTGAAGCGAGTCGGGTTGATGATGAGTCGGGTTATGGAATGGTCGTTGGAACGTCCTGAGTCTCCTCCGGTTGAACCTGCGAGGACACCCCGATGCCAAAGTCAGTTTGAGAATGAGTGAAGAACTAGGATTCAATCAGATTAGAGAGCAAACCTTACACCTGAGACCTCTTATGTATTTTTAGTGGTGGATCGGAGGTGAGAGGTTGGTTGTGGTCCCCCCTGTGTTCTTGTCGTGAAATGATTGTCGTCGCCCATCTGGTGATGTACGGCAGATCCGACGGTAGTGAATAGTAATGGGGGACAAACCTGCTTTCGTCAGACGACGACATCAGCCCCCGATTACTTTTATCGGGAAAGAGGGGTTTGGGTCGCTATCATGGATACCTTTATCAGTGTCTTCTTCACTGTGCCGTTGGATCGTTGTTTGATCATGTCTGACGTCATGACGTCCCTTGCCGAGTCGACCACATAGTTCGAGTCATTCAGAGTGGTAGTCCCAAGTCGGCCGGGGCTGGCTCCTCCCGAATCGGCCCTGTAAGCTGTGTGGTCGGTCATCTGTGGCTGACCTCCAGAACAGTTTTTTATCTTAAGTTTGTTGATTTGTTGTTTGGCTAATTATTAAGAACGACTTTTGTTGTGAAATAGTGTCTTTAGTACCCTTTTATTGATCATGGTGGAGTTTGGTTGATTGGCGTGAACGCGTGGTTTTTACATCTCTTGAAAAGTTTTCTCCCTAACAATCGTAACAACATATTGTTCTTTCTCTTTTAACAAGCATGAGTTTCCTGCATCATCTGATCTGACCCAACTTGCACTTCACGTCAGTTAATGATTCATTGATGATATGTTGTTTTGGATATTGAGGTGCACAAATTGAAGTTTGATGATTGGGGTTGAAATTTTCATTTTGACAAATATGTGATAAATTGTTTTACGGCCATAGGATGGCTTGAAATGTTGAGCCATGATGTTGGTTAGAATCTCGAACATTCATGCAAGCACTAAATTAGTTAATCATGACTGCCATAAAATGTTTTTCCCCGTTTTGGGTTCTTGGGATAATGATATTGCGTTTTAAAAGTTAATCAGATAGCTAGTTTTATAGTTATGTATATGTGTGTCCTGATCCAAATTACAATCTATAGAAATGTATCTGTATGCATTATGTAAAAGGATATTATTCTCTACTTTCTTATTATTTGAAGGGAGAACAAAAATGAAAAGTGAAAGTGGATTGAGATAAAGAGAGAGACGTGAAGCACATGGTCAGAGGCAGATGAGGAGAATATATTTTGCTAAAGCATGAATGATCAACGTCGCCAAAGGGCGAAAAGATAAAGACAAGCATAACACTGCGTATTGAGGATGTATACATTAAAGCAGGGGATTGCAGTTTATTACTGAATCAGTCATGAGTAATGCTTTTAGTTTTACGACGCCGATTCATAAACATGCAAACAATGAGGATTTTTTTACCTAACATAAACTGCAGGTGTCGAAGTGTCATCATTAATTATTTACATGTTTTATCAATCATTTTTGTTAGTTCTATGAACAAGATTCTATATATGTGGCAAGATGACTTTTTATCACTATAAACTGGAGGCATCGATGTGTCGTAACGGTTTACATGTTTATCAGTATTTATTTTTGTTAGTTCCATGAACAAGCTTCTATATATGTGGCAAGGCTCTGTCAAGCTTCTATATATGTTAGCTGATCTTGAACAACATCTTTGGCAGGCTATTTATGATGTTTTCATTAGTTCTAAAATTAATCAAATGATGCAACTGAAAATGACCATTTTAAACTCTAATGAAATCTCATATGATTCCATCTTCCCCAAACAAAACATGAGTATATCATTTTTTTTATCTTTTGATAAGCATCCCCACCATCTTCTAGGGTAAAACTACCGAAAACTATGTTAGGCTCACCCAACAAATGATTTTCAGGGTTCAACTTCCTTAGCCTTCTATATCAACGTATCAAGTCTTCTGAGTTGAGTTGGAATCTGTGTAAATGGAAGAGAACGCACTGTGTGACGACATGAATGGGCTACAGCTTTAATCAGCAGCCACCACTCAAGCTGTTTAGTTGACATAACCAATTTAGGTCATGTATCCCAAAAAAAAGGAAATATCCAAAAATAATTTCTAACAATACAAATCAATTCCAACACTTGCAAGCATGAAACTAAAGATGCTCTTACTTGTAAATTGTGTGTTCAGTTCAGTGAAAATCCAGAGGACAATGTAATTATGGGAAAATCTACTATAAATAACCATTGTAAGGAAGAAGTAATTCTAAGACATTTGACCATAGATCTAAAGATGCTATGAGTGGTAGGTACAAAAGGCCAATATACAATCTCAAACGCTACACTTTGTAGCTTACTGCTAGAATTGATTTCGGAACCTAAATTAGTAGGTAAAAGCTAAACTAAACATACTGTGAATAACACAAAAGCAAGACCAGGTGGAAATGCTACATTCCTCCCTTTTTTACTCCATTCTACTCTACATGAGAACATGGCCTTACTCGAGTCTGCTTTATTTTTATTTTTACGTTAATACAATTCACATTTTTCTGGTAAAGCCGAGCATAAACATGCCTCAAGAAAGAACAAAATTCAGAGATACCACGTTATAAATTAAATGTAAGAGAAGACAATAAAAAAGAAGATAACTTCCTATCAATGTCCAGTTAGCTGCTCCTTGTTTCCAAGAGGAATTGCTGAAGCTTTGTTGTTAGATTGACAAGGTGAATGGCCCCTATCAGTGGCATTTTTCATGTCGTTTGACTGGGGCCTGTTAAGTTCACTGGATCTAGAACTTCCTTGTGGAGATCCCTTGTCCTGAGGTATAGCCCTCTCCAAAAACCTGTGTATCATCTCGTAACTGGTGAACGTAATAACTGCAGACGGAGTTGTTCGCAATAGATTGGTTGCGCAACCGCGATAGAAGCCTCGAATGCCTTCCTTTTGAAACACCTTCTTAGTACAATCAATAACCCCTGCATAATGGACCCCATTATTTTTTACAATGCCTTGCTCTTGGAGCCTGGAACGTATTACCTGGAAATGTGAAATTCTAATAGTCAATGACATGAACATGTGGGATGATACAAAGTTGATACTCAAAGGGACCCTGCAATCTAATTCCACCCATACAATTGAGCAAGATGGTCATGTATACCTCGTGTGGATAAGTCAATGCAGAGGCAACTATTTTTGAAATTGATGATGCGATGGCAACGTTTCCAGGACTTAGCTTGTCAACAGTTGTATTATCTGAAACATTTGAAATGTTCATTTGATGAGAAACACATGAAAACACAGAAAAAATCACTTATTTCTAGGACTATATAAATACTTTACTGTTAGCATGTTTACCTTTTTGTGCCAGGTATGACTTGATCTTTTCATATGCTGGGAATTGAATAGCGACATGACTTACGCCAGCCAATGAAGGTAAAATGCCACTGTTTAACAAGAACAGAATACCATCACAACTAAATACACAAGAAAGACTGGTTATCATGCTTTAAGTTCACTTATTTAATTTTTTTCTAGAATAACTGGCATGAATTGTGAAGTAGTTATTTGTGTGAAGGCTGTTAGTTTCTGTTGATATTAACTTGGCATCAGGGAATCAACAAGGGTGAGGATCAATTCAATGTATGATTTATATTTGATACACCAAATCCAATCGATGGCTTCAAATAGAAAATGAATCTCATTTATCCAATTGTAACATTATTATATAGATCTTGCATAGTAATAATTAGCCTCTGATTGCAAGAGATTGGATGAAGGTTCTCATTGCTTCCTGCCTATGTGATACCTACCACATACACAGTCAATCATAGTGTTGTTAGTTTTTCTTAAAAAATTTGGGGTCCAAACAAGAAAAAAAAAAATTTAACTGAAAATTGTTAACTAAAAACTGAAAGCTGTTAAGCTAGCTTATTGAATTAGAAGTGTGTTTAGTGAAATTAGTTGATAAATGTGAAATTATTTATAATAAATTCTATTTTTGTTTTGTTCAAAAAAATATTTTTAGGAAATTATAATTTTTTGGTTTTTTCAGTATGAAAATTAAAAGTGTAATATTTAAAAATAACCAAAAAAAAAAATTAAATACAGAAATGTAGTTAATATGTTGAGGGTAAAAATGAGGAAAACAAACTATAAGCTCAAACACCATTTCAATTGGCGTATGAGAAAATGCTACAAGCTAGTAAGATAAGTTTGTTTACCAAAGATCATTATTTTGGTCAAACAAGCTTATAAGCTAATAAATGATCTAGCTAAAATGACTAGCGCCAAATACATGTGAAGATATTGATTTTTTTCAAAGTATATATAGATACGAAAATTTTGTCAACCATCTACATTTTATGCTAGACTGTATATTCTTCACTATTAATCCCACCTTTGACTGATTAACATATTATTCACAGTATTAGCTTGCAGTCTTGACAAATGAATTCTTTTTATGATTAACTATCGAAATTAAGCAAATCCTTTTGTCAAAATAGTTTGTTTTTTCCTTCTATAATGAGAAGGGACAGTAATACTGTAATAGTATACACAGACGTTAAACGAAACTCATATCATTGGTACATTTCCTGAAAAGAGATCTTATTTGGCGAAGCTATGTACGCAAATTGATAGGCTTTCTAGGATATTTTAATAGAGGATACAGTTTACAGTTCCACAACTTAAAAGAGATAGTTAGTTATAATTTCATTTTGTCTGCCAACATAATGGAAGCAAGAAAAGTCATCTCTTCTATATTAATATTGCTTTCTCTTATATAAGTACATTTAAAAGGTCATTGGTAGGCCAATATTCACTGGGAAAGACATCATAAAACAAAGACTATGATTATATATGCACATAAAACCTTTTTCATTAGAAATAACAACCCTTGGCATTTTCATGAAATATTAGCCCATCATCAAACTTATAATTAGAACTAAGGAACTGACCTATATAGTCCCCGCACGCCTTCCTCATGTGCAATCCTTGTCAAAGCAGAAAGAACACTCTTGTAAGGAACAACATCAGGCCTCATTCCTTGTGTCTAATGTGTATCAGGGGGAAAGATAAATTAATGTCCAATATAACAAAAACAAGAACATCAGTATCAAGAAATAAATAAATTAAAAAAAGAATTTACATTTTGATAATAAACTTCAGAGAAACAGAAACAGGTATCTTAATCTCGTCAGAATAGGAGATAGGAGATATAAGTTAAAAGTAAAATGTAATACGTAAGAAACTTTTCAATCTAACCAATCAGTCGTATAGCAAATACATCAGTGGTAGCTAAGAAATTTAAAATTACATTGGAACAAATAAGGTGAAAGATTCATAATTATGCATGAAATGTTGAGAAACATCTACAGTAAAAAGGAAAGAGAACAAGAACAATAAAAGAGAAGATACTACACTCCTAATTTTAAATACATTTTACTAAGTTTACAGAGATGAGAAGCACCAACTTACTTGGAGTCTTGTCTTAACAACCCACAATGGATTTGTAGAAATTGCGGTTGCTGCGCCAGCACCAGCAGCAGCGATAATATTTCCAATAGTTGTGAGTTCGTTACAACCATCTGCCACAATATTACCAATAAAGATTGTCATAAACGAATATAGTCAATCCAGCAAATTCCAATTCATGATTTGAAGATACCACAAAACAATCTGAGAATCTAGCATTATTCTGATACTCAAGTAAAGACCAATTTAAGTGAAAAGTACTCAATATTTATATAACATTTACCACGTGAACGGAGCAGGCCCTTTAGTTGATCATAAACTGTGAAGTAAACCTATAATCGAAATGGACACTTTGTCATTCAAAAAGATATTACAAACATAGAATTAAACATAAGTTGTGAGCTAAACTATTACAAACATATAACTAAACAATCCTTTGAAAAGGATCTTCACGGACAACGTAGATGCACCTAGGACTAACTTTTAATTGGTTTTTTTATATGAATAGAAAAGCATATTTGCTTTATACAAATAGAGGTGATGGGATTAAAAATTCCTCCAGCAAGAGGGCAGAAGAGGCAGTCATCTGACAAGATTTTTGCTGGCTACAGAGTTATCTTCCAACCTCGAGAAATCCACTGACTAAAAAAGTAGAGAAGAAGTACCTCGAGACTGAAAATATGAAGCCAGTAAGGATAAACAATAATTGAATACATAAAAGATAAGGACTTATATTAAACAAGTATACATGAGAAGACTATGTTCAACTAAATATCCCTAAGGATTTTCTTTTGAAAGAGATGCAAAAGCTTGTTTATCGCTCCAACCCTAAAGAGTTCAGAAGAAAGAACATCTACTAGGTCCCATAACAAAATTAAGCAAATAAAGATAGCAAAAACAAGAGTTTAAAAGGAACCAAGAATTTACAAACTAGTGGTCATATCTATTATGCAATATGTTAGCAAGCAGTTTGATAGGAAAAAATGCACCCTACAGAAGACTATATGACAAGTATAAATTGATATGAAGATTATCACCAGTTATCCATAAGACCAATGTAACTCCAGATTTTGGGTTTATCAATTATGTATTGCCTTTGTTAATAGTTTGTGTGTATGGTTAAGATAGAAGACAAAAAAAAAAAAAAAAAAAAAAAACTCAAACAAGACAGAACAGAATCAGAATAGCTGCGCATCTAAAGCCCAGCTTCACAAAACTTGCATCCTTTTCTGCAAAAGCCACTGATCACAACACCACAATGTAGAGACTAGAGAGGCAAGAGGAAAAAAAAACTCACTGCCCAGTTAGGAAGTAATGCTAGTATTGTTGGTGAAAGGCCACGGTACATTCCCCTGAAGCCTTCAGCCCTCACTATATTCTGCAAGCTCGTGACAATGATACTACCTAGGAGAACAGCATAAGTTAGGCTCAAGAAGCAATCACGACACTACTACGCCTATTACTTACACATTGAATTGAACTAACATGACCCAGTTTCAAGCAGACAGTGTACAAATTTCAGCCGCATGTTGATGACACAAACACTTAACTCTCAAAGGAGAAGCACCCATTTATTAAAAATAATTCAAAGGTGTCAAATTGCCAAATTGTGTGAATATCTATGTTAGAAAAGTTATTCTCAATCTTAATAGAAATTCAACATCAACCTCCCCATTAAACAATCCATTGAAGGATACCTTTCTGCGAAGGCGGAAGGCCATGAACTTGCAACCTTGTCTTGATCACATCCAATGGACACACAAACGTAGCCGCTATTGCCCCTGTAGTGAATGTCACACCGTCAGACCAGCCATTCTTGAAAACCGCAGACAATCAGCAGTAAAATGACCAGATACAAGAACTCGGAAACGAAAGTTAGGATTTTGATAGAAACCCATGAAAGCTGAACCCAAAATATGAAAAGGGTCGAAGCCAAAATAGTGAATAAAAAAAAAAAGTTACCCGCAGCGGCACCAGCACCGGCGTTGGCGATTAAACCCCTGATGTTGTGACTAGCACCAGAACATTGGTCATTGTTACTCATATTAGAATCCAGAAACACCCTTATAATGGAAAATCAACAAAGTTAGTTAACTAATTGAAGGTTGGAGAAGTGGTTCGGTTCCCGCAAGTGGTGGAAGAAAGGAAGGGAATTTTCATGGCAGATCTTTATGAATTCGTTCCTCTATATAACATTTGATTTGATGTGTAGAGGGAGAAAAGGGAAAGGGGGTGAGTTGAGGAAGGGTTTGTTCGTGGTCTATGTGGCGAAATGGTCTAAGAAGGGCGTGGAACGTGTTCTTTGGGGAAAATGGAATCAACGACAACAGGTCTCGGAGTTGAATTTGAACCTCAAAAGACCATGAGAAATTGTGCAGGTTCTTTCTTTCTTTCTTTCTCTGGTTTGTTCTGCGATCGGGAGGGAGTATAAGATGCGGAAAGGTGAGTTGAGTTGAGTTGAGTTGAGTTGCTGCGGCACTCGGAGCCTCTCTCTGTGCTTAAGCAAAAGCAGGTGTCCGTCACTCACTGTAAATTCTTGGGACCAGCTTTCGATTGAGATACACCTTGGGAAAAGTTTTAATTTTTTTTTAATTAATTAATCAAGTTTTCACTCCTTTATTAATATTTTTAAGTAGTTCTTGAACGCGATTAAGAATCATTTAGTTGAAGTTTTGATATCTGAACTCTGTGTGTGAAAAATGATTTGTTAGAAAAAATATATCTACTAAAAATAATCTTCAAGTCTTGAAATAATTAGTTCTATCGATCCGAACGTGAGGAGAAAAAATAAATAGACAAAATAACACATACCAAAATGCATGTTAGCACCATTACTTTTATAAAAATAAAAAGCGCAATCCAAACCTCCTATAATTTTTGGTTAAATTTAAAATAACAATAACCTATTTTAATTTGATATTTGTTAATTGCACATAATCCATATTAAAGAAGCTACCAATTTTACTTTTGTTGCCTATGTGAGCTACGATAGGGGTGGCAATATGGGCTCGCGGGCTGGGTCGGACCCAACCCGCCAATAACCCACCAAAATGCGGGTTGGATTGGGTTGGCCCACTTTTGGTATATGGGTTGAAAGTCTTAACCCAACCCACATTTTGGAGGGTTGGCGGGCTAGCCCGCCAAATTATAATGTAGTTAAAAAAAAATAGTCTTAGTTTAAAATTCTAACTTTCTAAGTTCTAACATTCAAAGGAATATTCAAAGAAAAACAGTTAAAGATGCTGGTGGTGCAGCCATGATCCTTAATTCCTTATAAAGCCAGGTTAGCCATCCAAGAATATATAAATTCAAGTGCGGTGGACTGGAAGAGAGCGCGGCGGACTGGAGGAGAGCGCGGTGGAGGAGGGAGTCAGAGAGGAGAGCGCGGCGGCGCGGCTGAAATAGAAAGTTATAAACCCTCACGGTCATAGAGGCTCACACACACATTGAAGTCTGAAGAATAGTACTACTGTAGATCCCAAAAAAAAAATTGCAGGCCCGCGCGGGCTGGCCCGACCCAACCCGCTAAAAAGATGGGTTAGCAAAGTGGGTCAGAAGTGGGTTAGTGGGCTGAATTTCCCAACCCAACCCGCCAAAAATGTCGGGCCCAACGGGCCTAGCCCATATTATCACCCCTAAGCTACGAGACCATTTGATAATTTGGATTAATTTCACAAAACATGATGATAAAATAATATCACTTATATGACTAATTTAAATTAGCTTATGTGCTCTTCAGTACTGTTCTTATTTGAGTAGCTCATATAACATTTTTTTAGATATTATTTGGGATACTTATAGTTGATTTGAATTTGTTCTCATTTTGTCTTTATCGTTTTAATAAAATTCATTCATTAAGACAATAAGCTTTAATGTTTCACCAATATCCACAAACCAAACTTCTTCTCCTATGAAATCTTAGACTTTTCTTAATCACTTAGGAGAGAAGTCTTCAACCTATGATCATATCAAGTTTAGACCCTCATATTTCACTCAATAAACTGTATTGTGAAAAAAAAACTTAGAAACGAGCACCTTATGAAGATCCACCTCAATATAAATATGTGAAAAATTACCTCTTCATATGAGAGTAAGATGACTGGAAACTCCATCCTTAATCTTCAGAGTATTCTTATATGTTTTAACAAAACTCCTTAGAGTATTCCTCGACCTCCACACAATATGGTTATCATAATAATCTATGGAAAAACTGTAAATGTAAATATAGATTGTCACTCTCTTCAACTCGTCTTCTAACGGAAAGAACTCAGACTGCCAATGTTACACTACTAGGTAGTGTCGCATGATCATTCATGGCCCTCCATCAAACACATTGCGATGATAACTCATTTCGGTAAATTATTTTAGAAAATAGTCATTCTCAAAATCAACAACCTCTATACCTCCTTCACCCGTCACAACCTTGCAAGTTTTCCTTAAAATACTTGAGGCCAGGTTTTTTTCATCATACCTTCACATTTTCGCTTTCTTCCAAGGCGGTTAGGCTCCTTCCTCTCTAGTCTTGAAACTTTTATAGTCGGACATAGCATAAACGAATCCTACTAGCCTGAAGAGTCCAATATTCGTAGTATTGCTCCTCTAAAGAATCATCCTCATTAACTTCAAAGTCAAAACCAAAACACTCCCCGATAGTATCTCCTTTTATATTCCCCTCCATTTATCTCGAGAAAAATGTCCTTCCTTATAAGAGTAGTCTTCCTCCTTCATGCCATGCTTGTTGAAGTATCTAAATCCTTTTTAGACTCTCCTCCCCCTCTTCTATAGGGATAACTTCATGAACCATCATGTATTTACTTAAACTCTACTAAATTTTTTAAGCCTATTAAGAGTAAGAATATTTTTTTTTTCAGTAGACATATCCGGTGATACACTCTTTTTTTCACTCATCTTGATTTTATCATATCTAATTAATTGATAAACATTATATAATTATAATTTCACTTGAGAGAATTATATTAAAATACATATGTTTTTAAAGAAAGAAACATAATTTAAAAATACTAAATTACAAATAAAAATATTTTTTAAATTATCAATAAATATCCAAAATTATTATCTGTATCACACCGTTTTACGGAAATTGGTCACCATCTTGACTCTTTGGTCGCTTTGGCCCATAACTAGCGGTTGGCAATGGGACGTTCTCACTCCCGGAAAGCAAGCGAAACGGGTTTGGCCGATTTCCTCATCGGTAAGGAGTCAATGAGTCATCCTGAAAAAAAAACGGGTAAAGTTACCAACTTTTAACAGAAATAGAATGTAGGTTTCTTTTCGGACAAAAAACTGCATTGTCAGCATTCAGCAAAAGCCACTTTCCTCCATCAATGTATCAAAGACTTTGCTCCACTGTCGTTTCTTTTTATGTTTCGTTAATGGGGTTTTAACAGAGCAAATAAAAAAAATCTTTGTTCAAGTGTTTGGTGGAAGAAACTGTTTTGAAGCTATGAAATTTCAAAGCTTTTTTTTTTTTTGTGTTTATTAAATTAATTTAGTTGGGTATAGAAATTGTTTTATACTTCATTGGAAGATTGTGGTTTTAGATTAGTGGTTTTTACAGTTCATACCTTGTCATCAGCACGCGTTTCGTATCCGAGTTGATATCTTGTCTTCTTGTCTTCTTGTATGCATGTTTGCTTCGTGTCACTGACAGATCTGCATCTTGTTTCTTGTGAGGCACACTTCTAGACATTCTTCCCGGTAATTCAGCTGCTTTGTTTCTTTTCCCTGCTTGGAATTTATGTTCTGTTTGGCCCTTGCTTCAAGTTCCTTCCTTTTTTACTCATTGGAGTTCATGGTTTATAACTTCATGTCATGAGGTTCAGTTGGGGCCATGCTTGGTTATTTAAATTGCATTTTGAAAAATTTCTTCTTGCACTTTGAAGTTGAATTTGTTATTGTTGGAGTGGTGTGGGTAGCTGTTAGATCCTTGCTTGATAACTTACTTGGTGATGAATGCAGATAAAATTGGGACCAAGTGTGTTTCTGCTGTGCCTAATTGTCTGTTAGTGTTTATAGTGTAGAAGGAAGTGCTTCTGTATTAATCTGGGTGCCTGTTACAAGTATTTTGCCTTTGGACTTTGGGGTGCTGATATCCTTGTGAGCAAAGATAGCTTAGTGATTCTGTAATTGGGTCTGAGAGAAAGGAGCTGATTGAGGCTAGATATGGCCTCTCGTGAAGGGAGGCAGCATCGTCATGGTCTTGTTCCTCTTTCTGCGTTGCTTACTAGAGAGATGAAGGATGAGAAGATGGAGAAGTCTGCTGTAAGGTATGGGTACGCTGCTCAGTCTAAAAAAGGGGAGGATTACTTTCAAATTAAGACCGAGTGTCAGCGAGTACCTGGGAATCCTTCATCATCCTTTTCTGTATTTGCGGTACTTTTCTCCTTTTCCATCTCAGACTTTATTTGTTCCTACTAAAATCCATAACGCAGTGACTAGCTGTTAAGAGGTTGCTGATTTCCAGTTCTGCATATTTTGATTGATAATTTGCTTTATCTATGAATTATTGGGTGAAGCAACAGCTTTGCTGATGTTAATTCTGAGTTGTGTGCTATACTGGATGGCCTTTGGATAGACGAACATGGTACTCATAAACGGTCACCCATATCTTTTGGTTTACAGGTCTTTGATGGGCACAATGGAAATGCTGCGGCCATCTTTACTAGGGAGCATTTGTTAAATCATGTGTTGGGTGCTCTCCCTCGAGGGCTTGGACGAGAGGAGTGGCTGCAAGCTTTACCTCAGGCATTGGTTGCTGGGTTTGTGAAGACTGACAAGGAATTTCAGAAAAGAGGTGTGGTTTTTGGCTATCACTTTATTCTGGGAAACTCAAAACTCGTTTCTACAGAACGGGGGGACAAGAATTTTGCCTCTTCTAATTGGTATTATGGGATTTATGATTTATCTGGCTGTCTGCAGGAGAAACTTCTGGTACCACAGCCACATTTGTTATAGTGGATAGGTGGACTCTGACAGTTGCATCGGTTGGAGATTCCCGTTGTATACTAGATGCTCAGGGTGGTGCTGTTACTGACTTAAACTGTTGATCACAGACTAGAGGAGAATGTTGAAGAGTAAGTTTCTCTGACCCTGCATCAGTTAACTTTCCCTGAATGAAAAACACCTGGTAATAAGTTGCACTATTTTCACAGAAGGCAACGTGTTACTGCAAGTGGAGGTGAAGTCGGGAGGCTTAGCATTATCGGTGGTGCTGAGGTAAAGCATATTATTTATTTTTCTTCTTTCCCCTTAGAAGCATCACTAGGTTTAGCCTATCCTTATGCTACTACTTTAATATGGATTACTAAACCAATGCAGATTGGTCCCCTTCGTTGCTGGCCTGGGGGTCTATGCCTTTCTAGATCAATAGGAGATATGGATGTTGGGGAGTTTATAGTTCCAATACCATATGTCAAACAAGTGAAGGTATATTTGGTTTTCACTTTCCAGATAATCTGTTCTGCTTTACTTTTTTCTTTTCATTATAATGCCAATCTGACATTTTTCGTTGATTATAGCTATCAAAGGCTGGTGGGAGGCTTATAATTGCTTCTGATGGCATCTGGGATGCTCTATCATCAGAAATGGCTGCAAAATCTTGTCGTGGTTTGCCTGCTGAACTTGCTGCGAAGCAGGTTGTAAAGGTAATATGCATTACAGCTAATCATTTGACACTAGCAACATACGCTCATGCATGGCATTTCTCCACATATGTTGAAGTTTTACATGTTCACTGTTTTCAGGAAGCACTAAGAACTAGAGGGTTAAAGGATGATACAACTTGCATAGTCATTGACATAATTCCACCTGATAATGGATTACCACCTCCATCTCCCCCCAAAAAGCAGAACAAGTTGAGGGCTCTTTTATTTGGGAAGAGGTCCTGCGATTCTGCTGGTAAGCTGTCAAAAAAGCTTTCAGCTATAAATATAGTGGAGGAACTGTTTGAAGAAGGATCAGCAATGCTTGCTGAAAGGTAATGTCGTTATCTTTTATAGGAAAATCTTTTCATTTTGGATACAGTTACAAATCTCATGACAGGGCTGAGGGCTCTGATATTGTTTTCCTTCTCTGAACTTCCTTTTTCTCCATATGATTGTCACTAAAAGTAGCAGTTAAATTCTTAAAATCTTAGGTGATTTCTTTTGGGGGTGTGGGTGGGGGAGCAGCCTTAGGTGGTCTTCCAATTATTTATTGTAACATAGGAGCTAACATATTTGTAATATATACTATAAGGGAAGTGTTTTAGTTTGGGTATAGTGGTAATGGGGTAAATATTTCAATATGAAGATTAAACCATTTTAGATTTGTATAGACTGTGGAGGCATGTTTTGGAATAATGATGGAGCAGGAGAGGGTGTTCGCGGTCTGGATTGGCTCGGTTTTGAGGGGGAAATCCATCCGATCCAATCACTTCGGTTTTGTCACTTGTTCATCCAATCGGTTAATTTTTTTCTTTCCTAAATCCGAACCAATCCAATCCAATCCAAATTTTATTTGCTTGGATTGGATTTCGGTTTTTGAAAGACATTGTAAATATTAAAATAAATGATGACATAGAAAATAATTTGAGCAATATAAAATCATTGAAATTTTGTAACCTAGATGATTCACGAGATCCGTTGATTTTTTTAGTCTACCTTGCATTTGCATAAGAAATTTGCCGTAGGAAACAAACAGTTCACCTAAGAAAATAGTCATAATTTTAATTAAGGCAGAGGTGAATTGTACATACAACTTGCAAACAATAAATCAAACATGAATCAAGACAATAATTAATTCCAGTGAATGACATTTACCAAATGAAGAAAGGAGGAGCTAGAATATGCATAACAATAAAACCAAAAATCTAATCTAAAAGCTTGACTCGAGGTTAGCCCTTTTCAATGTCTCAAAAAGCTTGACCTAAGGAATTACATTCGGTTCGGTTTGGCTTGGTTTGGCTTTGGACATGAGAACCGAAAACCGAACCGATCCATTGACATAATTTCGGTTTTTTCGGTTTTCAGTTTTTTCGATTTTCAGTTAGTTCGGATTTTTGGATCGATTTATAAGCAGTTTAGTTCGGTCTGGTTTGTTTATGAATACCCCTAGGAGCTAACATATTTGTAATATATACTATAGGGGAAGTGTTTTAGTTTGGTATAGTCAAATAGTGGTAATGGGGTAAATATTTCAATATGAAGCTTAAACCATTTTAGATTTGTATAGACTGTGAGGCATGTTTTGGAATAATGATGGAGTAGGAGAGACACATTCATAAATTCTCACAACCAAATTCTTCTATAAAAATGGTGTTAAACTAATGAACTGATAAAGTTGAAGCATCCTTATTTATTTAAAAAAGGTCTTTTTTGTATGATGCCATCATACCAGCTTGTATAGCTTCTTTCTATCTTTTGATTCGGTGTGACTTTTTCCGTCATTTCATTTACTTTTTGTAACTTGCTCCATAACCAGCATTTACCTTGTCCTAGTCTGTGTTTAATGTTGAACTCTATTACTAATGAATTTTGAATTTCCTGCTTGCCTCTGAAATTGTGATTTATCTTCCTCAAGGATAATAATAATTATTTTCTTTCTATTTTTAATAAAATTTGGTTGAATTATGTATGGTGAACATATTTGAGGTGTTTGAAATACTGGAATTTGAAAAGCATTATGATTTACTTGGTCATTGTCTGAATAGAGAAGTTTGTTAGAGGTTAAAAGCTAATGTTTGTTGAGCTCAAGTAGGATAGGATAAAGTAACAATATCCTATTTTATTTGATGTATGTTAAGTGCACATAATCCATATTAAAGAAAATGACATATACCCTATTTTAGGTTTGTTACCTACCCGGAATTATGACCGGCTATAACGGCAAAAGTGAAGTTAAAAGAAATGGTCCCGGCGGGGCTCGAACCCGCGACCTTCGGCTCATAAGACCAACGCTCTAACCAACTGAGCTACGGGACCATTTGATAAGTGGTCAAAATATAATGATAAAATCATATCAAATATTTGACTAACTTAAATTAGCTTATACGCTCCATAACCGGCATTTACTTTAGTCCAAGTCAGTGTTTAATGTTGAACTCTATTGCTAATGAAATTTGAATTTCCTGCTCGCCTCTTATATTGTGATTCATCTTCCTGAAGAGTAATGATAATTATTCTTTCAATTCATTATAAAAGTTGGCTGAGTAATGTATGGTCAATGCATATTTGAGGTCTTTTAAATACTGTAACTGGAAAAGCATTATGATTTACTTGGTCATTGTCTGAACTGGTTTAATGTTCACATCGAAGAATTTACCAAAGATGGTATTTTACCCTGAGGTACAACTGTAAGATATAATTTAAATGAAAATATGATCTGAGGAAAAATAGAAAATGATCTATAGCCATTCTGATATAATGAACCATAGGTTTTAGCTTTATTTGCATTCTTACAGTATATCATAGTGTTAACATTTTATATCGCGCTATGATTTTGCAGATAATGTGTGGATTTATAAAAGTGTGGCAAATATTTTTTAGGAACCTGAATGTTTGCCCTAGAACTTGTAAAGATAGAGGGTTTTTATTATAGAATCACCTATATTATTGCCTGGGAAATCTGTGTTTGGTTCTTTCAGTTCCTATTTTGGATGCTAAGATTTATTTTATATGCCTTCGCAAACCAACTTTGATGTATGTTAAGTGCACATAATCCATATTAAAGACAATGACATATACCCTATTTTAGGTTTGTTACCTACCCGGAATTATGACCGGCTATGACAGTATAAGCGAAGTTAAAAGAAATGGTCCCGGCGGGGCTCGAACCCGCGACCTTCGGCTCATAAGACCAACGCTCTAACCAACTGAGCTACGGGACCATTTGATAAGTGGTCAAAATATAATGATAAAATCATATCAAATATTTGACTAACTTAAATTAGCTTATACTCTCCATAACCGGCATTTACTTTAGTCCAAGTCAGTGTTTAATGTTGAACTCTATTACTAATGAAATTTGAATTTCCTGCTCGCCTCTTATATTGTGATTCATCTTCCTGAAGAGTAATGATAATTATTCTTTCAATTCATTATAAAAGTTGGCTGAGTAATGTATGGTCAATGCATATTTGAGGTCTTTTAAATACTGTAACTGGAAAAGCATTATGATTTACTTGGTCATTGTCTGAACTGGTTTAATGTTCACATCGAAGAATTTACCAAAAATGGTATTTTACCCTGAGGTACAACTGTAAGATATAATTTAAATGAAAAAATGATCTGAGGAAAAATAGAAAATTATCTGTAGCCATTCTGATATAATGAACCATAGTTTTAGCTTTATTTGCATTCTTACAGTATATCATAGTGTTAACATTTTATATCGCGCTACGATTTTGCAGATAATGGTGGATTTATAAAAGTGTGGCAAATATTTTTTAGGAACCTGAATGTTTGCCCTAGAACTTGTAAAGATAGAGGGATTTTATTATAGAATCACCTATATTATTGCCTGGGAAATCTGTGATTGGTTCTTTCAGTTCCTATTTTGGATGCTAAGCTTTATTATATGCCTTCGCTAACCAACTTTGTTTACACGGTTCTCCTTTTGGAAATACCATTCGGAAACTTTTCATGTCCATAAATGTTCAAAACTTGGTATATCTTGCAGGTTAGGAAACGATGACAACTCGGGGCAATCAACATCTGGCATTTTCATGTGTGCTATATGCCAGGTTGACCTTGCTTCAAGTGAAGGCGTCTCAGTCCATGCCGGTTCCATTTTCTCCACCAGCGCGAAGCCATGGCAAGGTCCTTTTCTATGTGCTGATTGTCGCAATAAGAAGGATGCTATGGAAGGAAAACGCACTAGCGGAGTTAAAGTGTCATAGATGATTCTGAATTGGTTTACTCCTATTCTTTATGTCCTCATTCTTTGTCTTGGTAGTTGTTTCAATTTCACTATCAAGTAGTAGCTGGTGTATATGTGATATTCAAAAATTGGCCTAAAATGGGAATTGTACTCTGAGTAACAAATTCTGGGCATATTCTTTTGTATAGTAATATTATTTAATGTGCAACAAAAGTCAGGATCACCTTGATTCTGTGAAGAGCAAATTATCTTTATCTTATGTTCCTGTAAATGAATTTTCATCACCTTTTCAATGCCTGCAGATTAAAACATAAAATCCTGTGTGCTAAAAAATCTGTTAGTCTAAGTTCATGTTGAAAAACCAAATAGAATCGGAAACTAGTCATCATCAAATGTTGGAGATCCAATGTAAGGCATTCCAAGATTCTAATGTAAGCTCAATCCTCACAACCCTTTGAAATCTTCCTATATATCATTCATTAACCCCAAATAGCCAAGTGGCTATTATAGAATTGGATTGGACTCCAAGTACCAATTTGGACAGCAAAAGTACCTACACATATTTCTGCATCATTTTTTCTTTCATCTCTATGAATCATATTACTTATTTTATCTCTTATTTGTCTATATTCTCTTTGTATCTCTCTCAAAGGTGTGGACATGGTTATGGGAGATAATTGTGGAAATTAATCATTTGTGTTTTATATAACCCCAATAAGGAGCTGGTTACAAGTTATCTCTATCACAATCAATTAGCATTCCTATTCCTACAAAGTATAAACCAAGTTCAAACTCCAACAAAGCAAATCATAAATGAGTGATCCTGAGAGGATCAAGGGTTGTTTGAAAAGTCAAGTCTTGTGAGGGCACCTACTGGGAAGCTGAGTGGTACAGGGGCTTGTGTTGTGTGTAGGTTTGGACTAACGTGGCAATTGGGATCCACCAGGAGGATTAACACACCACCTCTTTCCAGCCAATTTCTCTTTTTCGTTATTCGTCTTTTCAATTGGAAAACATAACATAATAATGAATTCTAAATAGTAAATATATGTAGTCAATTTCTCAAGTCTTCTTTAATCATTTAGAATAAAATTAAAACAATTTTTGTATAAACCACATGTTTCCTTCAAAGAACTTGAGTTGAAAATATCTACGTCTTGGTGGAGCAAGACTAGCTCTCTTCAGCGGTGATTTTTTATACATAAGATTTCTATTTGAGTTTTTGTTTAAGGAAATCATGTACTATCTGAAACAACCATATGTTAATTTTGATGTATTTTTTTTTATATTAAAAAGCTAATATATAGTTTTGTGAGGAGTGTCACCAACACTCACTTTCCAATATTTTTTTTTTCTTAAAATCTATGTAGGTCCTATCAATTTGAGAGTGAGAATCATGTGATTTAATGGAATGAACTTTTTATTATGAATTAATTCGTTAAAAAATATCATAGTACCAATTAGTTATAACCTCACATACATTCAGATCATCCTTCAGTCGATAATTCACTAAAAAAATCAAAATGGGAGGGAGCAGATTATTCTAGCGAGTATGCCACCTGCTTGCAAGTTCTGCAGATACGTCCAAGCTCAAAATGAGCATCCACAATGTATTTTCCTTCATTTCTTCCATTCTCTCTGCACACTCATAGTCACTGACTTGTTGGCTTTTGTATTCCTACCAAAGCTGAACAAGTCAAAATACCAAAGAAAGTGAACAGCAGCAGCAGCTACTGAGGAGTTTTCAAGTTTTCACTCCCCTAACTTCAAAGTAACTACAAGCGATTAACCAGCACCATTCAATTATCAATCATCCCCATGAACATATCACTATCCTCATCACAACTGCATTGATTCATAGACTACCTCACGTTCTCTGTATCAAACTCAAACATGCGGTTAACACTGACCCTCCTCCTCCTCTACTTTTCACTCTCCAGCTATCTCCACGCTTACGACCCATTGGATCGTATCAACATCAATTGCGGTTCCAGCGGCATCTCCTACGACGGCGAAAGGGCATGGACAGGGGACACTAACTTAAAGTTCTTATCTCCTCAACAAATCTCCACAACAGTCACAGCTTCAGCAAACATACAAGCCCCTTCCATCAACCAAATCCCCTACGCCACAGCTCGAATGTCCCGCTCCCAATTCAACTACTCCTTCCCGGTCACCGCAGGCCCCAAATTCCTCCGCCTCTTCTTCTACCCCGCTTCATACCAGGACGGCTTCAACCGCGGAGAAGCCGCCTTCACCGTCGAATCCAACGGATTCACCCTCCTTAAGGACTTCAACTCTTCACTCACCGCCGATGCTGAACGACAAGACACCATCTTCAGGGAATACACCATCAACGTCAACGACGGCCAAAGGCTTGACTTAACCCTCACTCCAACCACAAACTCCTATGCTTTCATCAACGGAATTGAGGTTGTATCCATGCCTAGTGACCTCTACTACACACCTTCCACTGACCCAGGATTCAAGCTCGTGGGTAGAGACAGCACCCTGTACAGTGTTGGAACCAGCGCTGCACTGGAGACAAGTTACAGAATCAAAGTTGGGGGGCAAACAATCTCACCCAACACAGACACAGGCTTGTTCAGAAACTGGGAAGGCAACGATGAAATTTTCTTAAGAACACCGAGCGCAACTGATGCTGTACCAGCCGACACGACGGGCGCGATGAACATCACGGTGAGCCCTGATTACATGGCACCCAAGGAGCTATACAGAACAGCACGTGACATGGGCCGAAACGCAACTCTGAACAAAATGCTGAACCTGACTTGGGAGTTCCCCGTTGATGCTGGCTTCACCTACATGCTCAGGCTCCATTTCTGCGAGCTTGATCCTACAATCACCGACATCAGCGACAGGGTGTTCTTTATCTACGTGGCGGGTCAGCTTGCAGAAGACCGCGCTGATGTTATGAAATGGGCAGAGAAACTACATGGGGTTGCTGTTCACAGAAATTATGCTGTGTTTATTCCAAAGAATGATCACAAAAAGATGAATCTCTCGCTCCAGATGCATCCTTATGCAGATAGAGATACCAAATACAGCGACCCCTTCTTGAACGGGCTTGAAATCTTCAAGATCAGCGACGTCACCTCCAACAACCTAGCCGGACCTCACCCGGACCGGGTTCAGGCTCCGCCCAGCTCGCAAGTTCCGAGCACTGGTAAGAAAACGCGACAACTCAACCACGGTTATAGGGATAGTCTACTGCATAAGTGTGTGTGTTTCAAATTTCAAAAAATGCTCATTCCCGTATAAAAAATGCGGGTTGGATTACACAAATGGACCATGTCTTCGGATTCGAGAATGAATCCTTCCAACCCAACCCGTGTAGAATCTACGAGTCTAATTACTACTATAGAATTGTCATATTATCACGGTTTTTGACAGCCTTTTACCACGGTTAAACCGTGATATCAGCCGGCGAAGTAATAAATAAATTACAACGGATCAAGGCGGAACCATGGTAATATCACATATCTGTTACCACGGTTGAAGGCGTAACCGTGGTAATAACTGTGGTAATATCGCAACTCTATTACCACGGTTCAACGAGGAATCATGGTAATATCATACATTTTTTACCACAATTCATTGCTGAACTATGGTAATATCTCTTCCTATTACCACGGTTCAACACTGAACCGTGGTAATAGGTCTACTTTTTTTTGTTTTTCTTATATTCTCTTACCTTAATTAATTGTACGTGCAAATAAAAATACAGCCTATTATATTGTCAAAATACCAAATTAACAAAAACATGGTCTACATGAAACTATAAATACCAAATTACCAAATAAACTATATATAACATGCATATGAATCACCACTCAAACAACAAAAAACGACTCAATGCCTGCCCAGGAAAAAGGTAATTAACTAAAACATGGTCTATATGAAACTATCATAATATCTCGTTACTTCAATGCTAAAACAATTCAGCAATCAATTAAAAAAAAATCAGCAGTAGAACACAATTACAACATAACATCTTCAACTAATCTTAGTGTTCCTGCTTGTGCTCCAAACTGCTTCTAATACACATCGCCTTCAATGTATCTCCGAGCTCGGAATGCTGCTAAGCATGCGTAATATGCTGCTAAGTCATTCCTTATGTATATAATATACTCCTAAGCCATTCTAAACAGTTCATGGCATTATATTTTCAAAAAATATAATAATGAATAAAAAGAGAATGAGATTATTATGAATTAACAAGGTCAGTCATATATTAACTTGAAGAAAAATTATATTCACTTTAAGAAAATTTGTACCACCAAATTTAAAAATCATAAAGCCAAATTTAAAAAAAGATACAACATGTACTGCTTGGCTGAATTAAAAATCAGGGACCAGAGTTGGAGCCTAACGATTCCATAGAATCATCGGAGGAGTCATCCGAAGAAGAGTCATCCGAGTCTTCGGAGGGTTCATCCAGTGGTTTACCAATGTCAATACCCCTTGACCTGAAGAATTGTACTCCGATCACCTGACTAGCCACCTCCTCTAAAGGGTTCCAAGCCAAAAGGGCAATCTATTTGGACCCCTGAGGAGTTTTGTTACGAGGAAACCATAGGGAATGGCTTGCTGGTTGTCAACCAGAAAAGAAGCAAAGTGATTGTAGACGATGTCTACAACATTAAAACGCTCATCGTTCATAATCATGTACATGATGGAGTAATGGATGGAGAACTGAAAGATACTTCTAGAATTTATAAGCAAACGAGGGAAGTGAAACGAGATGAAGAAGAGTAACCGCCACACTTCTTATGATCCGGGAAAACAAAACCCTAGTACTGAACAAAAACAACAACAACAACAACAACAACAACAACAACACAACAACAGCAACAACAACAACAACAACAACAACAACAACAGCAACAGCAGCAGCAGCAGCAGCAGCAGCAACAACAGCAGCAACAACAACAACAGCAGCAGCAACAACAACAACAACAACAACAACACTTGCCTTGGTGTTTGTTTGCCATCAATTCGTGGGTGCATGCAAACATCGATGTGCACAGTTGTTAATGGATGCTACCTGGTTGATCCTGCCAGTAGTCATATGCTTGTCTCAAAGATTAAGCCATGCATGTGTAAGTATGAACTAATTCAGACTGTGAAACTGCGAATGGCTCATTAAATCAGCTATAGACAACGACGACAACAACAACAACAACAACAACAACGACAACGACGACAACAACAACAACAACAACAACGACAACAACAAAGGCCTACAACAACAACGACGACGACAACGACAACGATAACAACAACGACAACGACAACGACGACAACGAAAACAACGACAACGACAACAACAGCAACAACAACAGCAGTAGCAAAAACAACAACAACAACAACAACAACAACAACAACACTTGCCTTGGTGATTGTTTTCCATCCATTCGTGGGTGCATGCAAGCATCGATGTGAACAGTTGTTAATGGATGCTACCTGGTTGATCCTGCCTGTAGTCATATGCTTGTCTCAAAGATTAAGCCATGCATGTGTAAGTATGAACTAATTCAGACTGCAAAACTGCGAATGGCTCATTAAATCAGTTATAGACAACGACGACGACAACAACAACAACGACAACGACAACAACAACGACAACAACAACGACATCGACAACGACAACGACAACGACAACAACAACAACAACAACAACAACAACAACAAAGGTCTACAACAATGACAACGACGACAACGCTAACAACAACGACGACAACGGCGACAACAACAACAACAACAACAACGACAACGACAATGACAACGACGACGACAACAACGACAACAACAACAACAACAACAACAACAACAACAACAACAACAACCACAACCACAACCACAACAACAACCACAACCACAACTACAACAACAACAACAACAACAACAAAGGCCTACAACAACAACCACAACAACAACAACAACAAAGGCCAACAACAACAACAACAACAACAACAAAGGCCTACAACAACAACAACAACAACAACAACAAAGGCCTACAACAACAACAACAACAACAAAGGCCTAGAAGTAAAAGCTGGTCAAGAGGACTCAACAGTGAGGTAGAGAAGAGCTGTCAATGGGAGAAGACGGGAACGACGACGCACGAAGACAGAAACAGTGTGACTGTCATGGCTGCGAGTAAGAGTGCGATTGGTGGAGATGAGCTTGGCTCCGACGAGCATGCAAAGCAGCGGTGGTGCCATTGCAGAGAGAAGGAGGGCCGGTGATGAGGTGCAGCAGCCAGGAACGGCAGTCATGAGATGCAACAGAGAAAGAGTTCACAAATGGGTTTTTGACCTGCAAACTAGAGTTTTCTAATTAACAAATCAACATTTTATTAATAATATAATATCTATTACCACAGTTCGCCTGAGAACCGTGGTAAAAGACATACATATTACCACGGTTCGCCTGCCAACTGTGGTAATAGACAATGTTAGATAAAAAAATAACAAACTCTATTACCATGGTTAAGGTATCAACCGTGGTAATATGAAATGTTAGTTAAAAAAATAATAAAACTATCTCAGTTACCACTGGTGACATGGAACCGTGGTAATAGAGGACCTCAGAACCGTGGTAACAGAGCTCCGAACACCATTTTACCACGGTTCATCACTGAACTGTGGCCGTGGTAACAGGGGCATGGTAAAAAGGAAATTCTGTAGTAGTGGATCAAACCAAAACTACTAACGCGGCCAAATTAACCCGCCTGATCCAACCATTACATCATCGGGTTGGTTTGAATCAGGTTTGAAGGTGAAAATTCGCGAAATTCAATCAAACTCAACCTAAACAGTTTTGATTGGTTCGGATTCTGTTTACACTAAAATCCACCCAACTCACCCGGTGTGCACACCCCTATTAGAGGACTTTATGCTCACAAAAAATAAGAAATAATTTTTTTAGTGAATTTTCGTATCGGGAGGAGAAGTGATTATATGAGAATTAGAATTTAATTTATATGTATTGATACTGTAAAGAGTTTTATACATGTATTTAGTCACGTCATTTTATTTTTCCATTCTAATATTAATTTGTTTTAATCATTTTATGTTGTCTTTTAATCTGATTGAAGTTTATTAATGGTCAATTCATCCAGGGCAGCAAGAGAGGGCTCATCACAAGTCGGTGATTATATTTGCAACAGGTCATCATTTTCCTAAATATAAATTTAATTTATATGCACGATATATAGTTTCACATATACATTCAATTTTTTTGGTGTATCCTGAGAACAAGTACTTTACATACTAAAAGATCTTTATGACTAATTACCTTTTTTTTTTCATAATTTCATCAATTACACAGTTTGTGTAGCTTCAATAGTTGCAGTTTTGATCATCACAATGCACTGCTTTAGAAGGAGACTGTGTAAGGAAGGATCTAAAGCTCATCAAGAGTTTGAGGCCTTTCTTAGAAACCATGGACCACTTGCTGTAAGAAGATATAGCTACTCTGACATAAAGAAGATGACCAATTCCTTTGCAGAAAAATTAGGACAAGGAGGATATGGATCTGTTTACAAAGGGAAAATACATGATGAATGTCTAGTTGCTGTAAAGGTGTTGAATAGCTCAAAAGGTAATGGAGGGGAATTCATAAACGAGGTAGCAAGCATTGGCAGAACATCTCATGTTAACATAGTCACTCTATTAGGATTTTGCTTTGAAGGATCTAAGAGAGCATTAGTATATGAGTTGATGTCTAATGGATCTTTGGAGAAATTCATATATGGGAAAAATCCAATGGCAGTGGAAAACCAATTGAATTGTGAAACCTTATACCAGATTACAATTGGCGTGGCTCGGGGATTGGAGTATTTACACAAAGGATGCAACACTCGAATTTTCCATTTTGACATAAAGCCTCACAACATACTACTCGATGAGAAGTTTTTTCCTAAGATATCGGATTTCGGACTCGCGAAAATCTGTCATGGAAATCAGAGTTTGGTGTCTATGTTGGAAGCCAGAGGAACTCCAGGGTATATTGCTCCTGAGGTGTTTTCAAGGAATTTTGGGGTGGTGTCTCACAAGTCAGATGTTTATAGTTTTGGGATGATGGTTTTAGAAATGGTTGGAGGAAGAAAGAATATTAATGTGGAAGTTGAGTGTTCTAGTGAAATATATTTTCCACATTGGATTTACAAGTCTCTAGAAAAAAATCAACAACTTGCTCTGCGGTGTATCAAAAATGAAAATGATAATGAAATGGTAAGGAAGATGATTTTGGTAAGCCTGTGGTGTATACAAACAGACCCTTCTGCTCGTCCAGCCATGAGTCAAGTGATAGATATGTTGGAAGGAAGCCTTGAATCGTTGCAAATACCACCGAAACCTTTCTTATCTTCACCACGATCATCACCACCCCATTACTCAACTTCAAACCTTGAGTCTGTCTTTGTCAGTGTCAACCTGTGATTACCTAGACCCTTACACAGGTATCAATGTGAATTTTCATTGATGATCGTCTCTCAGTATCAATGTGAATTCTATTTTCCAATTCTGTAAAAGAATCGTCTCTCAGTATCCTGTGATTGCCAAGACTCAGGCAAAGCTTTCTATTTTCCTATTATGTAAAAGGTCTTCCAATTTCAATGCGAATTTCCATTGATTCTACTTTAGATGATCATGTTCATGTTCCCTCTCAACTATTAACAGTTTGTATTTGTAGAGTAAAAACCTGGATTGTATAGAGTAATTAGAAAGAAATTAAGGTAGAAAGAACACAGGCGTTTTTAATAAAATTAAAGTAGTTTCTTTAATTTTATTCAAGCACTTCAAAAAAAAAATTATTCAACCATACCAAACAAATGTATTTTTTTTAAATTGGTAATAATAATGGATTAAGCAAAAGCCTGCATAGAAGCCAGGACATCAAAGTTCACAAAATGAAAGAGCCCTAACTGAACTTCCTTAGTCTAGACTGGATTATCATAGGAGGAAGCATTTCGGGCTAAAAAGCCAGCAACTGAATTGTCAGTGCGACGAAAGATTAACATAATCAAACTCAGAAGAAAACAAACGGCAATCTGAAAGAATTGAAATCAAATAAGAAACATGATAGTTCCCGGGGAGGAGACTATCACGAACAGAGTCAGAGATTAGGAACAAGTGTTAGAGACAAGTTATTTGGTAGCGCAAGCTCAATTTTCTAATGATTATTCATGAAAAGAAAGTACAAATTTATAGAAACTATGAAAGCAACAAACTGATCCAAAAAGATAAAAAGATAATAGAAAGTAACAACTAAGCAACTAATCCTAGAAGATAACAAAAGACAACAGAAAATCAAAATAAAACAAACAAACTAAAAACTGAATAACAAACTAAATCAATAAACCAAAAATTGTTATATCTAGATTAATTGAAATTAATCAGATATAGTCTTTTAGGTATTTGAGTTTATTGATGTTTATCCTAGGAGACAATCCGTTCAAAACACACCCTCCTAAAACCAAGCTCGATGGCCAATGCCATGATCCAACGAAAAGCTAAAGCTTATGCTACGACCGGGGAAGGTGCACCATGAGAACGGACACCGCAGCAGTAGCAAGCACCTCGCCTGCGAATTTTCGATCAACCATCCCAAACCCCACTCCATGATCAACAACCCAAGAAGCATCAAAATTAAACTTGAAAATTCCATGAGAAGGGAGAGACCAAGAGGACTGCAGCACCACTGTCGGGGGCACGTGTTTGCTTTCCAACGGCGAGGGAGAACACACCAGACCAGCAATACGTTGGAGCGCCGCTTCACGAGAGAAACGCCTCCCATCGAATACTAAACGGTTTCTGGATTCCCACAAGACATACATCCAAGTGTACATGAACTATTTATAAATTTATTATAGGATCTTATTTAAATATTTTATGAAAAGTATCTTTGTGTAAGGAAATATTTTTATGTTGATATTTAACTGAAAGTAATTTTGAGCCTGAGAAAAAGATCATAACGAGTTTTTTTTTTTTTTAACTAACATAACGAGTTACAAATATCTGTACCAGTAAAAATGTCAATTTACCACAAAATCGTAACTCTACAATGCAGTCCACACTTAAAAATAGAACCGCTCCACTAGGATTAACTCTGTAAAAATTTGAAACAACAAGATTCTGTTTTCCGGGTCTAAGAACCCGGAAGGTGTGTCTTAGTATCGGCTTCTTAACCTCAACACCCTTTTTCTAAAATTATGAATTTAACGGGTTTAAGAACTCAGAAGTCGGAACTAAAACAAGTTATTGGTTCTAAAACCCAGAGTGAAATAATATGTACTAGGTTTTGTAAATTGAAAATTATAGAGTTACCGAGTTTTGAAAGCCGAAACCAAACCAGATTACCATGTTTTAAAACCCATGACATTTTTGCATTACATTTTCTCAAAATGCGTACCGTGAGTTAAAATTCAGAACCACTTACTTACCAGGAATACCTAATTTGGAAAGTTTGGATCTAAATCACCTCAAGAAGCAGAACGTGACGAAGAATGCAACGAAGAAGAAGCATGTTGATGACGGAAGAAGCAAAACGATGGAGAGTGTGGAACATTGGAGAGGGAGTGAGTATGGGGTGGTGGTGTGGTGAGGAAGAAGAAAATGAAGGAGAAATGAATAAAATGAGAGTATGGTGCGGTGGGGTGAGCAATGAAATGGAGGAGTATTTCAGAGATTTTAATTTTCGAGTGGGGTGGAAAAATATGTGAGTGAGGTGCCAAATTTAACTTCCACCTTTTTTTCTTTTAAATTACGGCGGACTCATTTTATTAGTGACTGACATGACAAAGTGTTTTCCACCTTAGAGATTAGAAGATTTCTTTTTCTCCTTATTATTATTTTCCAAAACTTGATTATAAATATGGATTTTTCCTTTTATCAATTGACATTTTAATTATCTATTTTCAACAATTTGTGTGTTTTGCACCTTTGCAATTAGAATTATGTTTTTGTGATTTTATAAGGACTTAGCCACTAGTTAATTAATTAGTTATTTCCTTGGTTGGTGACCGAACCATAACTAATTAACAAAAGTAAATAAATAAACTATCACAATATTTCAACCTCTATACCTCAACGATCGCACACTATGATGGCCAAAGCTAGGAGCAACTATTCTGCTATAAGATCTTGATCTATATACATGGGCTGAAATCCGATTTAGATTCAAATGACACGTACTAGTACACATTTTTTAGGTGGCCCATGTCCCATAACGAGCCCATCCGATTTAGAAATAAAATTTATTTATGGGGACTAAAATCTTAAACTTAATTTTATTTAAAAACAAATGCCCACTGTTACACTTACTCATAAACACGTGACAGCAATAATTTCTCTGGCTCTTGTTTACCTCGGAAGTTACAATTACAAACTCAACGCTCTTCTTCTTCTTCTACTTCTACTCCCTCACAAATCACAATAATACAAAAACAAACCGCACCACTTCACTCTTCACCCGCTCCCTCACTCACGTTCTTCTTCTCTTCTGCTCTGCAACAATGCCACCACCTCTTCTCTCATCACTCTTCATCTTCTCACTCACCTTCCACTCCCTCCTCCTCGCTCCACAAGCCTCCACTCCCACCAACCCAGATTTCCACCCACTCATCGCCTTCAAAGCCGCTTCCGACGCTTCCAACAGACTCACCACATGGAACTCCACCACCCACCTCTGCACCTGGCACGGCGTCACCTGCCTCAGAAACCGCGTCTCCCGCCTCGTCCTCGAAAACCTTGACCTCCACGGCTCAATCCAGCTCTTAACCTCCCTCAATCAGCTCCGCGTCCTCGGCCTCAAACGCAACCATGTCGACGGCCCCAACACAAATCAATTTAAGGTTAATTTATCCAAACATAAATCTTACAACTTAAACTCACGTTACCAGATTCAATTCTGATCAGATTCAATTCTAACCAGATCTAATTCTGTTAATGCTGATTCAAACACACTCATATTTCCAATTCACTCGCTAGCTTCCCACTAACTACAAGCGGGCAACTGGCAGCAATCAATTATCAATCAATCCCATGAACATGATCAATATCCCCATCATAACACTTCTTCACTCTTCACAATAGCATTCACTCTTCACAATAGCATTGATTCCTTACGTAGCCTGCATTGTTTCCAAACATGCACCAAACTTAGTGCATGTTTGAAAAATGCGGTCTGAATTCACGTTTGGGCTAAATTCACGTTTATAGAAGCAAGAAATATTTGTTTTTGAATTTATAGATCCACGTTTAACCTATGAAACAAAACACTAGGCTAACATTAACCCTCTTATACTTTTCACTGTTCCTCATTATAGTCTCCAACTATCTCCAAGCTAGCTTACGATCCGATTTAGACATACATTTACATCTTGTCAATCTTATTGATTTTTTTGATTTTTTTTTTGGAGGGGTTGAATACTTAAATTAACATGCAAACACCCAGTATATTTCTTCTTATTTTAATTTATGGCTTAGATCTTTGTATTATTATAAGGTTTCTTATGTTTCAATTTATAACATTTTATTTAATCTAATCATATATCTTATGATACATAAAAAATTCGATTCACGTTTCAGAAAATAAATATTCTGAAATCTCAATTCAATAGATTCGTGTTAACATGCTCATGAATAGGTGAAGTCCAGATTTCCAAAATCCATTCATTTATATTGGTTTTGAAACAAACAAGTGCCGCAACCAAAGAGTTCAACACCATGGAAGAGAGATGCTGACTTCTCTCAGTCATAATAAGAAGATATATATTGCAAGCCAAAAGTATGATGTTAACGCACACAACTATTTATTTCTAATGATTTTAATAGGAAATTTCAGAATTAACTTTTTCTAAGTGTAAATGTAATCAATTGTCAACTATAGATAAGAATTATTAATCCGAGAATAATATAAATTTTGTTATTATCAATTAATTCGTTAAAAAATATCAGAGTACCAATTAGTAATAACCTCATACATTCACATCATCCTTCACTCGATAATTCACTAAAAAAATCAAAATGGGAGGAGCAGATTATTCTCAGCGAGTATGCCACCAGCTTACAAGTTCTGCAGATACGTCCAAGCTCAAAATGAGCATCCCCAAGGTAGTTTCCTTAATTTCTTCCATTCTCTCTGCACACTCATAGTGATTGACTTGTTGGCTTTTGTCTTCCTACCAAAGCTGAACAAGTCAAAATACCAAAGAAAGTGAACAGCAGCAGCAGCTACTTGCAAAAATTTATTCAAGTCTTTGGCTAGACTGAGGAATTTTCAAGTTTTCACTCCCTAACTTCCAAGTAACTACAATTATCAATTCACTATCCTCATCTTAACTCTTCTTCATTCTTCACAATTGCATTGATTCCTAGCCTACCTCACTTTATCTGTATCAAACTCAAACATGAGGTTAACAACACTGACCCTCCTCCTCCACCTCTACTTTTCACTCTCCACCTATCTCCACGCTTACGACCCAGTGGATCGTTTCACCATCAATTGCGGTTCCACCGGCAACTCCTCCGACGGCGAAAGGACATGGACAGGGGACACTAACTCAAAGCTCTTATCTCCTCAACAAATTTCCACAACAGTCACAGCTTCAGCAAACACACAAGCCCCTTCCATCAACCAAATCCCCTACACCACAGCTCGATTGTCCCGCTCCCAATTCAACTACTCCTTCCCGGTCACCGCAGGCCCCAAATTCCTCCGCCTCTTCTTCTACCCGGCTTCATACCAGGACGGCTTCAACCGCGGAGAAGCCGCCTTCACCGTCGAATCCAACGGATTCACCCTCCTTAAGGACTTCAACTCTTCACTCACCGCCGATGCTGAACGACAAGACACCATCTTCAGGGAATACACCATCAACGTCAATGACGGCCAAAGGCTTGACTTAACCCTCACTCCAACCACAAACTCCTCTTATGCTTTCATCAACGGAATTGAGGTTGTATCCATGCCTAGTGACCTCTACTACACACCTTCCACTGACCCAGGATTCAAGCTCGTGGGTAGCAGTAGCAGCAAACAATACAGTGCTGTGACCAGCACTGCACTGGAGACAAGTTACAGAATCAAAGTTGGGGGGCAAACAATCTCACCCAACAAAGACACAGGCTTGTTCAGAAACTGGGAAGGCAACGATGAAATTTTCTTAACAACACCGAGCGCAATCGATGCTGTACCAGCCGACACGACGGGCGCGATGAACATCACGGTGAGCCCTGATTACATGGCACCCAAGGAGCTATACAGAACAGCACGTCACATGGGCCTGGGCCTAAACGTGACATGGGAGTTCCCCGTTGATGCTGGCTTCACCTACATGCTCAGGCTCCACTTCTGCGAGCTTGACCCCAACATCAGCAACGGGGTGTTCTTTATCTACGTGGCGGGTCAGCTTGCAGAAGACCGCGCTGATGTTATGAAATGGGCAGGGAAACAAAGAGGGGTTGCTGTTCACAGAAATTATGCTGGGTTTATTCCAAAGAATGATAATAATAATAATCAGAAAAAGGTGAATCTCTCGCTCCAGATGCAACCTGATCGTAGTAGATATGATAGAGCTCTCACATACAGCGACCCCTTCTTGAACGGGCTTGAAATCTTCAAGATCAGCGACGTCGCCTCCAACAACCTATCCGGACCTAACCCGGACCCGTTTCAGGCTCCGCCCAGCTCGCAATTTCCGAGCACTGGTAAGAAAACGCGACAACTCAACCACGGTTATAGGGATCGTCTACTGCATAAGTGTGTGTGTTTCAAATTTCAAAAAATACTCATTGAACCTATCCTCCAATCCAACCCGATCCCTTATAAAAAATGGGGTTGGATTACACAAATGGGTTAATTCATATAGATTTTATTACAATCCGACAATGTCATTTAGATTCGAGAATAAATCCTTCCAACCCAACCCGCGTAGAATCAAATTGTCTGATCACTGCTACAGAATTGTTGGTTCTGGACAGTATTTTACCACGGTTAAACTGTGGTATCAGCCATTGAAATAATAGATAAATTATCACGGTTCAAAGTGGAATTGTGGTAATATCACATATCTGTTACCACGGTTGAAAGCGTAATCGTGGTAACATCGCAGCTCTGTTACCACGATTCAGCAAGAAACCGTTGTAATATCATACATCTGTTACCACAGTTCATTGCTGAACCGTGGTAATATCTCTTCCTATTACTACGGTTCAACACTGAACCGTGGTAATATGTCTAATTTTTTTTTGTTTTTGGGTTTCTCTTATATTCTCTCACCTTAATTAATTGTACATGCAAATAAAAAAAACGGTCTATTATATTGTCAAAATATCAAATTAACTAAAACATGGTCTACACGAAATTATAAATACCAAATTACCAAATAAACTATATATAACATGTATATAGATCACCACCCAAACAACAAAAAACGGCCCAATCCCAAGAAAAATGTAATTACCTAAAACATGGTATATAAGAAACTATCTTAATATCTCGTTAATTCAATGCTAAAACAGTTCAGCAGTCCATTAAAAAAAAAATTCAGCAGTAGAACACAATTTCAACATAACATTTTCAACTGATCTTAGTGTTCCTGCTTGTGCTCCCAACTGCTTCTGATACATCATCTTCAATGTATCTCCGAGTCCGTAATGCTGCTAAGCCATTCCTTATGTACATAATATACTACTAAGCAATTCCGAACAGTTCCTGGCATTATATTTCCAAAAAAATATAACAATGAATAAAAAACAAAGGAGATTATTAGGAATTAACAAGATCAGCCATATATTAACTTGAAGAAAATTATATTCACTTGAAGAAAAATTGTACAGCCATATTTTAACAATCATACAACCAAAATTAAAAAAAGGTACAACATATACTGCTTGCCTGATTAAAAATCAGGAGCCAGGGTTGGAGCCTGATGATTCCATAGAATCATCGGAGGAGTCATCCGAGTCTTTGGAGGGTTCATCCAGTGGCTCACCAATATCAATACCCCTTGACCGGAAGAATTCTACTCCGATCACCTGACAAGCCACCTCCTCTAAAGGGTTTCAAGCCAAAAAGGGCAACCCATTTGGACCCCTGAGGAGTTTTGTTACGAGGAAACCATAGGGAATGGCTTGCTGGTTGTCAACCAGAGCAGAAGCAAGGTGATTGTAAACGATGTCTACAACATTAAAACGCTCATCATTCATAATCATGTACATGATGGAGTGATAGATGGAGAATTGAGAGATACTTTTGGAATTTATAAGCAAACGAGGAAAGTGAAACGAAATGAAGAAGAGTAACCGCCATGACTGTTCATAAGTGCCGAGTAAAGAGGATGTATTGAGAAATGTGAAACTCGTGTGGGAAGGAGAACCGGCGTGATTGTTTAGAAGAAGGAAATCGCGCATGCTAGAGAAACTGCGCTGGGAAGCATTTATGAAGAGACCATTAAGTGGGTGGAGAGACAAGCATTTACGAGGGAAACGACGCACGCTTCTTGTGCTCCAGGAAAACAAAACCCAAGTACCGAACAACAACAACAATCTTCAAAACAAAACCCTAGAAGTAGAAGCAGGTCAAGAAGACTCACCAGTGAGGTAGAGAAGAGCGGCCAACAGAAGAAGATGGGAACAGCGACGCACGAAGACGGAAATGGTGTGACTATCACGACTGGGAGCAAGAGTGAGATTGGCGGAGACGAGCTTGGCGCCGACGAGCATGCAAAGCAGTGGCTGTGCCATTGGGAAGAGAAGGAGGACCGGTGATGAGGTGCAGTGGCCAAGAATGGCGTCATGAGGTGCAACAGAGAAAGGGTTCACAAATGAGTTTTCGATATGCAAACTAGGGTTTGCTAGTTAACAAATCAACATTTTATTAATAATATAATACCTACTCCCACGGTTTTCCTAAGAATTGTGGTAAAAGACATACATATTACCAGGTTCTCTTGACAACCGTGGTAATAGACAATGTCAGATAAAAAAATAATAAACTTCATTACATGGTTAATGTATCAACCGTGGTAATAGGAAATGTTAATTAAAAAAATAATAAAACTATCTCAGTTACCACGGGTGACATGGAACTGTGGCAACAGAGCTCCGGGCACCATTTTACCACAATTCATCACGGAACCGTGGTAATCGGGGCGTGGTAAAAAGACAATTCTAGTAGTGGATCAAACCAAAAATACTAACACGGCCGAATTAACCCGGTTGATCCAACCATAACATCATCGGGTTGGTTTGAATTAGGTTCAATGGTGAAAATTCGTGAAATTCGATCAAACTCAACCCTAACAGTTTTGATTGGTTCGAATTCTATTTACACTAAAAATTCACCCAACTCATTCGGTGTGCACACCCCTATTAGAGGACTTTATGCTCACAAAAAATAAGAAATAAAATTTCTAGTGAATTTTCATATCGGGAGGAGAAGTGATTATATGAGAATTAGAATTTAATTTATATGTATTGATACCGTAAAGAGTTTTATACATGTATTTAGTTACGTTATTTTATTTTTCCATTCTAATATTAATTTGTTTTAATCATTTTATGCTGTCTTTTAATCTGATTGAAGTTTATTAATGGTCAATTCATCCAGGGCAGCAACTGCAAGAGAGGACTCATCACAAGTCGGTGATTATATTTGCAACAGGTCATCATTTTGCTAAATATAAATTTAATTTATATGCACGATATATAGTTTCACATATACATTCAATTTTTTTGGTGTATCCTGAGAACAAGTACTTACATACTAAATGTTCTTTATGACTGATTACTTTTTTTTTCATAATTTCATCAATTACACAGTTTGTGTAGCTTCAATAGTTGCAGTTTTGATCATCACAATGTACTGCTTTAGAAGGAGACTGTGTAAGGAAGGATCTAAAGCTCATCTAGAGTTTGAGGCCTTTCTTAGAAACCATGGACCACTTGCTGTGAGAAGATATAGCTACTCTGACATAAAGAAGATGACCAATTCCTTTGCAGAAAAATTAGGACAAGGAGGATATGGATCTGTTTACAAAGGGAAAATACATGATGAATGTCTAGTTGCTGTAAAGGTGTTGAATAGCTCAAAAGGTAATGGAGGGGAATTCATAAACGAGGTAGCAAGCATTGGCAGAACATCTCATGTTAACATAGTCACTCTATTAGGATTTTGCTTTGAAGGATCTAAGAGAGCATTAGTATATGAGTTGATGTCTAATGGATCTTTGGAGAAATTCATATATGGGAAAAATCCAATGGCAGTGGAAAACCAATTGAATTGTGAAACCTTATACCAGATTACAATTGGCGTGGCTCGGGGATTGGAGTATTTACACAAAGGATGCAACACACGAATTTTCCATTTTGACATAAAGCCTCACAACATACTACTCGATGAGAAGTTTTTTCCTAAGATATCGGATTTCGGACTCGTGAAAATCTGTCATGGAAATCAGAGTTTGGTGTCTATGTTGGAAGCCAGAGGAACTCCAGGGTATATTGCTCCTGAGGTGTTTTCAAGGAATTTCGGAGTGGTGTCTCACAAGTCAGATGTTTATAGTTTTGGGATGATGGTTTTAGAAATGGTTGGAGGAAGAAAGAATATTAATGTGGAAGTTGAGTGTTCTAGTGAAATATATTTTCCATATTGGATTTACAAGTGTCTAGAGAAAAATCAAGAGCTTGCACTGCAGTGTATTAAAAGTGCAAATGATAATGAGATTGCAAGGAAAATGATTTTGGTAAGCTTGTGGTGCATACAAACAGACCCTTCTGCTCGTCCAGCAATGAGTCAAGTGGTAGATATGTTGGAAGGAAGCCTTGAATCGCTGCAAATGCCACCAAAACCTTTCATATCTTCTCCAAGATCATCACCACCATCCCATGAGTCTGTCAGTGTAAAAGAATAGTCTCTCAATATCAATGCGAGTTAGAGAATAGAATATTTTTCTTTTTCTCTTAACTGCATCCATGGTTAAAATCTACTTTTCAGAACTTCATTTTAAATATGGATCTGTTTTATTGAAGATTGGATTAACATGATCCAAATTTAACCCTTACCACCCCCTTTGACTTTTGGCTTTAACTTTTGCTTTTATTCTTGCGGGTACTTGCACTGCGTTAAGTTTTCATTGTGAAATTGGTAAGTGTTTCTATAATAGATTAGAATGTAGAAATAATTTTCTATTCTTTCTCCAAATTATAGAATTCAAAAAAAAAAACTACGCTGGAAAATTATTTGCATTATATTTAGTAGTTTTAATTGAAAAAATAAATTAATAACAATTCTCCGGTAAAAGTTTCATTTGACACAAAAACAATTTTCTCACTTTCTTTTATTTTTTCAACCAAACAAAAAAGGAGAGACATTTCACATCATTCTTTCTCTTCTTTTTATCATTTATTTCTATCATACGAAACAACCTATAAACAAATCTTATCACTTTCTCTTTATTATTTTCTCTTTTCTCTTTTCTCTTTTCTCATCTCCTCTCTTCTCACTTTCTTCTCTACACCAAACAAAGTGTAAGAATTTTGATATATTCACATTCAATTTTCTATTTTATCTCACTTTCTATTCTTATCTTCGTCTTTTATTCCTATTACATTATACATCACATCTCATATTTTTCTCATTGCATTCCAATCTCTCACTAGCCAGTGGAATTGAATGGTAAATGAAACTTTTTCCTAATATGGGGCTGAAAAGAAATTGAATGGTGAACGAAACTTTTTACTAGGGGAATTGAATTCTTTAGCTACATATTGTGATTGGGAGTTAGTTTTGATGCCATTCTCATTAATTCTTATGTCATTTCTTAATATCATTTTTTCCAAAAATACCTCTGTTATGCCCTAACCCTCATTTTCACCATCCTACTTCATTCACCATCCTTCTCATTCATCTCTCTCATTATCCTCACCTCACCTCCTTCATTTCCCGCATTATCCTCACCCCACCTCCTTCATCTCCCTTATTATCCTCACCTCACTTCATTCTCATTCACTTTCCTTCGTCCACTTTCCTTCATCTCACTCAATGTGTTCACAACCTTCATCCTCAGCCGTTTCGTCAAACGTAGGTGAGTTATGCACCTCTCGCACATTCATTGTGCAATTTGTTGTGATTTTTGGTTTATGTTATGTGCGGTTCATATTATTTTGTATACCACACACATAAGTGTGGTTCATATTCTTTTGTGAAACACACATATAAGTGCGGCTTTAATGAAATATTTTGATAGTTTATTGTTTTGCACTTTTACGTCGTACTTGTTTTTGGAAAAAATTTCGCACATATACGTGCGGTGTGACTGGAACGAACCGCACATTCAAAGTGCGGTGAAACAACATAGTAACGAAATTTACCGTTCTTGAAATTTCCTATGACGACAACTTGCTCCAGTTGTCCAACCCTGAGTTTGAAAAATCAAACCCCTCCGACACATGTTCTTCTTTGGTAGGAGCAAAGGGAAAAATCCCCCTCACTCGTTCAAGCCAAGAGAAAACTAACGAAACTCATGTGGATTTTTCCTTTTATCGATTGGCATTTTAATTATCTATTTTCAACAATTTGTGTGTTTTGCACCTTTCCAATCATAATTATGTTTTTGTGATTTTATAAGGACTTAGCCACTAGTTAATTAATTAGTTATTTCCTTGGTTGGTGACCGAACCATAACTAATTAACAAAAGTAAATAAATAAACTATCACAATATTTCAACCTCTATACCTCAACGATCGCACACTATGATGGCCAAAGCTAGGAGCAACTATTCTGCTATAAGATCTTGATCTATATACATGGGCTGAAATCCGATTTAGATTCAAATGACACGTACTAGTACACATTTTTTAGGTGGCCCATGTCCCATAACGAGCCCATCCGATTTAGAAATAAAATTTATTTATGGGGACTAAAATCTTAAACTTAATTTTATTTAAAAACAAATGCCCACTGTTACACTTACTCATAAACACGTGACAGCAATAATTTCTCTGGCTCTTGTTTACCTCGGAAGTTACAATTACAAACTCAACGCTCTTCTTCTTCTTCTACTTCTACTCCCTCACAAATCACAATAATACAAAAACAAACCGCACCACTTCACTCTTCACCCGCTCCCTCACTCACGTTCTTCTTCTCTTCTGCTCTGCAACAATGCCACCACCTCTTCTCTCATCACTCTTCATCTTCTCACTCACCTTCCACTCCCTCCTCCTCGCTCCACAAGCCTCCACTCCCACCAACCCAGATTTCCACCCACTCATCGCCTTCAAAGCCGCTTCCGACGCTTCCAACAGACTCACCACATGGAACTCCACCACCCACCTCTGCACCTGGCACGGCGTCACCTGCCTCAGAAACCGCGTCTCCCGCCTCGTCCTCGAAAACCTTGACCTCCACGGCTCAATCCAGCTCTTAACCTCCCTCAATCAGCTCCGCGTCCTCAGCCTCAAACGCAACCATTTCGACGGGCCCATCCCGAACCTCTCCAACCTCACCGCCATGAGACTCCTCTTCCTCTCCCACAACAACTTCTCCGGCGAACTCCCGGAAACTCTCACCTCCCTCACCCGCCTATACCGACTCGATCTCTCCCACAACAGCCTCTCCGGCGAGATTCCGGCCACCGTCAACCGCTTCACCCGCCTCCTCACTCTCCGCCTCGACGGTAACAGAATCACCGGCCGCATTCCGAACATGAACTTCCCCAATCTCCAAGACTTCAACGTCTCCGGTAACAATCTCTCGGGTCGAATACCCGAATGGCTCTCGGGTCTCCCCGGGTCCGCTTTCTCTCAAAACCCGTCCCTCTGCGGAGCTCCGCTGCAGAAATGCAAAGAAGTCCCTGCCCTCGCTTCACCGCTGGTACCCACCCCAGCAACAAAGGTTCCATCTTCCCGGAGCTCCATACCCGAAAACCAGACCCGGAGAAACAGAGCACCGAAAATGGGGCCAATGATTCTAATCGCGATTATCCTCGGCGACGCTCTGATCCTCGCCGTGGTTTCCCTCCTTCTCTACTGCTACTTCTGGCGGCGGCACAACTCCGGTGAGGTCAGAGAAGGGAAAGAATTAACAGGGTCGAGTACTCCGAAGCGCGTGGAGGGTACTGAGAAGATGGTTTATGCTGGGGGGCAGAATGTGTTGGAGAAGGGTCGAATGGTGTTCTTCGAAGGGGTGAGGAGGTTCGAGCTGGAGGACCTGCTTCGCGCCTCGGCGGAGATGCTGGGGAAAGGTGGGTTCGGCACTGCTTACAAAGCTGTTCTTGATGATGGAAGTGTTGTTGCGGTGAAGAGGCTGAAGGAGGTTCAAATTGGAGGGAAGAGAGAGTTCGAGCAGAGAATGGAGGTTCTGGGAAAGTTGAGACACCCCAATGTTGTTTGTTTAAGAGCTTACTATTTCGCCAGGGATGAGAAATTGCTTGTCTCTGATTACATGCCCAGTGGTAGCTTGTTCTGGCTCCTTCATGGTAAGTGCTTTCTGCTGCTCCAGAATTGTGTTTTTAGTTGCTCCAGAGGTGAATTTTGTTGCTGGGTTTAAAGTCAATGATTGTTAAAATCCATTTTTTTCCAACATTTTCCTAGCAGCCAAACGAGTATAAACAAACCAATTGTATATTACTAAATCCTCAACCAACAAAGTGAGAGTCAGTCACCTAATTATTCTGTGATAATGGTGGGGTGAACAGGACCACCCCATGCCCCATGCATGTAGGTAGCTAGATCCAACAGCTGTTTTTTTTAGAGGTCCACTTTGGTACTTTGAAGTTGGACCATTTGATCATGCATGTTTTTGTTCAGAGCATAGGATTAATTGGTTCAACCAATTACTGATTTAAAACTGTTAAATAGGCAGAGAAGCTGCAGAAACATGAACATGACAGGGAATAGAGACTACTGTGCTAATGCTATTTTGAGTATTTTCACATACTCTCCAGCTGTGTTTGTTTCTTTTCTTTGATCAAAGAAAAGAATCAAAAGATAAAGAGTACAAGTATTAGACTAGTGTAGTGTCTTCTCTTTTGCTTTTTGTTCTTTTGCAGAACCACCTTTGTTTTTTAGCTTTAATCTTTAGTCACAAAACTCTGAGAATGTGAACAAAAGGGAAATGTAGGCCATGCCTCTCTTGTTAACTTGTAATGCAAAAGATTAGGTGATATAAATGACTCTAGGTAATGTTTTGAGTTTAATTTTAAGTGAAATGATAATATTCAAAATTACATTGGTCTGTCTCATACCAGCTTGGTTTAACCAAGTTTTTTATAAGCTTATTTAGATAACTCCACTAAAGATTGTCAAAACTAATGATTCATTACCTGCCGGTCGTAGTGGTAAAAATTAGTTATTTAAATTCTTAAGTTAAGTTGAAAGTTTCAATTTTAATTTTTAGGAGTTGCACAAACTAATGGTTTTTCTAGTGGCAAATGCGTGAATAAAATAGAACCTGAAGGGTTAATTGGAGTCTTGTTATTGTTCCACAGGTAACCGAGGACCCGGTCGAACCCCATTGGACTGGACCACTCGGCTGAAGATAGCAGCTGGAGCGGCACGAGGCGTGGCCTTCATTCACAGCCATAACCATAATGGTAAAAATAATAGCCTCATCCACGGTAACATCAAATCCACCAACGTCCTCGTTGACGTGGCGGGAAACGCACGCGTGGCGGATTTTGGGCTCTCCATCTTCGCAGGCCCATCATCTACCGGGAGATCCAACGGCTACCGCGCACCGGAGGCATTGGATGGACGGAAACAGTCCTGGAAGTCTGACGTGTTCTCCTTCGGCGTTCTTCTCATGGAGATGCTGACCGGGAAGTGCCCCTCCGCCGTGGAGGGCGGCGGCGCGGCGGTGGACCTTCCTCGGTGGGTGCAGTCGGTGGTGAGGGAGGAGTGGACGGCTGAGGTGTTCGATCTTGAGCTGATGAGGTACAAGGATATTGAGGAGGAGATGGTGGCGATGCTGCAGATAGCCATGTCGTGCACTGCGGTTGCGCCTGATCAACGGCCCAGGATGAGCCACGTGGTGAAGATGATCGAGGAGTTGCGTGTGATCCAGGTGTCGCCGTGTCATGACACGCTGGACTCGGTGTCTGAGTCACCTTCCGTGTCTGAAGATGCGTGTGGAGGTGGAGCTAACTAACTAACTAGTCAGACAGTTAATTTTTCAATTTTCACTAGTGAGTGAATCTACCGATTAGTGTTCCCCTTGTAAATCAATTTGTTATTACTTATTAGCTTGATCAAATGATTATATGTAATTTTAAATTTAATTTAAAAATTCCTGAAAGTAATTTAAATTTTGTGTTAAGGAATTATGCCTAATTAGAGTAATGTGGTAATTGTAACAAAAAAAAAGAGTAATGTGGTAATAGCACATGATCATAGTGTAATGCGCTCTTTTTCCAAAGCTTTATGAAGAAAAGCACCCGTAATGTGCATTGGGTTCTAAAGAAAAGCACGTTGAGTTGCCTTTTTTACCATATTTAGGCTATGGAGGAGGGATCCAAATGCAATTTGCTTTGTTTTTTCCAGCCAACTTTTTTTGGTCAAATTTGATTAACTTGAACTTCCTGATACTTGCTTGGGCTTTAACATGATAATATAAGAAAAAAATGGAATGATATAAATGAGAATTTTAAGGTGGAGTAGCGATCACACCAGAAATGATAAACTACGTAATGAACGAATAATAGAAGATATTGCGTGGCGCTTATATTGAAGAAATTGATAGATAATTGGTTAAGGTGGTATAAACATATACAAAGACAACAATCTGGTGAGAAGATTGATAGCATGGTATTTAATCTTGTGAAGAGATGACGAGGGATGTCAAAAAGATTTTGGTGTTATTGTAGTGAACTTCCTGATACTAATAATGAAGAAGCTGTTCTGTAATACATTTGATGATCTTTTAGGTCGTTTGGTGGAGAGGCCAAATGTGGATCTAGCAATCAAAAAACAACTATTTATTGCTTTTGAAAAGGTGGATCTGGCTCAAACATGGATCTTGGGTAAGTTTTCCAAACATGCACAGCAGGATAGGATAACAATATCTTGTCTCTTATCCTATCATGCCTATCATATGTAAAAGTTATCCTGAGGGGAGATGTGATAGAAATTATCCTGACAGGATAGGATATCAGTTTTCTATTTTTTTATTACCATAACCCAAAATTAATTTCAATATTTATATTTTATATAATTTATAATAATATTAATCAATAAATATAAATTTTTTAAATTTAATAATTTATTAATGTTATTAATTGTTATTGCTAAGTTAATATTATTTAGCTACTTGTAAATTTAATTAAAAAATAAACTGGTTTATAAATAGTGAAAATATTGGATTTACTCATATAAAATAATAACATTTTCATTATCACTTGCTACTACTTAGTTAACATTATTATTTTTTATTTATGTTATAATAAAAATACACAAAATAATTCTTCACTAACAATAAAATAGGCTATTCACATATAAATATTAATTTTTAATAGTAAATATAGACTAATTTCCTATTATCATATGCTATTATTTAAAATTATTTCTCTACTTATATAATAATAATAATAATTTAAATATAAATTAATTTTGAAAGAATAATATCTTTTAATAATTTTTTTAAAAATTAATTAATTTTTGTTGTTTATCACTTACCTCTATTATAAGTTAAAACTCATTGGTTACATATAGAATAATTTTAATTAAAATTGGCTCCCTTTAAAAAGATTAAAATAAATGAATTAATAAAATATAATTTAATTTTGTTCAATATTAAAATATATGCTCATTTATAAAAATGTTAAAAAATTAAATTAATAGGATAACTACTTTAAAAAAAAACTATTTAGAGAGTTAAATTTTAAAAAATATTATACATTTTTTATTTTAAGGAAAATTTAATACATTTTCCATTGTTTGTATCATATACTATTTATATAATGTTCACCTCAAATGCAGGATAGGATAAGGGTTTATCATGGCATGGTCTATCATGGCATGGTCTTATCTTATCATGTCATGTCTTTTCCAACTCTTTATCATATCTTATTATTATCATATCTCCTGACCACTTGACTACCAAACGTATCCTTAACTTATTACAAAAGAGATATGAAACCCAGTAAAAAACTTATTAACTGTGATGTATACAACAAATTGACCATATGATGATCAGAGTAAGAAGCTATACAAGAAAATGTAAACACAAGATGAGTAGTATAATGAATTTAACAATTGGTGTACTGCTAACTATGCTTTTGTTTTGTGCTGATTTATTGTCTCATAAGTGCATGACCTGCGGAGCAAACCTCATGAGCCTTGTCAATGAAGTATGCAAGAATTTCCTAGCAAACAGATAACAAACATTCATGCTGTTTCCATTATACTCACATGTCTGATTCCTCAAACTCTCAAGAAACTCAACAGTGACCTCTGGTCTCACAAATTTAGCTGGGTGTGGCCCACCCTTTGACCAGTCAACCCAAGTTAAGCTCCTATTTGAGTTCCTCTCCCAAAACTTGATGCTAACAAATGTTTGCAAGTAGTGTTCATCTGCACAGCATGAACCACTGTTGCAGAAATTTTGAAAAACTGGGAAGTATGTTTTGTCTGATACTACTTCCAGGGCAAGCTCTCTGTCCATTTCAAACCACTGAGACCCTTTTCTCCATTGTCTGAGGTGGATCTCAGGTAACATTTGGATTTTGTACCTGCCACGACCCGCTATGCTAGGCTCGTCGACTGCCATGATGTAGTTTTGGGTGGAGTTCATTAAGTAAGTGTAGATTGTTGAGAAGTTGAAGAGAGGTATGCAGGATTCTGATATGAGAATAAATCGCTGGTTTGAGAAATCTAGAAGTGCATTGGCCAGCAAGCGACGCTCGGCTTCCATCATGTTGACTCTACCCCAGTCCACTATCTGCATCATGTGATATGAGATTAAATTTTGATCATTATTGCTTCCCAAATTGAAACAAATTGATAGCTAGCATGTTTGGATCAGTTTCACTTTCATTAAAATCAATTATGAAACTCAAAAGCTACCACACAGAATTGATTCTAACTTTAGAATCAATTATATAAGAGTTTCCAAACATGCATTAGGAATTAGACATCTATGACCCATTGGGCAACAACACAAACAGTACTCAATGGGAAACAACACAAACAATACTCAATGTACTGTATCTAAGTTTTATCCTTTTGTAAAATCCAAATTAGAAACCACTAATACAACCAAACATAAGAAAATCAATTTACTAATGAACAGAACTAGGTTTAAGTTCCTCAGATTTCCCCCTACATTTTCTTATCTTTGTGACTTTGTCCATGTTTCTCTGGAAGCAAGATGCAAAATGACAATATATCAAAATCAAATCTGCAGCCCTGTTGAGAAACATTTTATCAAAGAAAATGATCTAGTTTTTGACACAATGTTTTGTTCATGTTACTTCTTTCAACTTATTTTTGTCCAAACTCTCTTTAAACACTAGGCATTGGTACCTACACTACACTAGGGGCAACGCACATGATGATGGATACTCCATAGGGGAATTTGATCAATAAGTGTACATGAATAGAGATGGGGTGTACAATTTGCATTGATGACTTGTTGGCAAATATCAAATTGGATGATACTGAATTTTGGAATGTCTACATCAAAACGGTTGACAACTATCTATTATGAGTTAATGGGATCCCTTAAATTGGGACCTTGTGACCTAACTATTTAAATGCAATGAGGCTGGCAAATGCCAATTTAAGAGGATAGTTTGTAGCTAGTGATCAACCTTTTTTATTTTTGTCATTTTGGCAAAGCTATGGAAACCATTGTTCAATTGAAGATATATAATAGGGGCCTAGGGGGTTCATGTCAGGACCTGCTTATAAAAATTGAATGCTGTGTGATCATCTGATGATTTGAACCTATTTGAACCTAGAGTAACTACCTAATTTTAGAAAATAATCAGATGATTTGTTTCTATAGAAATGCCACTCTAGCTGAACTTTCTTCCTTGAACAACTCTAATCATTATCTAGAGCCTAGAGAGCTGCTATTACTGTCCATAATGAGACAGAAAAGTTTTATAACCTTTGGCAAGTAATATGAAGCAATTATATGCCTCCCTGTGTTCTTATGTTCTGTTTCATTCTCCCCTTTTCCTCCTGATTGAATTTACTTTAAAACAAAACTTGAATTGAATTTCTCATACCATTGTCATCAAGTCCTCATATCAAATAATGACAGATGAATACTTTTTCCAACATTGAATACCAAAACCTCCATAAATTCTAGAGTGATTCTTGTGTGAGCAGTGTTTATAAGCACAATCAATCATTTAAATATTATCTAGAATGTGATGGTAAGGTTGTGAACACTTTGTTTGTTCTTTCTATTAAGCACTTGTATATATACAATGTACCAAGGAATCATTGCATAGCATAGTTCCAATTATCCAAGAGAATAGTTTTCTGAAGAATAAAACTACTGACCTTACTGGGAATTCTCCTGCCATGAAACACAGGACTCTCGTCCGATCCATTGTAGGATGGATCGGAATGCACGTAAATAGAGAAGTACCCTTCATGCCCTTGGAAGAACATCTCCCACAAAGGAGCCAAAGGCACATTAAACCTCACCAAAAACAAGAAGGCCACCTTTGGGAGTCGATGAAACGGGTATTCATGAATCTTAGGAGTCATCGAAGCCCTCCAGAGCAGTTCTTCATCACTCATATCATGCAAAACATGAGAAGGCTGAAGGAACTCTTTCAATCCTGCAGCATGATTGACGATCGATACTTTCGGTCTTTCAATTGCTGTCAGTATTGGTGCCGGTGGCGGTACTGGCGGCGCTTTCTGTGATGCGGAGATGGAGAATTGAGAGAACTGAAGACTAATTGTGCAGCTTTTGTGATAGAAGCTGACGATCATTCCAATGGTGACACCAAATGCTAAAAGGAGGAGATAGAAGAGGTAACGAACAAGCTGGAAATGAGTTTTTAAATGCTTCGAAGCATAATTTGATGTGTATTGATAACTTGGGCTCCTCATTTTTGAAGGCTAAAGAACAATAAGGGAAGAAACAGAAAAATAGAAAATTTTGTAACTCAGTTATCTGGGTATGTATGTATGTAGAATAAGAATCTTAAAGAAAAGCATAGGGTTGTTTTCTTGTGAACAAAGGCTAACGGATATTCATTCATAAAGAGAATGATTACAGGAATACGTTTGGTATAGAATATAGATATATGGCTATTGGAACAGGTGTCATGCTTGAAAGTAAAGTTATGAAAACAGTATCAAAAACGTATAAATCATCATAAATCACAATAATTAACGACCAAATCAAAGGGATTTAATTTTGAAGAAATAATAAAGGAGTCAGAGAAAGAGTAATTCATCCGAAATATGAAGAAATTGAAGGAAGTTGTGAATGTTATAGAGATAATAAATAAACTAAGGCACCCTTTGAAGACTGGTGAAGGCTTTCTCTTTTTGTCCCTGCAGTGCCCACATTAATACCAACTTCCAACGCTTAACTGTTATTTGCTTGTTTTGGAAACACGTTGTACGTGAAGATTTTGTTGGGAGATGTCTACTAAGTTAATGTGGTCTCAGAACTTTGAGGATTAGTCTTGTGGCGGCCGGGTTGAGAAAAAAAAAAGTTTATGTTAAAAAAGAAACCATATTTTGTTTAACATATAGTACACAGGGACACACCTAATTGGAAGTAGCAAAATGTTACATTAAAAAAATGTTGGTTTACAGAGAATGCAGGTTTTGCAGTTAGTATCTGGTGCAAGTGTGTGATAGGAAAATTAGGATCATGACGAAGACCAAGTGAAGTGGCCGCCATGTACCTGTCATGTTTTATTGACCATTACTTTGTGGAATATAACTTTATTGGTTATAATGCAATTTTCAAACTATGAATTTCTGAGAAACCAGAGAAACTCACTTTTTTTAATACATTATATTCCGAAATTTTTTAGAAGAAATATAGAGTCAGATATAGTTTGGAGCATGTTGAAGACTTTTCTGGGGAGCTAACATTCTAGTCATCAAAGCCAGCGAAATGAAAGCGATATTACGGTTGTTGTCGTGTGTGTAATCGATGGTGCTAGAAAGACATTGATAAATTGTTTCTGCATTTTTCTATTCCCAATATGTGCTAACATGATTTTGGAGTGAATTAAATAAACTACCTTGTATTTCACGTCCTCCACTTAGATACTTTTTTCTAACATTAAATTAAATGACCTAACTGAGGATATTTTGTTGAATTTTCAAAGAATTATTTATATGCCATTATTTAATTGGAGAAGCTAATGAAATGTATTTTAATAGATTCATCATCCATCATCAGAAGGTGCACTCTATAGGATATTTTTACCTTTTTTTTGTTACAGAATATTTTTAACTTTACCACACTCTTGTCGAAATTGTGAGAATAATTTAATAAAAATAAGAAAATTGATCTAAATTTTTATCTATTTACTAAATATATTATTCATTTATTTGTGAAAAAACGTCAATTTACAATTGGAGAGGAGCAAATTACTATAATACAAACAGGCACTCAATCAAAGGTTGGACTTTTCTTAAAGTTAGAAAAAAAATACTCTCAATCATCAGAGTTTTTATTTTATAAAACAGGCCATCATGCAAGTTAAAGAAGACTCAAATTTTAAACTCATTTGTCATCAATTTTCTATTTAATAAAAAATCATAGCTAATTAAAAAATATTTCAACTTCTTTTACTTGAAACATTTCTTTATTTTTGAGAAATTTATATCACACATTTAATTTTTTTTAAACAGAACATAATTAGGGATAAGAAAAGAATAGACAATTTCTTTTTTGAAGAAAGCGAGAAGAAGACATGTGGAACAAAAATATTCAGAACAAATTTTCAACTTCTTTTACTTGAAACATTTCTTTATTTTTGAGAAATTTATATCACACATTTAATTTTTTTAAAACAGAACATAATTAGGGATAAGAAAAGAATAGACAATTTCTTTTTTGAAGAAAGCGAGAAGAAGACATGTGGAACAAAAATATTCAGAACAAATTTAGCAAATAGAAAGAGAAAATATTTAAAATTTAATTAGTATACGGTTCCAAGTTTTCTGAAAAAATAGTTTTAAAATTTAATTTATTTAACCAAGTCTCTTTGATGTCGGCCCTCATACCTTGGTTAACTCAAACTCAAAGATATGAAGCACTAACTGTGACATAGACACCAGACACAACACGAGACGGACATCGCGGCACAGCTAACATCAGAAAAGTAGGACAAGGGGACACCTCTTATATATTTCCACATTTTCAAAATCAAGACAATTTAGTCTATTTGTAAAGAAATTATTAAACAAATTTTTATACTCTGTACCAATGAGCTTGAAAAAATTAATATTCATTTTGTAAAGTAAATATTACGTCTAAAAACGAAATAGCTAATTTACCTAGTGATTTCCCCATCTTTCTTGATCATTATCATTGAAAATTATACTTTGGTCCAATAAATGACAAGTTAGTAACTTGAAGGATTCCACCGTCATCAAATGATCTCAACCCATCACCCACTATATTTTACATGTTAATTTAAAATACAAAAGACATTTTATTGTTTGACTCTATAAAAATTAATAATATCAGTATTTCACAAGTGTCTAACGAACAAAAAGTGTTGACTTGGAGTGTCGGAGTTGATGAAAAAAATATTTTGCTCAAACACCGTAAAAAAATGTCTAACATGTGTTATATTAGTGTTGCAACGGAGACAAGTCTTTCAAAGAAGTGTCGGTGTTTGATAGACTCAAAGTCATTAATTCATCCTTCCCTACAAAGAATTTTTTCGGTACCAAAAAAAATTGGGTATGGAGAATGAATATGATTTAGACGCTACCCCATTTAAAGCTAATTCTTAATAACATTAGTCTAGATTTATTTTATTATTTTTTGGTATATATTTAGACATGAAGAAGCCCAATGATATAATTAATAGCAGGCTTATGTGGGACGGAGATATGGGTTGACCCAACCTAAATAGCCGGCACACCAAAAACAAAAATAGATGGTACTCGCTCCCTACGATTGCCATCCCTAGAGGAAGCTCATGAAACAAACCTGAGAGTTTATAACTGCACAGCCAATTGAATTAGGGTGTTGGGTTTGAGACCATTCCAATTGGACCCAAGCTATTCCCTTTTTTCCTAATTTTCAATTATACCCCTAAATAGAAAAAAAAGTTTTGCCCTAAAAGGTGCGACCCCAAACATAACCCACACCATCACTCAAACTTTCCAACTGTCCTTTCCCTTCCTTCTTCCTCTTCCATTTCTCCATTTCTCCTTTCGTTCTTCATCTTCGAGTCCCTTCTTCTTCGTGCTTCTTCCTCTCCTTTCGTTCTCCCTCGTTCTTCCTGAAGCGTTTCGTGTTCATCCTCGACCGTCCCCATCCTTCATATTTCCTCCATTGTTCAACTTCTTTAGGTAATCTCCATTTTGTCTTCTCCCCCCAATTTTTTGTTGTTTGCTTTAGTAATTCGTGGATTTCTTATATGTTGTGAGTTTTTCTATGATTTAATTGATTTTGGTGGTTGTTCTTGTTTGTATTGATTTGTTATTGTGCCCGATATGCTGTGCATGTCCACCATCGTTAATGTCTGGTTACCTGGTAAAATCAAACCTTCTCCTCCTTCTCCATCAAATCTTTTTCTCCTTCCAACACAGGCCTTAATATACCAATTCTTATTCTTCTCCTAAATTTATTTTTTTCACCTGCTTGACACCACCAACTACACATAAAAGCTTCACCATTCCCAATCCAGTCCCAAACCACAATAAAACAGAAGGAAATAAGGGGGAAGAAAACACAAAATCACCATCCATAATAGTTACGTTGCTGCCCCAAAACCATAGCAAAAAAGCTTTCCCTTTCAAAACCATACAGAACCCCAACTTTCAAAAGCTTTTCCCTCTTTGTTTGGGTTTGTGTGTTGTGTGGTTAGTATATTAGAATAGAATTAAGTCAAGTGTGTGTGTATGTGTGTTTTGGAGTGGGAGTGGGGTATGGTCTCTGACTCTCTGGGCCAGTTTGTCTGATTTTGTTGGGACTTTTATCTCTGGTTCGGATTAAATCTTTGATATGATTAATTGGAACGTGATAAATTGAAATATCTAAAATTAAACGAATGAAAGACGAGAAAATATTGGCAGAGAATGAAAAGAAGAACCACCTGCTCAGCGATATATACAGATACAGGTGCAGAGATGTCTCAGATGAATTTGGGAGGAAGTTGAAGATAGAAATACAATAGCCCAGTTCACTCTGTGCAGAGATGTCTCAGATGAATTTGGGAGGAAGTTGAAGATAGAAATACAATAGCCCAGTTCACTCTGTTTCATATAATTTCGAGGAAAATAAAATAAAAAATGAGAGAAATTGTTGTAGGGTAGTAGTTTTCTAAAGATGGATAATGGATTATTAGACTTATTTAGGCTATCGTATTTTGACCCTTTCAATTTTTTAACCACAGAAAATTATAAAAAAGTAAGTTTATTGTCTCCAGAGTTAAGTTTGTAGAAAGGAAAGGGAAAGTTCGTTTGGTTGCATGCTAAATTATTGGTATAAATTAATTGAATCAAATTAATTTTCATCATAAGATTTCAAAAATATTCTTCATATATTTTTATTAAAATTTTGTTCCAGATAATATTTGGCCTTTTTTCTTAGTAAAATTTATCCTAATAAAAAATATTCTTACCATTATATTTTTCCCAAAACAAAATTCTATTTAAATCTCTAATTGCCACGATACACATTATTCTCTCCAAACACATGGGTCAAACCAATGACATAAGATATTGGATTTCCATTTAACTAAATGTGGATTCATGTAGCAGTTAACATGTCAAAATTATACTTCTCCGATCCACGTTAAATTCATATGACAAATTTTATATTCTCCGTTGATGCATTAAGATAGGTGAAATTATATTTGCGCGGGCTTTTTAGCACGAAAACAAACATGCACTAAGTCTAAGTAGATCTAGTGTTAATGCGTTAGAGTCAAGATGGCTATTCCATTGAGGCCGACTTCCTCTTAAAGGTTTGCTCACATCCTTTGGATTGTTGGCGAATTTTACACTTTATTACTCCCTCCGTTCCTTTTTATAAGAGTCAAATGAGGGGTGTTGATCGTTTCTTTTTATAAGAACTAGACGAAATTTTGTGTCAAATTAATTATTTTTTTACCATTCTACCCCAATTCAATTCTGGATAATAATTACTCCCTCCGTCCCAAATTATAAGACCCTTTCTAGATTTCAGAAAGAAAAAAAATAAGTTTTTCCTTTTTTACCCTTTGCATTCATTATATTTTCAATTCCAAAACTTTAATTATCACCTCCACTAATTAGCTTTAAATAAGGGCATATATGAGAGATTTATACAAAAAACAACAAAACAAAGATATTAATTAACTTATTACATGTTTTTTAATAAGCGTGATTGTCTGAGTAGGTCTTTATAATTTGGGACGGAGGGAGTATATCACATTAATTATGACATTTCTTTTTTCCATTCTCCAAAGTTTTGAACACTACACATTAATTATCATAATTAAAATTCTTATTTTACTTCTTCATTCATTAGGTACATGAACTATGCCAGTTGCTTATATAAAAACGTGAACTATGCCTTTTCATTTATTAAGGCAGTCAATACAATAAATAAATAGTGTTGGACTATTCAAAAATAAATAAATAAAAATAATTAGAAATATAGAAATACATTTATGGTAAAAAGAGATTAAAAATAAATATGTTAAATGACAATTTTAAAAATTCAATAACACTTTAAAATAAATTTAATGTAAAAAACTATATTAACTAATTTTTTTAAGGAGGGGGTAAAGTTGGCTTTAGTTTTATAAAAAGAAATGGGGGAGTATATGATTAATGGATTATTTAAGGATGTCTATTTAATTAAGGAGCTATAGTTGGTTGGTTAATTAGGGCTTATGATCCCCGTGGCCTACTTTGGTTATAAGGCTTACGCGGTGTGGATAATTCTAACCATGAAAACCAATATATTTTATAGGCTAGACTATAGAGCTTGGTACATACACAACCGTTCAAATCCCAAACATTATTGCTTAGTGGACTTAAGAGGTATTTTTTTTAGGCCGGGCTATTGACAAAAATTACCGTACGACACACACCATTTTGTTACTCTCTATTCCATGTTATGTCTATTTCTGTTTTTCTTTTGAAAAACAGTTTTCAAAAATAGTTTTTAAAAACTGTTTTTAAATACAGTTTTCAAAAACTGCAATCAAACAGGTCATTTATTTTTATATATGTGATTGCACTTTACTTTTTGAAGTATTATTCCCAAATACATTCTCTCAAATTAAATTCTACTTAAATTAATTTTGTTTACTTCAAGTTCATCTATGTTCAAAAAAAAAGTTCATCCAATTTAAATTTTCCAAACTTGAAAAGAAAAACCATTTATAATCACAGTCACAGACGTGTGTGTACGTTGAGAAAAGGAATCTGGACACCTCGATATAGCACCACTGTATATACTACGCTCTATTTATACGTGGACTCCAACAAAAGAGCTTGTATATGATCATTCGAATCTTGCAAGTGGAGACTGAAACTTTGCTTAATTAACCATTTCCTTGCGTCTCAATCTTTCAAAACAATTTAATCATGCATGCCACTATACCAATATAATGTTGACTATCAAAATACACATCAAGAAAAGAAAATATTCTCAATGAATTAAATTATATATAAGGTTTGGAGAATACTGATTGTTACGACCCTTTTCAAAACGAACGGCGACCAAGGACGCATTGCTTTTCCCATTCCATATTCTGCCTAGTGTATCGTAATCTCATAGGTTTTAAGTCCAGAGAAGTAATTTTAAGAGAAGCTATTATAAGGAAATTTTATGAAAAAAATGATTTCATCTAAGAATGACAGAATAGGTTCAATCCGACTAGTCGACGCACTTAAAAACGTCAAGTAAGGCAGGGTGCATGGGTTAGGTGATCAAATCCAGCAACCTGTCCAGCCGAACCCACTAATCCGCTGAACCAATTGTGAGCCTACAAAAACTAAAAGAGTGAGCTGTCATTTTTTTCATTCTTTTTAGGGTGGGCCAACCCGTCTTTAAGTGGGGCGAGTTCGGGTTGGGTATGTTACTAGTAAGCGGAAGAAAGAAGAAGACTATCTCACTCACAGACAGGACACAGAGAAGGGGATTTCAATTCTCATATATTTCATTGATTGATGATAGAAAATAATATTACAAACAAAGGTCACTACCTATTTATAGGGAATATTTCTGAACAACAAAACTCAATAGAGAAGCATTAGACCGTGCACTACTTAGTAACAACAATATAGAGAAGGATGTGGACCGTGCACTACCTTGGTCTCCCTTTATCTTTTGATCTAGCTTGGTTTGGTGATGGTTCATCAATCACCACTTCTTCTTGTGGTTTCTTCCCTTCACCTTCTTGTTGCAATTCCTTTTGCTTTAGTACCTGCTCCTCAAGTTCTATTGAATCTTGTATTAACTCGGCTTCTAGGGACCACCATGATGATGCTTCATCAAACACTACATTTTTTTATACAAAGCATCGTCCGGTTGTTGGATCACAACATTACCACCCTTTTTGCCGACTGTCATATCCAACAAATATGCCATGAATTGCCTTCTTATCAAATTTGCTACGTTCTTGACTAGGCACGATCACATAGCAAACACATCCAAAAACTAGGAAATAACTCACAAATGACTTTATGCCCCACAACTTCTCATGTGGTGAAAGTAATTCTATCCTGGCTTGAGGTATTATGTTGATAGCATAAACTGCTGCTTTCATGCACTTTGCCCAAAACATTGGTGGAACATTTTTAGCATGTAACATGCTCCTACAAGTTTCTGCTACATGTCGATTCTTTCTTTCCGCAACTCCATTTTGCTAAGGAGTAATCGGGCAAGTTAGTTGACGCCTTATTCCACACTCGTGCAGGTACTCGGTGAACTCCTTTGAAGTGTATTCTCCTTCGTTGTCAGTGCGTAGGCATCAAATTCTACGACCAACTTCATTCTTAATTTTCTCTTTAAACCTCTTGAACTTCATGAAAGCTTCTTATTTCTTTCATGAAATCTACCCACACATACCTTGAGAAGTCATATATGAATGTGATCATGTATCGATCCTTACTCATTGAAGGCTACTTCACAGGTCCAAAAACATCTAAATGTACCAATTCTAATGGCATCTCAGCTTTATATCTTGATTCTTCATATGGTAGCTCATGCGCTTTATCATACTGACATCCTGCACAAATTATATTATCACGAACCTCCAAATCTGGTAAGCTTCTTACCATGGGTTTCTTCATCATTACCTTGAGACGATTATAACTCACTTGCCCAAGCCTTGCATGCCTTAGATATGCTATCTCATTTTTTCTTGTCTCACCCACATATGCCGTTTGTGCTGACATTGCATAGATAGACTCAAGTTTTCTTCCTCCCATGAGCGGTGGGTTAGAATGAATAAAATCTTGATACACCTGCACATCCTTAGGCCCGAACACCACATACTTTCTTGATGATGTCAGTTGTGAAACTGATAATAGATTCTTCTTCATCCCAGGTACGTGATAAACATGGTCTACTTGAGCCTGATGTGAATCGAAGCGGGGATCTATAGTCGTCTTACCAACATGAGATATTGGCAACTTGGAGTTGTTTTCCATCACCATAACTCGATCTCCTTTATACTCAAACATATTGAGTAACTTCTTTCTGTCTCCCGTCATATGGTTAGAGCAGCCGGAATCAACAATCCAATCATCAATATAATTTATTGACTTGTTATTCATTGCAGCTAGTGCCAACTATTCAGCCGATTCATCTATACATGAAACGACAATTTCCTCACAGTTGTTCCACCTATCCTGATCTTCATAGTCTAGTTTTACACTAGAACTAAAATCTTCCACAACAAAAGATGCTTGGAAATCTCATTCTTCTTCTTCAGCAATTGAGTTGAAGGTTGCAGCATTTCCTTCCACCATCTCAACTTGGCAATCACAAGCAAAGTGGCCTCTCCTGCCACACTTGTAACATCGTCCATCTTGGCGACTAAATCTCTTTTCTTCTCCTTCATTTTTGTTCTGTATTGCCTATCATCTCTGTTCCAGGGTTGTCTGCCTCCCCCTCGATATGGACCTCTTCCACGTCGGCCTCCTTGCCAACCTTATTGTCTTCTCCATGATCTTTCTGCTTAATTGACAAACCTTGCGGTTGTTTTATCTTCCTTTGGCCGCCTCTTGTTACTAAAGAGATCCTTATCTTCATCATATACTGAAACTTTAGACATTTGCTTGTTTAACTCTTCTTGATTTGCTAGGATGCTTTCCAACTCTGTCAAGGTTGGTTCCTTGGCCTAGCCTCGAGTAGCAGTTACTATCCCATGGTAACTGGGATTCAATCCATGGATAATAATTCTCCGCTTCCTTGCATCATTAATTGCACTTTTTGCATCCAACCTTGCATTCTCATTGCAAGTGGATTTGACTTTGGTGAAATACTGATTCACCATCATGTCTCCTTGTGCGAGGGAGAAGAGCTCATTTTCTAATATCTGCAACTTTGCTTTGCTCTTCCTTGCAAATAAGGTTGCAAGGGTATCCCAAGCATCCTTTAGTGTTGGCAGGTCCTTGATCCAATGCAAGAACTCATCCTCCGTGGTGACAGAAAGAACGAACATGGCCTTGCCGGCTCTAATCTTCCACTTCTTCTTCTCCTCCTAACCAATTGGTGTGGTTGTTTCTCTGCCGCCAACAATTCTCCACATATCTTGCCCGAGCAAATAATATTGTACACGGTTGCTCCATGTATCATAGTTGTTGTTGTTGAGCTTCTCAATCGAGCTTGCTGAAGACGCGAGATCTGCCATCGTAATTGGTAAGAGCCTAGCATTTAACCAATTAAACTTGGTCCCAAACTAGAAAGCATCACAATCCTGGACTGTGTACAAGCAGAATATCCTCTACCACGATCCTGACCGTTGTCACGTTCTCTGACTTGAGCAAGCAGGTCCCTGACCTGCTCTGATACTAATTGTTACTGGTAAGCGGAAGAAAGAAGGAGATTATCTCACTCACAGACACGTAATAGAGAAGAGAATTTCAATTCTCATATCTTGCGGCTAGTTTTACAAAACCCACGTAACATATACACCCTCCATTCCAAATTATAAGACCATTTAGAGACAAACTTGGTGTCCCAAATTATAAGACTCCTTCTAGATTTCAGAAAAAAAACAATAAGCTTTTCCTTTTTTACCCCTTGCATTCATTATATTTTCAATTCCAAAACTTTTATTATCACCTCTACTAATTACTTCTCTTTCATGTTTTCCAACCAACATTTGATATATAATATTAACATTAACAATTTATAGATTTTTAAATATGGGCATATATGGAAGGTTTGTACAAAAGTTAACAAAACCAAGATATTAATTAGTTTATTACATGTCTTCTTAATAAGCGCGATTGTCTGAACATGTTCCTACAATTTGGGACGGAGGAGGGAGTAAAACTTACAAGTTGTAATATGCGGTGCAGCAACTATGATATTATCTTAACCATTAAGATATGGTCTTTGGGATCCAATTGGAAGGTTGGAGAATTATCTCAGGTGAAGGAGAAAATAATGATTGATTTTCTAACAGGGTATCCCAACCCCTTTTATTGGTAAGTTAAGATGCACGGATACAAGTATGGTAGCAATACAAGGTATGTGTACACGTACAAATATGACATTTGGGTAAGTTGAAAGTAAATGATAAGTCAACTTGCTTCATTCCGTTTAAAGTGAATTGAAAGTAAATTCTTAATTTCCATAAATACTTTGTTTAAAGTAGAAATTTGGTTTGTACTTTAATTTATAAAACGACAATGAGGTATCTCCAAGTGAAATCTCACTTTGCACAAATGATTTGTTTAAAGTTTAAACAAACTTAATTAACTAGTGGATTTGTTCCAAACCATCACAAACGAAAGGTGGATGTGAAAGGGAAATGAGGCAAAGAACCTTTAGTACAAGTTAGTGGTGACTGCTTTGGGAAGTAGGGATTTATTTATAAACCGCCCCCTATATTTAATGGGTGTGAGTGTGCCAGGCATAAGAAATGCGCACTCCAACTTAATCTATTCGTATTCATTCAGTATTCTAGCACACTTTCCCACTAACTTTCATACAATATGCTTTTAAATTTGGTTTGGATCTCAAGATTTGATTGCTGAATCGATGATACATTTACAATTGACAAAGAGAAATTGTTGGACCCATGAATCATGAATGAATGAATAAAACGAAATGCGATCATCTGAGTTCGCTAAGGAAAGGAAACTTAACGATGAACAACCATGGATGTCACATGCCAGCTAGTGTTTGACCCTTGTTCTCCCACTTTTGTCTGCATGGTTGACACACTTCAACTTTGGGATCAGATACGTGACCAGAAAAATATATATTGAAATAATAAAAATGTAAATTTAATTACTATTAATTTTTCAAGTTAATTATGGTGGCGAAGGACATAATGGGTAGAGAAGCCACCTTTACTAACAGATTTGTGGTTCAAATTATACTTAATTCCCCTTAATAAACTTTTAAATTTGAGTATTATGAATGAAAAAATCTCAGGCTGAGTTAACTCAATTTTAATGAGATTTTATCGATTGAAAAAGATGGACTCAAATACCTTAAGCAATAAAAAGAGGAAGCCACATTAACAAAGTGTAGTACAGTTGATATATAACTAAACTCATTAAAAATCTAATTCATAAGCATTTGTTGAAACCTACTTAGCGTCATCGCAAAATCTTGCGAATTAGTGTCTAACTATTTACTGTGGCTTACGAAAAAAAAAAAAAAAGAGAGGAAGCCACGTGTGGCAACTATAAATTGATCCCTCTTCTTTATCTTCTTCGCTAGTCACTCCTTCGCACCAGAAAACAAACACAGAAAGAGAAACTGCATTTGCAATTGCAATTGCAACCTTACCACAATAATACTAATTCTCAATCAATGGCCACCACGCATTCGCAAGCTGGTGGTGGTGGCGGTGCTGCTGTTGCCGTAATGCCTGCAGCAGCTACTCCAACTTCAACCACAACCAGTTGCTCCTCCTCCTCCCTCCTCAAATCACCGATTCTGATTTTCCGTCTGTTCCACAAGGCCATTAGCTCTGAGCTACGCTCCCTCCACCGAGCCTCCCTCGACTTAGTTTCCGACCCTTCTCACCTCATTTCCTTCTCCCGCCGCTGCCACTTTCTTCGCACCATCTACAAGCACCACTGCAATGCCGAGGACCAGGTCCGTTCCCTCTCTCTCCCTCTGTCTCTTCATGGTGATTCGTACTCTCGTAGTTCAGGTTTATTCGTGCTTTCTTTTTTATTCGTCAATTCATGTTTCACTGCACTGTTGAATTTAAACACACAAGGTACGAGACATGTTGTTGCAGGTGTGTGGAAAATTAAAAGGAGACGGTTAATTTCAGTCATGATATTTTAAAAACTAATCTGTGTATAAGAGCTTGTTTGGATTCATAAACTTTTCAACTAACACTTATAGCAAAAAAAAGAAAAAAAAGAAGAAGAAATAAGAAATAAATTATCATAACTATGAGAGTATGAGTGTTCTAAATGATAGCTTCTCTCGTAATTTGAAATTAGTTTCTTTACAACTTATGTGTTTTGATTGTTGGCGGTACACAATCCAAAACATAGCAACCAAGTGGGTTCAAGTAGTGGTTCAACACTTCGTTCCAAAAACAAGTGGTTGGGTCTTTGAATCCCAACTCTGGTCGGCCTCCTACCTCTTAGTGCGCTGACAGTGAGGCGAGGGATTAGTCTTACAGCTATCGATTATGAGATACCTGGTTAACACTAAAAAACAATACAAAACATGGTAACTCTAGAAGTTACACTTTAGCTTTTCTCGTAAGTGATTATGTCACAACACATACCTATTAGTTTTTTTTTATTTTTTAGAAGCTCACTCATCTAACTGTTGTCAATTGTCATAATCAGCTGTAAACTTATAAGGGGCTTTCTTGTAAGAAAAATATTATTTGGCACACCAATTATATGCACATCTTGCACACCAATGTATATTTAACATAATAAATTTATGTTTTCTCTCCTCGTTTATATTTTAACTCATTCTGATTGGTCCGTTTGAAATGGTGTGCAAGGTGTGCATGTTTATTTTCACACCATATAGCATTTCTCTTATCGTAAACTAGGAATCAAGTACTTATCTTAACTGAAAAGCTGTAGAAGCTAATCCAAATTAGGCTTAAGAGAAAAGAACCAAACAAAATATAGAACCAAACAAAATATAATGGGGATAAAATTGCTGGTAAGTACCTGTGTGAAAAGTTTTAGATAGGTACAAATTGTTGATGGTGAATCATGCATCATTCTGCTGTACTCTCTGGTTCTTTGAACCAAAATGCAGCAGGTAGATGCATATTTTATGTTATTGGTATAATTTGGTACAGTTTCTTCTTAAACTTGGTGCTTGATTGTTTTGCTTTGTGATCCCTTGACAGTGTTGTTTTAAGTGAGTCAAGCTAGTTACCATTTCTAATTCGGGTTTATAGGTCATATTTCCTGCCTTAGATAAACGTGTGAAGAATGTGGCACGCACCTATTTTCTGGAACATGAGGGGGAGGGTCTCCTCTTTGATCAGTTGTTCAAGCTGCTAAATTCCAATTTGCTAAATGAAGAGAGTTATCGAAGAGAGTTAGCTTCCTGTACTGGAGCCCTTAGAACTTCAATTAGCCAGCACATGTTCAAGGAAGAGGAACAGGTAAAGTTTAATTACTTATCTGATTAGTTAGTAGCATCATTCCATAATGTACTTCTCACTTTTATTCAGGTATATTTTAATTAACACTTAAATGTTCTACTCACTTTTAACTTAGGTGTAGTGTTCGAGGACATTGTTTGTACTACTTACCTATTTTCTTTCTCCATGCCTTATGTTCTCAATAAATAAACAAACAAATATATCATAAAAGTTTTATAGTGGGCAAAAATATTTAAATGAGTCCATGGACATTAAGGCCATTCAATACATATTTTTCCAAAATGATGCCGCTACCTGTCCCTTCTTTGTATCTTGTGTTTGCTCTTACAAATGGCTATTTTGATTTTCTTTCTTGTTTGGGCTGGATGGGTACTTTGTTTTAGCTCTGAGTAATCATTGATCAATTCAAGAAGCTTTGATATAAGCATTCTTGAATCCAAGAAAACAAGAACTTATAAGATGTCATTTCCCATTTTGTCTTAAAGGATCTTTTTATCCTTAGAAAATGAATGTAGAAATGTAAGTTTTGGACAAACAAACCCACATGATGCTATCTATAAGCAGAAATTATATATCTATCTATCTATCTATCTATCTATCTATCTATCTATCTATCTATCTATACATATATATATATATATATAGAGAGAGAGAGAGAGAGAGAGAGAGAGAGGAGAGGGGGGGGGGGGATTGATAATACTCCCAATTGTTTTTTAGAAGGAATACATTAGTAATATACACCTCGAGAAGAACATTAACAAATTTCAAGTCGTTACTTCATAAGTACCCATTCTAAGAAGTAAGCGGGCATACATAATTTACCAACCAGCCAAATAGAGCCCATCATACCAACTACAAAATCTAATATTCAGTCCTTTCATTTGACAGGTCTTCCCTTTGGTCATTGAGAAATTTTCATCTGAAGAGCAGGCATCATTGATATGGCAATTCCTTTGCAGCATACCTGTCAAAATGATGGCAGAATTTCTTCCCTGGCTTGCTTCATATATATCATCTGATGAGCATCAGAATCTGCTTAGGTGCTTGTGCACAGTTATTCCCAAAGAGAAGCTTCTTCATCAGGTAAGTATCCTTTAGATTGCATGCTACAGCAGGATGCTTTTATCTCAGACTGATGTTTCATGTTCAATGTGCTCAATGTCAAGGTTGTCTTTGGATGGATGGAAGGACTAAAGATGAAATGTAGAAGCTGTACACATAGTACCAAGGTTCCGTGGCAGGATGCTGGAACAAGCAAACTACTCAGTCATAATGATGAAAAGACGTATTGTAATTGTGGACCTTCCAAAGCTGTTAAAAGGAAATGGATAGAGCTAAGTGAAGATCCAACAAATTCCACTATATCATGCCCCTTAGATGAACTATTACTTTGGCATAAGGCTATAAAGCATGAGTTGAGTGATTTAGCCGAGACAGCTAGGAAAATACGAATATCTGAAGAATGTTCTGATTTGACTTCATTTAATGGGAGGCTGCAATTTATAACTGAAGTCTGCATCTTTCACAGGTGTATATTTACCCTGTCTCTCCGTAATTGTTTTTTTCTTATTTCTGACAACATGCCTTATGTGGGTTCCTTTTGTATCATATTAACGGCTTTTGGACCATGTACAAGGAGAATAAGTCACTAGAAATGTGTGTCTGTATGTGTGTGTGTAACTCATGATCCATGTTTATGAATCAGACAGTGAACGTATGCCAAAGATTATTTTGAAACTGTATCAGACTTTTCCCTATCTCTATGCTAGAATTAACATGTATACAGCAAATAGGAGGGAAAGTTAGTTGGAGAGAAAGTTGTGTGATATTTTTACAACTCTCAGCTTATAGCTTGGGGCCTAGGGAACTTTTCTAGGCTGGGAGTGATTTCCCTTACATTTTCTATCATAACACCAGTTACCTTTACTAATTCAACCTCTCTTTTCTGGATAGAATCTAATTCCTATCATTCTAATCTTAAAAATGACAACCTTGACAAACACAGAATGAAATGATAGAGATAACAACAAGCGAACAAAAGAGAAAAACAATAAAAGAGAAAACATAAAGCACTAGTATATTTTCTACTGTATCATTTTTCTGCCTACGTACTAAATGAGCTTTCTTGTTTTCTTGACTGAAGCATTGCTGAGGACAAAGTGATATTCCCCACTGTAAATGCAGAGATATATTTGCTCCAAGACCACGCAAATGAGCAACTTCAATTTGACAATCTTAGATGCCTGATAGAAACTATCCGAGGTGCCGGAGCCAACCCATCTCCTGAATTCTATATTAGATTGAGCTCCCATGCTGAGCAAATAATGAATGCTATACTGAAGCACTTTGAAAATGAGGAAGCTCAGGTGAGTACGTGTCTATTTTAAAGGTGACAAAGTCTATACCTGCTTGGGGGATGATTATGATATGTAGTCGGCCAAACTTTAATTATGCCTGATGCGTATCTCCCTGAAACCCCAGATTCATCTACACTCTTCTAGAAAATTATATATGATTTAACTGCAGTGTTAGGACCTTTACATTTTTGGCTGAGCATCTCTTTCCTTGTGAGTCATCCAACAAGAATATTGTGCTTGTAGGTTCTCCCGCTTGCACGAAAGCTACTTAGCCACCAAAGGCAACGGGAATTACTTTATGAAGGATTGTGCATGATGCCCTTGAAATTGATCGAATGTGTATTACCATGGCTAGTAGGATCATTGAATGAAACAGAAGTTAGGTCATTTCTTCAGAATATGTATATGGCAGGTGAAGTATTGATTCATCATAAAAACACACTTCTCATTATCTGTTTACTTAAGTATGAGTGTTTTTTAAACTTATGCTTCTGACATAGAATTTTGATACAGCCCCAGCTTCTGATCATGCCTTGGTTACCCTTTTTTCTGGTTGGGCATGCAACAGACATTCTATGAGCAGTTGCTTCTCTTCAAGCATGACAGGTTTATGCCCTGCCAGGAGATTGATGGAGATGGAAAGAACTAGCCTATCATTTTGCATGTGTGAGCCTACATTCAATCCCGATAAGAAGTCTTCATACGTTAAACAAGATGATGCAAATGGTAATATTGAACTAGTCAAGCATGGAAGTCCAGAAACAAGACAAAACAACTATGTTTCTATCCTGATGGTAACTAGTGGAACTCTTAACTTGCCATACAATCAGTCCTGCTGTGTCCCTGGATTAGGGTTGAATCCAAGTCACCTAGGAAATGGTTCTTTGGCCCAAACAAAGTCTCTGCGAGCCTTATCAGATTGTCCATCTGCACCTTTCCTCAACTCCAGTCTTTTTATGTGGGAAACCGATATAGTCTCTGCCGACAATCGATTTACAACACGGCCTATTGATAACATATTTAAATTTCACAAGGCCATCCGTAAAGACTTGGAGTATTTAGATCTTGAATCCGGAAAACTTAATGATTGTGATGAAATTTTCATTCAGCAATTCACTGGTAGATTTTTCTTGTTGTGGGGTTTGTATAGAGCTCATAGTAATGCAGAAGATGATATAGTATTTCCAGCATTAGAATCGAAAGAGAATCTTCACAATGTTAGTCATTCTTACACTTTGGACCACCAGCAGGAAGAGAAGTTATTTTTAGATATTTCTTCTGGACTCGCCCAGCTTAGTCAGTTACATGAATTGCTAAATAAAAGGGATTCATCGAATCATCTAACAAGCTGTTACTCTAATTATGGTGGTTTCTCTGATGCCGTACAAAATTACAATGAGCTCTCTACAAAGATTCAGGGCATGTGCAAATCTATCAGAGTGACCCTAGATCAACATATTCTCAGGGAGGAACTTGAATTATGGCCATTGTTTGATAAACATTTTTCTGTTGAAGAACAGGATAAAATTGTTGGTCGTATAATTGGTACAACAGGGGCAGAGGTTCTCCAATCAATGCTTCCGTGGGTGACTTCTGCTCTCACACAAGATGAGCAAAACAAAATGATAGACACATGGAAGCAGGCTACGAAAAACACCATGTTCAATGAGTGGCTTGATGAATGGTGGACAGTACCTGCTTCATCTGTGAATAGCACTTCACCAAGAGACCATTCACGAGGTTTGATGCTTATTCCAAAATATTTTTCTAATTTTCAAAAACTAATTTCCTCTGTGCGGCTGGAAAATATACAGTGAAGTTAGAGCTTGAACTTTACAACACTCAATACTTTGAATGCTATAATATGGGGTCCCTGTCTAATATACTCATCAATATATGTTCAGGTACCGATGCCTATGAAGACTCAGATCATGGCTTTCAAGCCTTCAGGCCTGGATGGAAAGACATATTCAGGATGAACCAGAATGAACTTGAATCAGAAATAAGAAAAGTTTCTAGAGATTCAACTCTTGATCCAAGAAGAAAAACATATCTTATTCAAAATCTAATGACCAGGTATGTTTCTTCTCGAGTATTTTACTAACCTTACGTACAATACAAAACAATACAATGGTATTGATAAGCCTTTCTTATGTTTTGGTCAATTGTTTGGTCATTGTTAGTCGATGGATAGCTTCTCAGCAGAAGTTGTCTCAAGCAGCAGGTGGCGAATCTTCAAACAGAGAAGATTTATTGGAAACTTCACCTTCATTTCGTGATCCCGAGAAAAAAATCTTTGGTTGTGAGCATTACAAAAGAAATTGCAAACTCCGGGCTGCTTGTTGTGGGAAACTATTCACGTGTCGGTTCTGCCATGATGAAGTCAGTGACCATTCAATGGATAGGTACTTATTTTGTCCACAATGTGTTCTTGACCTGAGTTGGTTTCCATATAATTTGTTAGGTATTTGTTTGTAGGAAGGCTACAACCGAGATGGTGTGCATGCGTTGTCTTCAAATACAGCCTGTTGGACCAGTTTGTGCAACACCTTCCTGTGGCAGTCTCTTAATGGCAAAGTACTACTGTAGTGTTTGCAAATTTTTTGATGATGAAAGGTATATGATATCCTCAAAACTTGTCACTCCTTTTTAATTGTTTAGTGAATCAGCTTGGCAAAAGAGAGTTGATGAAGCTGTGTGGCCATTGTTCTAAAAGCAACTTTATAATGAATTTTCTTCTGCTTGTAAATCAAAATAATGGAATAAGCTAGGTATTCAATAAGTATCTTGGATATTGGAAAGCCAAAATGAAGTACCAAGAATCTGTTCTTATGCTTCAATAAACTGTATTAAATGTCTGTGTTTGTCTTGAATTCTCCAATATTTCCAATAAACAGGTTCTATTGAATATTGATGGTCTTGCTTTTTTATAATTTTCTCTGACACAGTGGAACTATAATTCTTCTTAATTCTCATATTTTATATGCATTTCAATTTCACAGGATGGTTTATCATTGCCCTTTCTGCAATCTATGTCGTCTGGGAAAGGGTCTCGGTGTTGACTTCTTTCATTGCATGCAGTGTAATTGTTGTTTGTCAACGAAATTGGATGATCACCTATGCCGGGAAAAGGGCTTAGAAACAAACTGCCCCATCTGCTGTGATTTTTTGTTCACATCCAGTGCATCTGTCAGAGCTCTCCCTTGTGGTCATTTCATGCATTCTGCTTGCTTTCAGGTCATCATCATGTTCTTACTCTTTCCTGTAAAATTACGGAATTCAATTAGCATAAAAATGATAAAGTGCCATTTTTATTCCTATTTCAGGCATACACATGCAGTCACTACATCTGTCCAATCTGTAGCAAATCTTTGGGGGATATGGCGGTATGAGATGCACCACACAAAACTACACAATGTGACTTTTAATCTAATTTTAAATTCTAATATTGATAATCAAATACTTTTACATGATAGTAATTCTTTCACATGAATTGGATTTGAAGAATGCGCAGTAATTTGGAAAACTGTAGATAATAGTCATATTTTTTTCTAGAAGGGATAGAGGCACCGACACTCCCTTGCACATGGACCACAGAATTGAATTAACAAAAATGTAATGGTAAACTGTTTTTGAGAAATAAAAATTATCAATACTCAAACAATCGATCTTTATTGGAATTTTAGGAAACTTAATTTCTAGGACATGTATCTGATCATTGGATGTTATTGTCAAGCTTATTAAACGAAGCCACCAAAAAACTAGCTGTAGTTGATGACAACAGTTTAAGATTTTTCATTCATCAAAATGTACATACTATTAAAATGCTCAAACACTATAGCCCAATGCACTTGAACAAAATTTTGTAGAAATTTGTCATTTATTTATATTCATTTTGAAATAACCATGCCAACTTTGAATCATTTCAACATCTGTGCCTTCTGTAGCCAAAACTTCCAGTGGAAGATGTTGCTGGCAATATGTTTTTACATTAGCATCCATAAACAAATAATGATGCAGTTATAGTTTTTATGCTTTTTATGTTGCTTCTATGAACATTTGTAGGTTTACTTTGGCATGCTGGATGCTCTATTGGCTTCTGAGGAGCTCCCAGAAGAATTTCGGAACCGATGTCAGGTGAAAAATATTAACAGATAGTAGGGTTATTGAAGCAGAAAGAAAATTACTCTTAACCTTCTAAAAGTTTTAGTGAAATTGAAGCAGAAAGAAAATGACTCTAACCTTCTAAAAGTTTAAGTGAATCTTGTTATTTTCACACATCAATTAAACCTACCCTATGTTTGAAAACCGTTACTATTAGCTCTGAGTTAAAATTTCAGTCAAACTTTTCATATTAAGTACGTCTTTTTTATTTTTACTTTTCTTTTTGAACAGCCACTTAGTCTTCTTGAAGATTTGGGTTAAATCCCAAAGGTCACAATAAGTTTGCAGCTTCACAAACAAAAGTTTTAAAATGATTAGGGTATTCACATACAAGATTAATGTTCATGCTTTTGGTATTTTGATCTGGGTATCCTCTTTCCAAATATATGTATAAAATGTTTTAAAATGAAATAAAACAATTTTGGCTTGAGTTTGACTGCCTTAATCTTAAGATTTACATTTTTTGATAAAATTTGAGTGGTTATAAGTTATGACATGATATTAGTGTATTTTTTTATCTAAAATACGTTAGGTTAATCAATTCAGGAAGAGGCTGGAGGAGAAAAAAGATGAAAAGGATAATTTCTGAGTACATTTGGAAAGATCAAAATTTAATGCAAACATTTTATGTTGATATGACAGGATATTCTCTGTAATGACTGCCATGAGAAGGGTACCGCTCCATTCCATTGGCTATACCACAAGTGTGGGTTTTGTGGATCTTACAACACAAGGTTAATTTGAACTTGAGTCGAGTTTCAATTGCTGTATATCCCACTCGTGATGGACTCTCCTTCAAGTAGATTTACTGTTAATAATATTTACGTTTAGCATGCTTGTAGAGCCACCTTTGTGTGTATCAAAATTGGGTAAATGTTATTTGCATCATTCATTGAGGTGTTTAGTAACATGTATGTAAAGTGAAATTCTGAGTTCAATATTAGTTTCACCATAACCTACTCCTGTTAGCTTTTGAATCTGAGAAAAATTGATTTGAGTAATGGGAAAGTGATGGAATTCTCATCTCTACCGCTTCCTTGCTCAACTGGGTACTGGGCTGCTTAACACTAGCTACTTCGTATTTGATTTTTGTGCTATTTTAATACTTTTATTCTGATAAGGAGTTTATCAAGATAGATCAAGTTAGATGCCATTCATTAGGAGTTCTCGTCATCTCACTTTTATAGTAAATCGGATCTTCCAATTGGATTTAGATAGTAGTTTAAGTAAGCTCCTTAAATTGAGATTTGGATTAATGTGTTATACATATACATATTAATAAGTTACTCATACATATTTTCAGTCTATTTAATTCAGTGACCAGAACCACTACCTAACTGAGATTTAAGTCCCATATTGCCTGTGTACAAAGTGAAGAACCAATAGATTGTTTATAAATAACAAGTACTAAGCCTGTCTTACTCATCTTTGCGCTTGGGGCAATGACGCAGCTAGCAGGTACTAACTGAGGCGCGTCTATTGCTGTTCAATGTTAACAACATTTAGCGTGATATGCAAATGCAAAAGAAAAAGAACAAAATTCTTTAATGTTCTGATATGCAAATGCAAAAAACAAGAATGAGAATGACAGAACAAGAAATGGTCCGCAAGCTTAAATAAATACACTCTTCCTCCCTCATACTAATCATTACCTAAAAATCCGCACACCAACAAATTGATTTAAGGAAACAACTACAACTAACAACGTAAACCCAAAAACAAAACTAAAAACCCATTTCCATAAAAGAAAAATCACACTTATAAAATATTTGATCAGAAAAGTCTTTGCAATCAGCTACGAAGCAACATCTAGAGGCACAAAGAATAAAGACGAATCGGAGGGAGTCACAGCCGCCGAAGTCAAACAAGGGGATTTTCATGCTTATCCCAGCTGCTCGAATGATGAATGCAATGAACAAACCCACATCACAATCGAGTTGAGATTGAGTCATGGAATTCGAATAACGAACAGTGAAGCGGATTTCAGTTCTTTAAAAACCCTAACCAACTCACTACATCTGCTAAAACAATGAATGGAAATCACCACACGAACAACACAATTCAATTTTCGATCCAAAAACCCTAATCACCTTTACTCATAGACTAACTCTGGTTTGATTTGAACTCAAACAAATCATAGATTCAAATTCCCATAGGATAAAAATGTAAAAAATGGTTTTCATAGATTCAACCCCTCCAGATTACTGATTTTTTAACTGGTCCTTCGAAGTTTATTATTAAAAAGTTTACGAAAATTAAAAAACATGAGACATGTAATATTGACATTGAACTACAGTAATGTTGTATCGTACCCGCAAAATAGTCGGGGTGTGGTAAAATTTGCCATATTAATATCTCTTAATATCATACTTTATAGGCATTAGAGCATTATCAAGAAGTGATTGATAGATACACCCAAGAAAGCAGCCTGTACATTTATCGTTCTTCATTTTTCGTTAGAAAATGATGTATTGCCATTTTATTTACACTTATACTTGAGTGACATAGGTAAAGAAGATAGAGAAATGAGTGATATGATATGAAAAGAAAAGAGAAATAGGAAGAAAATGTAAGTAGAAATAAGATCGAAAAAAAATAGAAATGTAAATGAATCAAAACTCTTTTTCATCACAAGCGCATATCTGAACATGCACATACTTACTTAAGTATATGCTGAATCTAGAAAATATGACCTTAAAAAAATTGGCTAACTTGTTAGGTCTGGCAGAAAATAGGTCATTCTCGTCTATGATTATCAATTATGTAAAGCTTTATACTGAATAAGAAAAATTAAACTTGCTGCCAAATTTAGAAAGGGATGATGCAAATTGTACCCGAAGATGCTCAACCTTGGTTTGGCCTCTGATATATAGTAATGGTTGATTTTGGATGGGAGAGCAAGGAAGAGAGAGATTTATGAGAAGTTCTACCCTTAATTGAGAAATCTTAAAAGCGGGGTAAATAATGATATTTATGAAAACCTTCCAAGTCAGTTCCAAAATCCTCTCTTATTTATATTACTTTTTAGTTCGTGCAAATTGAGATTTTACCCATTTCCCCCTCTCTTGCCCTCTCATTCCCTTACCTTCGTCTTCCCCTTCCCTCCCTAAAAACTCCAAAATATAACCTTAGGGTGTGCTCGGGAGTTTTTGAAGGAGTAAAGGAAAGGAGAGAGGAAGGGAGGGTGTCAACTTGAATCTTAATTTTAACTTAAATTTTAATTTCAATCTCAATTCCATTTTCTTTCAAATTTTATTTTAATTTAATCAATTAAAAACAAAAAAATTACCATAAATTAAACAATAAAAAATAGAAGAGAGATAAAGAAATAAAGGGGAGATATGAATTAATGATTTCAAGTATTTTGTAGCCTTATTTGAGTAAGTCTTGATCTCTATTTATAAATTTTATCTCAAATGAATTTTACTTGAATGAACTGCATAAGTGTTTTTGAAAAAGAAATTTGTGTAATTTCACTACTTTGAGTATATTTTACACCATAGAAATGATATTGAAGTGATCTTTGTCTTATTGGAAAACTTGGGCAAAGTTCTACAACTCTTATGAGCAATCCAAGACCTAAATTAGATGTCTACTAAGTCATTTTTGCCTTAAAAGTCAAAACAAAAATGTTGCTCCAACATGTTGAGATAGAAGTAAAAGAAGACTCATACCTAGGGTTGTAGATGTCATTTTGATATGAAATTGGTGGTATTTGAAAGATAATGTTACCATATACAACTCTTATAAGAGGGACCAAGACATAATTCTAATGTTTGGATAATCAAAAATTGTCAAAGTTATAAGAAAAATAGAAATTTCACACCAAAGTCAACCATTGGTCAACTATTTTCAGTCGCACATTGCCAAAACTTCTATACTCTTCATCCTCCCTCCCCAATATAAAGTGAGTTTCTTCTCATTATCTAACATCTTAGAAAATCTAAGAGTAATATTTAAGAATAACTTTCATTTGAGTGTTTTGAGTCCACTTAACTTATATTTCTTTTACATATTTTTCACAGTGGTTAGTGCTTAGAACATAACTCCTGTGATTGAAAATAGATTTGTACGTAATAAAAAGTTACAAAAATAACTAGAGGAGGATGTTTTTAAAAAATTCACCAAACGTTGCCCTATTAAAAGAACTCTAAAAAAAGAGGAGGGTTTTTCATAAGCCTTCCATTACCCTCCCCTCCAAAGCTAACTCATCACAAACCTAGGCTTAAAGATTTGCTGCCTATCTACTTTCTCTGCTTCTATAACACTCAATTATTTTGCAAACTGTTATGTTCTTTCTCCTTTCTAGTTATGCTTCTAGCTAAAAAAAGCATCTTATAAAAATGGAGTTATTCTATTTCCCCTCTGGCCCTTCCTCCTCTTCTTCTTGGTAATAACATTATTTGCGGGGTCACCAGCTAGTAGCTAGTAGTTACAATTTTAGCATTATATGTTGAGGGTTGCAACTTGGGCTTTATCATCCTGCTGACCTTGAAACTTCTGATTTTCTATTCTGGTAGAGGAACTTCTGAAACAAAGAGACACTATCCATTCTTCGTTCACCATTGCCAAGTCAACCACTAATGGTGGGAGTGGCAATAGTTTTAGCAATGGTAGTACTAACAAATTTTCTGGGGAAGATTCCAAAGTGCAGAGCTTTGCGGAAGATGTAGGTCAGATGGAAAGGATAAATCTGGCATAAAGAAATGGTATAACCCCAAAATGGTTCTGATAAGAGGTTAGTTTAAACACTTTCATGCTTTAGGACAATTCTAAGCCACTGGTTTTTCTCCTGAGGAAGGCTTCTCTACTTTCCTAATCCCTGAGTTTCTAACTGAGATTTGGATTAATATGTTACACCATATATACATATTTTTATGTCCCACACTGGCTCTGTACAAAGTGTGGAAGCAGTAGATTATATATAAATAAGAAGTACTAAACCTGTAAATAGCATCTTTGCGCTTGGGGCAATGACGCAGCTTATGAGGTTCTAACCGAGGCGCGTCTATTGCTGGTTGAAAACTATTTCCAAACCCCCTCTTGGGCCCGAGTTCAGCTTGGGCCTTCGAGAATTTCTGGAAGGGCTCCCTTTGGGGTAAAGCCCTACAATTACTAGTTCAAGTTTTTTTCCAATCATTTTCTTATTGGGCCAGTTTCTGAAACCTTCTACTGGGCCTTTGGTTTAGTATTAGAATTTTATACCAGTTATTTTCATCACCAATAGATGTTAAAGCACATTCTTAACAAATAAATTACCGTAAAAACAAACAAACAAATAAATTGAAATTTGATTAAAGAAATTTGAACTTAAGGGTTTAGTTGCACTTTTGATGATCCATTAACTTATTTTTCCCAAAATTTACATCCTAGTTCAGTAAATCTATAATTTTGACCCTCTACTTTTCCTTATGTAATTTTGGTCCTTGAGTTTTGTAATTCCACAATTTTGGTCGCATGTTCTTTTAATCGTGCAAATGAGGTCCAATCGCTAATTCTCTATCCAGTAATTAACATTTTTCCTAAGGTAAGGTAATTCCTTTTGGTCTCTCTAGTTTAGTGGTTAACCATGTGTATGCGATGATTTGGATGACATTTATATTATGAAGTTAATGTTCATTCATAAGTTTAGTGGGACCAAAATTACAAAACCACTAAACTAGACTACTAGAGGGTTTAAAATTGCAAAAACTAAAGTAGATATATTAGATTTAATTTCTGAATAATAAGATTTATCACCTCAATAACTCATAAGCTAATAGTAGGTCATTGAGAAGAAATAGAAGGTTTTATTCAAAAAAAATAAAAAAAATAGGTAGGTCATAAACTCTTTCAAATACCTGCATAAACACTTAAATATTAAGTTAAACTCAAATGAACTCTTTCAAGGAAATCGTATATTACTCTACCTAAAAACTAATTTGTATATAAGTATTGTCTTCTCATATATATATAAACATTATCTTAGTTATATCTTTAGTTAATGCGTTAACAATGTATGAGCCAATCAAGTTCCATATTTGTGCGGATGGAATGAAAGAAATTTTTAGTCTTACTCAGCTTCCATGCACTGCCCCTCTATATCTTAGAGTAATTGGTTGTAAAATCCTTATTCACCAATAGTGGAAAGAACTAAATAGCATCAAGAGACAGAGACATTCATAGGCATCCTTGTGTACAAACACACCAATATACGTTTCGTTTGTTGTTAGGTACAATAAATATCTAATAAACTGAACGAGTAATACCTCTTGAACTTCCTCATCAAGCCCAAGCCAATTGCAATTAATGAAGAAAATTGACAACCTCATTAAGAACAAAACCAATGGTCCCACCTTGCCGAGAGACAAGGCTATAGTTTGATTGTTAAGTACATGTCAAAACTTAATCGGGTCCCTAATTGGATTATGGTGACTATGAATTGAAAAGATAGATCAACTTACTTTGAGTTTTCATTTTCTCCTTACTTTTCTGTTTTCTATGTCTTTAAAGGGTTAAAAGTAACTTGCATGTGTGAATAAAGAGTTAGTAAGGTACAAACCACAGCTAATATCATGTTAATACGAAGAGGTAAAGGTGTGGGAATGAGTTACATATTTTTCGTAGTTGCTTTCTCACCAACCATATATGACAAGAAGTCTTAAAGAAGGAATAAGCTTTCCCAACTGCTTAAGTTTTCAAATATGTCATTATGCTTCTAAACCATAAGCCACTCTTTTCATTCTTCACAAACCAAACCAAAACTGCAAAATGTTTCAACTTTCAAGCATGTGAAAAAAGGGAAAGGAAGAAAAAACATCCCTTATGTGGAAACCAACTCCACCTGTATTCAACTAAGATAAGAACCAAGACCGTGGTTAATATGGTAGATGATATAAACTACATTAATATTTGAAGTAGTCAAGTAGCCAAGTGCCCAAATATCCTCCTTTTTGGGTCGGACATGTTTGCATCATAGATCTGAATAATGGGTGGCAAAAGCACCGACCCTGTGATTATAATTCCATTAGATGTATATTTAATATCTAACATATAAGAAAGGACAAAGAAGAAGAATATTTGTAAAATATACGATCTGTCAACTTGTACCACCCCCATCTCGTAGTGAATAGGGGTCAATCCGACCAGTTCGACCATTCCAATTTGATCCAAAGACAAAAAGACTGGTTCGGATTCACATGTATCTTCCAATTTATCTAGGCATATCAGTTTAGGTCTCAAATTTAGAAAAATTAAAATCTAAACTGAGTATTCAAATTACCCGAATTTTCATATATATACTTCATTACATTATGATATTTGAAATTTATGGGATTAATTCCGGAAAATTTTATTTGAATATAGTTTGAAAATTAAAACAATAACTCATTCATTAAAAAAAGTACTAATTTTTTATATATTGTGAAATCACATATATAAACTGTTCGGATATGAATTGTTTCTGCACTATTCTTATTTAGTTTATTTTTAATTTTTTTTTTCAAAAGTTTTAGAAAATTTTGTAGAATTTTTATTATTTTTATTCAGAATTGAGTACACGTTCATTAACGGTTCAATTCAATTCAGATTCGAATAAAAGAAAATGTGAAATTTGATCCGAACCAATCTAAACACTTTTGATTGGTTCAAATTCTAATTTGATCAGGAACGGTTTCAAACCAATCCTTATGTACTCCTACCCCATCGCCCAATTTCTTTTTCTTTTTTTTAGGAAATTAAAGGAGGAAAGTGACAACTAGGGATGAAACTAGAAAATTAGTTGTGAGGCGAAAATTTAACACATCAAGTAAAATTAATAAGGACTAATTAAAATGAGCAATTATATAAATTATGTTAAAAATTGGTCTACCTATAAACCATATTTGTACTATTAACACTTAGGATTAATGGCTCAATAGGTCTTTGAAGTTGTATCGAAATCGGTGTTTGGTCTCTCTCCAGAAAAATGATGTTTAGTGGCGGCTTTTTTACAATAACCGGTTGTTTTTTACCGCCACTAAACGTCATTTTTCTAGGGAGGGACCAAACACAAATTTCGATACAACTTCAGGGACCTGTTGAACCATTAACCCTAACATTTAGTACATAGTACATGTTCAGTTTCAAAAAAAATAAAATTAGTCCATGTTATTTTCAAATGTTATTTTTGTGCTAAGATTAATTTATAGAGAATTTTTTTTTAACTTGTAATATGGAACTGAATTTTTCTTGCAACAAAATAGATAAAACTAATTAAAATATGTGGTATAATACTTATTTAGAGAGGGAAAATACATCATCTGAATAACATTCTATTAAGATATAATGTGTGATGAGATAAGAAAAACATAAAATTTGAAAGTTGGTGGAAATGAAATTAAGAGAAACTATGATGTGTATGAACCGAAACCCTACTTACTTACTTGTATGTCCAAATTGTTTTCACCAATCCATTAATGGAGTCACGCCAAAAAAATTGGTCTCCTCCCTTACTTTAGGGGATACAGGTAAGGTTTGTCTTACCCACAAGTCTACTCAGAGTGGGAAGCCACTCTTTGTCAATTATTTTCTCAACAAATACTTAGCTTCCTTGTGTTCAGACATCAACCTACTGATTAGATATCAAGGTTAATCTAATCACTTGATTGTGGGAGACAATGAAAGATTATAGCACTAGTGACTAGACTCAAGCTCTTCAATTTTAGTCGGTATGTTACTGGCCCCACTTTCTATTAATTCCTAGTTCCTAGTCAAGATGAAAAGAAGGCAACAACAACAACAAACCATCAAAAGGTTAGTTGGGGCTTTTTGAGTCTAGAAATGAAATCTTGCAATGATATGTTACCTCCTTTGAGAGCCAGAGAGATCTTAAAAAATCTATTGAGGGAACAGAGGAAATTAAATCAATCTTCATCTCAAGATTCTCCTTTGAGTCTAGATTAGTGTTTCAATCAGGTAAGTTCTTAACATATTAGGAAACAGGGGACACCATTAATGGCTTTTCCAGTGACGCGTGGATCCAACCAGCGCTATGTTATGTTGACACTCATGATATATAAATTAGGTCCATAAATGGTACTCCCTCCCTCCCTTCCTATTTATAGACAAATTGCCCTTGTTAAGAAAATATGAAATGATATTAATCAATGTTTTGGTTTTGAAAAAAAAATTACATTTTTATACCATAATCATTGCATGAGAGAGGAAAAATAAAAATGGGCGAAAACCAAAATAATTAATATAAAGAGTATCTTTAGAAAAGACTAATAACTTTTGTTTAGAATTAAAAGAGGGTTTCATATTTAGGGACAAATAAATTTCTCTAAAGGTCTTATAAAAAGGAACGGAGAGAGTATGATATAATCATAATGTGAATATTTGGGCAAATTCATTTGCTTTGCAAGTATTTCAAGTATAAGGCTGGATTTCTTAAGTATTTAGTTTATGGTTGATCACTGAATAGTGTGTATGAAAAACAGTTTATTATGAGATACTCAAGAGCATGGCTGCCAACTATGTAACTAGAAAAATTTGTTTTGTAAGCTTGGTTTTATAAACCACTTTAAATTGATTCACGCATAAACTATATTTTACCACTAACATTTAGTATTTGTTATTTATAATATATTCGTTATTTGTTAAGTTAATGTACAAAGAAGTCTTTTTAACTTGTAAACTAGATTTTTCTGTTGGAGAAAAGAAAATTGAGATTGAGATTGAGATTGAGATTGAGAGGAGAACACCTCTATAAATAGAGCTCAAATCCTCTGTCTTGATCCCCTGTCCCCAACCTTGTCCCACCAGTTAAAAATTGACAGCTCAATTAAAATTCCACATCATCACTCTCATTCATCTAACAAGTTTAGCCAACCGTTTCACTTTTTTTCTTCATCTTCTTTCTGTCAGTTTTCTTGCTTCACACCCACCCCTTTTTCATTCCATATGCAAAGAGGGTGTACATGGGGCTGCCATAAAAACTAACCCAACCACATACTTGATATTCATAATTAACGATGCTGGTGGCTGTGGCACGGGCCGCGTTCTACACTACGGCATGAAGGTGTTCCTGTTCCGGTGATCTACACTGCGAGCTCTGGCCACCATGAACTACGAACTTCGTCATCGCCATCTTGGCTGGCACAACAGAGGTGGAATCAAAATCAGCGAGGATTGGATTTCGGCGTTTATTATTGGATGGAGGAGTTGACGATAATGAGATCTGGCTTTTGCGTGTTGACCATCACCTTAACAACTTCAACGGAGACAACAAAGTCAGTAGCGGCATGGCATCCCTGAGATCGAATCGATTTTTTTCCTCATTTTCGTCATCGCACCGTCTTTCATTTTTTTTCTAATTAAACTATTGGTATCTCCCTCTTCGCTTTGCTCCATTCTCTCACTCTTTCTGTGTTTGTTCTCAGCGATGGTGGAGTAAAAGGACGACGGTTGGAGGGTTGATGTGTTGGAGATGGAGAGAGGGAAGCGTAACCGTAATAGTGAGTCTGTGATAACGGGGTTAGATTATTGGATCAAGCGCTTACCACTACGCCAAAAGCAATTGCTGTTAGTGAGGGTGCAACTTTATTTCCTTATAGTATAGAGCCCTCAAGGGGCTGCGCCTAGCCCATACTAAGCGTCACGGGTTGGGATGTTAAGCCCAACGAATCCTAAGGGTGACGCTGGATTAATAAATCCAACAATTTACCCCCAGTGTTAGCCGGGGGATTCGAACCCATGACATCGAATCCTTCCTTTTAGACTTATTGCATGCATTATTTGCATTCGCATGTTATTTTAGAACTTAGTTATTGTTCTAGTCGTTTAAGTGGTTTTTGAGCTAATTTGAGTTTAGTTGAGTCGTAGTGGTTTTTGGGTCAAGGCCTTGTTATGTGCTAATGATATTTTGACCCCTCTTGGAGTTTGATTTGTGGATTGCAGCTTAATCAGGAAAAGGTTGGTAGGATTGGAGCAAGGTTGAGTAGCAGACATCCATCACAACCGCGATGAGTCCTACCGCAGCAACGGTAAGCTACTAGAGCTCCTACCACTGCTGTGATATCTTATATCGTTGCAGTGTTAACAAAGTAATATCATTGCTGCGATGGTTATGACCGATGCTGCGATGGGCTAAATTTTGACGAGACGGTGATTTTGGTGTACCGTGGCTACGATGGGATTCGTACCGCAGCTGCGATACGAAGAGGATTATAAATATTATGTTGAGGTTGAGCAAAAAAAAGACTGAAATTTAGAGAGATTTTTTTGAGAAGCTCTAAAGGCATTCACAGGAGAAGATTGAGAGACTACTTCAAGAGAAAATAGGTTCTTATTTTCATTGTTTCTTCTTCTTCTCTTGGTGAAACTTATGGCCATGCTTGGCTAAACTTCTCTCTAGTACTAAGGTGTTGAACCTCTCTGATTTTCTGTTTTGATCTGATTTCTTTGTATGAACCTTCAACTTATTTATCTATGATTACGTTTCAGTCAATTATGTGTGCTTGAGTCGACGCAAGTTTATTACTTGTTCTTGGGAGAAACTTGAGTTTGATCGGGAACAAGGGAATCGCGGGAACGTAATTATTAGGGTTTACATACTGCTTAGGAATAAGAGTATACCCTAATTGTGGTGGCTAGTAATTGAAATCGGAATCTCTAATTCAAAGGGTTTTAGTGCTCGTAAAACGGACTTAATAATTGAATTAGGAGTCTATCTTGTGTAAGGAATTAACAAGTTAGAATTTAGGCTAAACCACCATAGAGAAGTTGCTTGAGTTCATACGAACAAGGTTAATTTAAGGCATAAATCAATTAGGTGAAACAAAACCCTGGTGCTACCTTTCTCTCATAAGTCTTTCATCACTTTCAACGCTTTGTTTTTTATTATTGCATGACTTGTGACCAATCCAAATTGAAAACCCCCTATCCTTTTTATTTTATGTTTTATTACTTTCTGAATTTCAAGAATTATAACGAAATTGATAATCAATTCCTTGTGGAAATGATCTTTTTATTACGCGAGCAAATCTGTACACTTGCAGATTAGCCATCAACAAAAATCTGCATATGAACTTGGTTCAGTTTGCAAACCAAATGCATATGCTTTATGTGTATTGGAAAGGTGAGCATAAGAAATCATTGGAGTTTATTGCAAAGTAAGCCCACATTGCTTGTTGAGGAATAAAAAGGTCAAGGTAAATTAGCTATTGGATAAGTCCCATATCGCCTAATGTGGTGAAGCAAGAGGGAGGCCAAGGCTATATATTGGACTCAAGTTCTTTGTTTTTAGATGCACCAGTCAGTAGCACTTGAAGCTAGTATCTGACTTAGTTTAAATATTTGCTTTGTGAGAGTATGGGTGAACTGGGGCATTAGGGTGAGATTGAGAGAAGTTTATTTTTTGTAAAAAAAATCCACACAGTGATTATTCTCTGGTTGTAGGTTTAGACAACGACTGTGGTTTTTTCTCCAGTTTTGGAGTTTTTCCACGTAATATTATTGTGTTTGATTGTTCTTATTTATTTCTTCTTATTTCTTAATAGTGGTATCTGAGCTTCGGTTCTGAGAGGTATCACATTCTTAGTATACTTCGTGGTTGCAATAGTATCTAATCTTCCACATCAGAAGAAAGTGTGATATTGTGAAGGTGCTGAAGAAATGTGAGAATGTGAAAGTATTGTTCTAGGAAGGTTCTGGCTAAGGAAATATTTGGTAATTAAGCGTGCCCGTTGCGACCAACCTCTCTTTCCTGGGAACCTATCTGATGCACGGTTTACAGTCTACGTGCAGCTGCTATGTTTTACTCAAGTGCTATAAAATTTTACATAGAGAAGTTTGATGGACGAATCAACTTTGGCTTGTGGAAAATACAAGTCTAGGATGTGCTGATACAATCAGGATTACACAAGGCGCTAAAAGGAAACACTTCCAACATGGATGAAGATAAGTGGGAGGAGTTGGATTTGAGAGCAGCAAGTGCAATTCGTCTGTGTTTGCAAAAGAATGTTCTTGCAAATGTGCAGAATCTATCGCCAACCAAGGAACTCTAGAAGAAGCTTGAAGGGTTATATCAAGCAAAGGGAATCTCAAATCAGTTGTTGCTGAAGGAACAATTTCATAATTTGCGCATGGATGAGGGTACGAAAATCTCTAACAATCTTTGTACTTTGAATAGTATTGTCTCTGAACTAGAATCTATTAAAGTAAAAATTGATGAAGAAGATAAAGCCTTAAGACTCATATTGTCCATTCCATCTTCCTATGTTCATCTCAAACTTGTTTTGATGTAGGAGAATGAAACATTGAGTTTTGAAGAAGTTGCTATTTCTGAAGAAAAAAGAATGATAAGTGAAGAAAGCACTTCATCAAGCACGGTGTTGGAAACCAGGAGTGGGGCTAATGGGAAGAAGATCCATGGAAAGAACGTGGCATGGTGGAAGTGTGGAAAACCTGGGCATGTAAAATGAATTTGTTCAGGTGGAGCAGTATCATGAAAAGACTCTGAGGCAAGTGCTAGCAATGTCTCCCTTGTCATGGGAGATGATGTTGATCTTCTCTGAAAGATAAAGTTCATCCTTATGGTATATCCGCTATACCATGAATATGATAAGTTATTGCTAGCGGATTCAGAATAGAAAACGGGCATTAATTGACATTGATGCAAGGTGTGTGGTGAGATTGTGTCAATGGCTGAAGAACTTTCGAAGAAAGCCAACATGGAAGTTGCACCATAAATTTTCAGCAAGGTTTTGACGTGTAAAAATTCTTGGAATGGTTTGGTTTCAAGAGAAGTACTCTTTAGGTGGAGTATGGTAATTTTCTTTGTCGGTGCAGACAATGAGAATTATGTTTGTCGGTGAAGTAAATGATTGACAGAATAGAGAATGAAAGCAGAAGTTGAAGACTCTTGAAATCAATGTGGAGATTGTTTGGGCTAATTGCAATGTAAGTCTCACATTGCTTGTTGAGGAAGAAAATGGTCAAAGTAAATTAGCTATTGGGTAAGTCCCACATCGCTTAATGTGGTGAAGCAAGAGGGAGACCAAGGCTATATATTGGAATCAAGTTTTTTGTTTTTAGATGCACCAGTCAGTTGCACTTTAAGCTAATATCTAACTTAGTTTAAATATTTGCTTTATGAGAGTGTGAGTTTACTAAGGCATTGGAGTGAGATTGGGAGTAGTCTATGTGTTGTAAAAAAATTCACATAGTGACTATTCTCTGGCTGTCGGTTTAGACAACGACTGTAATTTTTTCCTCCAATTTTAGAGTTTTTCCACATAATATTCTTATATTTGGTTGCGTTTATTTATTTCTTCAGATGTGTTTGTTCGAAATGTGTTTGTTCGAAACATAGGAAGATATTGGATATAATTGGGTACAGTTAGAGGATAAATGGTAATGAGTGAGGTGTGATGCTAAGTGTTTTGTTCGGCTGGATTTTTGTAGCAAGCTGCTTTGGTGTTAGTGGCAGATTAGTAGTGTTAGTATGCTGATTAGAGTAATCAACTGCAGTTGGTATAGCAGTAATAGGAGAAGATGGAAAAGAAACAGAAACTTCATGATCAACATAACTCCATGGTTGTGTTCTGGATCCTGATTTTTGTGTCCGGTAAGGAAAAATAAACTCTTGAAATTCACTAATAGTCGTAAGTACTAATTAACCTTTTGAATTACATTACAGCATTTTCTTGATCCACAATATATAAAACTTTTATTATTACATAAATTTCATAATCACTTTCAAAACTCTAGTTTTTAGATTTACCGAGAATTGTCATAATATAATGTTAAGAGGTTGTCTAACGTCCACCACTTATTTGAGTGGTAAATGTAAGCATTGCAACTAATTTACTATGCATCAGTTATGATAATAACAAATTCAAAGTTATTTGATAGTCACTTTTCTGGCGATCATATTTCAACTATTGTTTCAAATAGTCCTTTGGTATTGTACAAGTCTTTCACCTCTTAAATTTCTGTTTGTTTACCACTTTGATTATCCTTAATTATCAAATGAAAATTCATTTGACCTAAAATATAAACCGTCATTTTTACCTTGAATTTCGTTTACAATTTCGTTTACCTTGATTATAAAATACATACCTACTCATGATCAGAAGTTCTTCTTCTTCTTCCTTTTTTTTACGGTTCAGAAGTTCATCTAGATATGAAGATTCGGTGAGCTCGGAATTTTGTCTTTTCCTTAGTATATATTGACGGTAAAATTATAGATAGAAAATTATTTCACCTCTTGATATGCGTATACTCTTACCAATGCGTATTTATTTCAACCGTTGATAACTGAACTTGTAGCTACTAGAAAAAGGCGAAGAAGATGATAATCCAAGTACAATTCCTTACCATATTTCTCAGATGTACTTTTTTCTCTTCCATTTTTATCACTCAATTCACTAAACTTTCCTTGCCATGCAAATTTAAATTTTGTACTTTACAACAGTAAGGTAGAAAATCTGAATAAATGACGTTATATTTTCACAGCAACCTGTACTTTATAGTGGGGAAAAAGCTAGCAAATGCCAGGAAAAATTGAAAAAAAAGTTGAAAAGTGATATAACTGAAAAAGCTAACAAGTGCAAAAACTGTGAAGAGGAAACTTTACGGCCCAAAGATTAAAACAATATGAGTAGCGAAAGACCTTTTTGTAGAATATCATGTATTCATGTACACACTCTCAAGCCTTATTTATAGACCTAGTACACTTTCACTAGGTTAAATTCCTTTCGGTCAAATATGCATAACTAGCTTAGGAATTAAGGATTTGGCTTATTTAAAATGTGTAACTTTACTTTAGATGATAAAGTAAGTCATAATTTTACTTAATTTGAAAAGTTAAAAAAAGAATTAATTAATAAGGAGATGATTTAATTTACTAAATTGAGTGGACTCATTTTAAAAGAGTCGCAGCTAGAAATTAAATGACTCATTCAGCACATTTTCTTTCTAAACACGAATAAATATACCAAAAAATTAAAAGCATGAGCATGTACAAAAATATGAATGATAGTGAAAAGAAGATTAAAAGGAAATTAATGTATGTGGTCAATGAGCAAATCAAGTGAAATCAGTTGATTGAGAAAAAAAATAATAAACAAATAAATGTGAAAAATGTACAAGATGTGAAGCTGAAGTAGCAGCCAGCAGCCATACACGAAGCTCTTTGAATCTAGAGAAGGCTACATCATCATCATAGCATTAGCATATACACACACTCATTTTGAAATGGAGCCGAGCCGAGCCGAGCCATCACGGTGGGGCTAGGCTCAGGTGCAAATCCAATCCAAACCCATCGTCGAAATTGGGCCCGGTCATGGATGGCCCATCAACCCTCCCATAGTGGGGCCGGGCCTGTACTTGCGAGCCCATCGTTGACAATGCGGATGACGAATCTCCTGCTCCGCCGACGTACGGTAACGCTCCTGCGCCCGCGGATCTCGAGCTCGTCACAATGCTAAAGTTACTGCCACCGCCGTTACAGTTACTGACGCCGTTACCGTTCGCCGAGGGGAACACGCAACCGTGCGAAACCGACACGTGGAAGGGAGGCGGCCCGGCGCGCGGCGGCATGTATACCCACGACGGCGCGCCCGCCGGCACCATTAGAGTTCCCGACGGAGAGAGCAGGTGCGGCGGCGGGGCGAAGGCGGAGATGATCGGGTTCCGGACGAAGGAGACAGCGGCGTTCCGCGTGGCCTGCAGCTGCGCGCGCTTGAGCTGCTGGCGCTCTTTCTTGTGCGCGTTCTGGTGGCCGCCGAGAGCTTGCGAGTTCGCGAACTCTCGGCAGCAGTACTGGCACTCATATTTCCGGTCACCGGACGGAGTGTTCAATCCCGAGGCGGAGCCGGCTGCGTCTCCGCCTCCGGAGTCAGAGGACCCCGACGGGGAAGTGACCTTCACGGGTAGTGAGTCCGGCACGTCTTCAAGCGCTGCGGCTTCGTCGTTCATTTCTTCATGGACGCTGAAGCCGAAGAGCTTTAAGCACGTGGTGGAATTGGAGGTTACTCTTTTAGTATGGTTGCGGATTTGATCCTCCATGAGAGTGTTGTTTTGTGTTTGAAGATAAGAAAATGGGTGTGTGGGAAGGAAGGGTGTGTTGAATGTTGATGTTAAGGCTTTGTTGTGTGTCTTTGGGTCTATTTATACTTGGGATTTGACAAAAATAATTAGTAAAATTTATGGGTTTGTCTGCTATACATCATGAAAAGTATGGTCCACTTTCTCAGCAAATTATTATTTTTTCTTATATAGTAATCATTTATTTGAGCTACAAACATTCGCATCGTGATAAAACTAACTTCTTCCTAAGTTTTTTCTATCCAAAACTACTTTATTCTTTAATTTTAGTACATGAAAAACATATTATAAATAACCTATAATAAAAGTTAGGAGTAAAAACATGGTTAACAAGATAGTTCATGTTAGAATTAGAATTACACAAAATTTATATAATGAAAAATGATGAGAGAGATGAAGGGGGGTTTTTGCGGACATCCCAATGAGAAGAAAGTGTGTGAAAATATGGAACACGAACCAAGAACACCCACAGGGGAGTAAGGGGCCCAGAGGGATTGCAGTTGTCTCTCTGCCAGGTTTTATTATTTCCATTTGCCTTTTCCTAAAAACTTTCAAAATTCGGAGGTACTACCTATCTTCATCACCATTTCAATTATTTGACTAATGAACAGTAGTTCTGAAACAATATACAATGTGATAGATCATGAAATTGTGGGGGTTGTTCTATACATATGGTTTTTATTATTTGTTGTTGTGATTACTGTAACATTGTTAATAAAATGAAGACAGGGATTGAGAATGTGATGCATGTGATGAGAGCATGGGACGGGGTTGAAAGTCCTATGTATGTAGAAAATGATTGGGTTTGGAGCAGAGGCACATAACATTCTTTTTTCTGCTTGGCACCGTTCTTTTCCATATACGTACAAATCCACTAGTACATTATAAATTGTGTATCATGCATGCACCTGCTGCTGGCATGAAAGGAAACTATCAGAGTCTCAACCAATTAACAGAGTTTGATGGATAGATAAATGTATATGTAGCATCATCAAAGCCATAAAATCAGCGGACTAATTAATTCATAGTGGACCCACCCGTTGTTCAATTTGTTTATCATATTCCCAACCATCAAAGACTGTTTAATTTTAATGTCCAGCTAGCCAACAACTAGCTAGAAAGTACGATACTAAATTAGAGGTGCTCTCTCTCTCTCTCTCGATGCAATTAGGTTAGAAAAGTGTACAATTAATGGTGTCTATATGCACTTGCGTGCTCTGTTATTTTGAAGCATTAGATTTGAACTTGGTATGATATGACAAATCAGAAGCTAGCTTATACTTGATTGTTTGTTTAACAAATAAGCATTTGCTAAAACAAGAATCTAACTCAACTCAAACCTCGCCGCATACAGTGTTTGAAACGTCCACTTCATTTTCGATATGTACATATGCATGCTACCCCCTTTCTCTATGACATTGGTAGATTGTGTGTCACACTTTGTAGGCGAGAGTTACAAGTTCTTTTTTTTCTTTGGTCCAATCAGAATTCCTCTCACTATAATATAAATGCTTGTTTGGTTTGTCAAAATTTTCAGCTTTTGTTGGAAAATTTCAAGCTTGATTAAAGAAAAATGAGATTTGAATTTTTCATTTTTTTTGGTCTATGGTTGTAGTTAGATAGAATTCGTTTTTAAAATATTCAATTAAGAGCATTCACTTTTCCCTTTCAAAATTTCAATTAAGAGTCAATTTACAATAATTTGTCAACATTACCCCATATTACCAAATTATTTTAATAATTTTAATTTAATTAAAAAAATAATTGAAATTGATCATATTATTTATTAAATTATTTTTTATATAACTTTAATTTGATATAATATTAAATTTAATTCTTCAAATTATTGAATGGTGTTCCTAATATTTAAATATTGAATTACTTAATTGATATTAATTATTTTAATAAAAAATTATTTTTAAATTCTATCTAAATCAAATTAATCAAAATAATAGGAATTAATATTGTACAAAATAAAACAATTTAAAAGAAATAGTAAACCTTAACTCGACATCTGAGGAATCTTTGCTTGAAGAGATACTTCAATATTAAATAATAGTAATGCTACTTTCATTCATTGTTGATGGTATGGAACGAGACCCAATGAACCAACGGGAAGCCCATGCTTTCTGTTCCTCCCACACAGTCCCACCCTGGTTGCTGCAGACTCCAACTACTCCTCCAGCAGCAGCAGCAGCAGATCAATGATAATAATATTCATAAAAAAAAAGAATTCTGAAAGCAATTGCACACCTACATGCTCAAAAAATTAGAATAACCCTCTCAATCTCCCATCACTTGTTTATAAATATAACCTTTTTTTTCCATTTTTAGGCTCTCTCTCTCCTTTCCATTACCTCAATTTTGCCTTGAAAGATGACCGGTTCACTTCAATCTTAGAAGCTAGCCGACAACGTTGCCCACCACTCACAATTTTTTTCTCCGTGTATATTGATATGGACGACAATTATGAGATTAATTATATAAGTTTAGAAGCCGCATTAAGTGGGTAACCATTTCTCACCAAATATTTTTCTATACATATCACCCAGTAATTAAACTCTAAACTAAATGTTTAATAAATTTAACTATTTACCGGTTTTGTCCCATCACCACTGTCTATTAATCTACCGAAAAAGTCAAAGCAGCAGCCCAGCATGACATGAAGGTAAGAGTGAGTAAGAAAGAGGGCATCCAAGATCCTAAACTAGGAGATAACACTCTGATCTAACACCGTTAGTCACACTATCACTGCCTCGTGGCCCACGTGTCAACATCGTATTCACCCCTGAATATCTCAATTTAGATACGCATGTTTCATGGTACGTACTCCAACCTCTTTCCTCCTCACACGTAAACACATGTCACCGCTTGCCAACATGGCATCTATGTGGACGAAATTATTTCATATTATATCTCTCAGGGCTAATAACTAATTATTTAATGTAATAAATATAAATACTACTAATACTAATAGTGAATTTTTTTTAGATTCTTACGAGTGCAACTCTATTCGAAAAATGTAAACGTTCTGGTCATATAAATGATTTTTTTTTATGTTCGATTCGATATTATCACTCTTGCTGAAATTTAATTTAACTAGTACAATTAGACCAATACAATATTTTATTGGTGATAAAAATAAATTTAAAATTAGTATTCCAGCGATTTAAAAGAAAAAAGTATTACAACCCTGGCCTCTAAATTAAAAAATACTTCATAAAACTATCGTTTCATGAATAAATTCAATATGAAAATAACCTTGCTCATGAAGACTCAGGATAAGTATAGCTTATTTTAACATGGCTGCGTCTAGAAGAGTTATTTTATAATACAATAACTTGGGTAATTGTTTTTATAAATTTATATAAATAGTTTTTCACGTATATATTTATAAGTTCTTTAACTTGTTTAAATTAACTTATAAATAAGCAATTATGTTCTAATTTATTTCAGTAAATTTCTTAAATAACTTTTATGTTATAAACTTTGTTGTCTTAATAACTTAATTGAACCGGTTATCTAATGTGATATTGGATGAGAGAGAGAGAGCTAGAAAGCTATGCCATATACGAAAATAAAATGCTGACCAATTAGGTGTTACACACTTGACACTTCACAGTTGGCTTGTTTGAAAGGGCATTTTAGTGTTATGACATGGAAATTGAATATCTTAATAACGTTCAGGTGAGTGTTTATTACAAAACTCAGGGTTTGCGTCCCCACCATTACGTGTTGATGATGATGAATAATTGTTTAGGATGTTTGCGTGATTGACGTTGAAATCTATATTTGTATATTGCTTTTCTTTCTTTGGGAGAGATCTCTTCGAATCTTACTAACTACGAGAGAGAGAGAGAGAGCGAGAGTTAGTGCTTTTTTGGGCTAGTAATCTCCCACTCAAAAAGCATAATTATCATAATCATAATGGCTTATAGATATCTAATTTTATTTAATCAATTCTAAGTCTTTCCCACAACTCCAAATGTGACCCCACCTTCTCCTCTCTCATGTGTGTTATCAATTCAAACCCCCCGCGAATTAGTCAAATTTTCTCATGCAAGAAAATTTAAAAATATTTTTTTAAATCCCTATGATGTGGATCAACTTTGCAGTGAAAGTTTGCATTCTTTTTCCACCGTTAGATATGATAATTAATCATCATCATTAGCATAATCTCCGACTGGCCAATCTTGTTCCATCAACGAATTAGCTATGTTTGGAAGTTATGCATTGTGACATGGATAAATGAAAAGGTCAATGTTTTTAATCATGACACCAAATTGTTATGAGTTTTGGGGGCTTCCCTTTATTATCATAATCAGTGCTTAATTTTTAGGGTTTAGGTCGGTATTGGATCAAATTTGGGGTCTAGGTTAGCATGGTCAGATTTAAAGTTTAGATCAGCGTCGAGTGGGATTTAGAGTTTTGGTCAGCTTTGGGTTGGATTTAGAGTTTTATTCGATGTCGGGTGGAATTTAGGGTTTTGGTCAACGTTAGTGTCGAATTTAGGGATTAGGTCAGTGTTGGGTAGGATTTATGGTCAATCAGATTTATGATTTAAGGTGGCATCGCGTCGGATTTAGGGTTTAGGTCGGCATTGCATCGGATTTAGGGTTAGGTCGGCGTCGGGTGAGATTTAGGTCATATTTAGGTTGGCTTCGGGTGGGATTTAGGGTTTTGGTCGGTGTTGGCATTAGAATTAGGGTTTAGGTCGGCATTAGTTAGGGTTTATGGTCAGATTTATGGTTTAGGTTGGTGTCGGGTTGGGATTAGGGTTTAAGTTGACAACGGGTCTTATTTAAGGTTTAGGTCAGCGTCGGGTGGGATTTTGGGTTTTGGTTGGTATTGGTTAGGATTTATGTTCGGATTTATGGTTTAGGTTGGCGTCGGATTTGTGTCAAATTTAGGGTTTAGGTTGGTGTCGGCTAGGGTTTATAGTCGGATTTATGGTTTTGGTTGGTGTCGGGTTGAATTTAGGGTTTAAGTTGGCGTAGGGTCGGGTTTAGAGTCAAATTTAGGGTTTAGGTCAATGTCGGGTCAGGCGAGTCGGCGTCAGGTCAGGCAAGTCAGGTTTAGGATTTAGGGTTGATTTTAGAATTTATGACGTTTCGCCGTCAGGTTAGGCAAGTGGACGTGAAAATTCATCTTGTGAATAAAAAACTAAAAAATATTAATAATTTAAAAAAAATGTAATGTGGTCTGGCTCTGTCTACCTAGCCCACACAATTAGTGGGGCGCTTAAATGGGTTAGGTCTGAATGACCCACACCTAATATTGTGCTATGTTGGTTAAGGCCATAATTTGGGGCTGACCCCGGGTCCATGGGCCATATTGGCAGCTCTAATTATCATAATACTTAGCTAATTAGTCCTATCATTCAAAAAAAATTGATAAATACATTTATTTCTACTTTTGAATTTATTGCTTAGTGAGTGATCTTGAAGGACATGTTTAATTTATCTATTTCCTATTTTCATTAAAAAAAAATCAGAAAATAAAGTTAAAAGCATGTTTGGTTGATATTTAGAAAATGTTTTCCTTAAAAATATTTTTTAAAATATGATTAACACAAAAAACAAAAAAATAGGTGAAAATGAAAATGATTAAAATGAGTGAGATAAAAGTGATGTGGTTGCAATGACAGTGAAAATGAAAGTAGAAAGTCAGAGCAAACATATTTTTCAAATGTTAAAAATTTGAAAATGAAAACTATTTTCTAAAAGTAAAAATGAAAAATAAAAATAAAAAATGTTTTCTCAAAGCAAACAGTCTCTTAATAATCTAGTTCAATTTGTGTAAACGGTGTTTTGATGGAACGGTTATAAATGTCATTTCATTAATCTTTTCAAGTGGGTCCTAATGATGAAATCCCATAGAACATGGGATCATTGGAGGCAATATAATGATGCATGTAGATTTATGACTCACATTAGGATCTCCATGAATATGTTTAGAAAGATTATTTTTAAAAAAATATGCACTGCTAAACCTAACAACCTTTTTGCTTTATTATGTGGATCCAATGAATTTGCTTTTCAGGTCTCTCTCACTAGTCTTGGCCTCTTGGGAAGGTGAGGAAAACCAGGGCTGGGCCACTATAGTCCCATTACTATGGGGCTCAAGGACTTAGTCCCACACATACATACAAAAGAAAACATGTACACCAGATTGGCAAGGAGTTCACTAGAGAAATAAATAGTTGATGTTGGGACCAGTGGTGGCCAAGCAAACACTTGTACCATTTTTTGGCTTCATCTTATGTGTTAAATGTCTTCTATAAATGTCTTTTTAAAATATGTTATAAATGCTCCACTTCTTTTTTATTTCTATGGTTAGGTTGTTTGCAAATGGAAAGTTATTTCCCAAGTCTTATTCAGGCCATCAGGTGCACTAACACTGGCTGTCCAAATTGAAGTACTATTTGAAACTGATTCATACATCCACCTAAATTTTGTTATCTTGTCTTCTATTGGATCAGTTCAATTAAATTGTGATGTAGAGTAGGTATGTCTAGTTAGACTTAGGGCTGAGTCACCCAAATATAAACATATATGCTATGGTAGCTTACGGCTATGCATATATATACATATATACAATTGAAATTATTGAATGAGTAAATGTTTATAAATTATACTACAATTAATTCTAAAATTAAAATTAATTTGAAGGAGAAGTTTCTGAAGGTCAGATTTGATTATGAGATAAAAGAAATAGATAAAAAATGCTATAAAAAAAAAGGAAAGAAGTGTGTTTTAAAGAAAGAAGAGACAATAAGGAAGTGTGAAAAAATAGAGAGAAAAGAAAGGTGGATTTGGAGGCAGCAAAGCATAGTTTGAAAATTGTTAGACATGAACTCAACTTTTTCTCCACTGATGTAGGGTGGTAACACATGGGAAGGTCCATCTGATTGGTTCCACACTGTTTGAACAAACATAGGTAGGTCCCACCCACATTGGGACCACATGTGAAAGCTTTATAGCACTTGCCCCACATGTATACTTAACTCTGGCTTGAATATAAGTTGCGATGGTGAGAGAATTGTTCAATCATATACTTTACAAGTCTTGTTGATTCATAAACAACTGTCTTCTAAAACAAAAATATTCTGAAACATTTAAACAATGTAGATACACATAAATATATTTATTTTCCTCTCTATTTCTCTCTTCTATCACATCAATGATATGTTACATTTACTACTTATCTATTTTCTCTTCTTTCTCTCTCTGGATATCTACACCTAAAGGATGTCTATAAATCATAATTTCTTCTTAAATAGTAAATATGTGTGTCTTTATTTCTTATAAATTTTTTCTTGGTTTTTTCAGGAAAATGTTAGTTATGCACTCCTCCATCTCTCCACTTAGTGAGTTATATAAATAAAAGAGAGAAATGAGTGATATAATAAGTGATTTGATAAAAGAGAAAGAAAAATATGAAGAAAAATATGTGGAAATGATATATAAAAGAAACTGGGGAGTGAACATATCAAAATTCTTTTTTTAATTACATATATTTTTCATATGAGACAATCTTATTTATCTAAGAGCACTCATATTTTGGTGAGGCTAACTAGTCCTCTCAGCAAATTATTTTACCTTTATAAGACTCGAACTCAAAACTTAACTAATAAATATCAAACAAATATCACTTGAACCACACCTTGGTGGGATTTTTTTTCTTGTGTATTTTGAACTTGCTGTAATGGTTTCCACCATGAATTAGAGAAAAAAAATTCACTTTAGGAGGGCATTGATCATGCATGCTTTTCTTTTGTTGTTGATTGAAGTGATGCTGATATTATGATTTTAAGATCGCCCGAATCGTGATTATGGCCCACCAAGTTGTGGTTATCAAGGAGAACTAACCAATGAGACAATAACCCAGAATTTTTAATCAGTGATTATTAAGAGACATGATCCTATCATGTTAGAACCCCCATTAACTTTCTAATCATCTTTTGTTTCTTTTTGCAACCATTACTTTGGAAGCATCCGAAAAGGATAAAAAGATAAACCACAACGTGACTTAGTTTTCAAGTTGGGAAATCCCTTTCTTTGGATATGTTCAAAGCACTTTTTTTTACCACTCCCCCAAACAATGTGGGTATGACTCAATTAGCCCCTCCATGCACTCCAAGTGACACTACCTACTTCATTTTAAAATTGCAAATCCCACCTATTTAAAAACCAAATTAGTGGATTATTTGTGAGGTGGAGTTAGCTTTAAGTCATGTGAAGTGTCTCTCTCTTCTATTATATATGTAGTTAGTATATAATCTAAGCAACGTGGATCAATGCCTAGATTGTAGACCAGAATGTTCATATTTAAATATGACAAGAAGAGAAGGAATTCCAAATCCCTTGTGCCTTTTCTGAATTTAAAATACATATTTGGAAGCTCTCGTGAATTGAATTTATGAGAAGGAAAAAGGGGACTTTGGTCAATTAATAAGACAAAAACAAGTGATGTGGTTTGCTAATAAAGTGAGGGGCATGTAGACGGCTATGCAAATGCAATATGGCACCCACATAACATATAACCCAAACACATAAATACTTGGGGAACATTTGCACATGACATGACAAAATCTAATACCTGTTTTCTATATAAAATAAAATAAATTCAAGTATATAGTCCTATTGGATTCTATCAGCATACTTCTATTTACATGGCACATAGTTAATGATGCCACATGGGCACTAAACTATTTGCCTATAGATTCAATACAATTCTATTATCTTACCCAACTTTGACTATAACAGTTTCGATTGCATGTACTCTAGCAGCTAGTTCACCTATTCAATGAAGTGTCAACTTTTATAATTACAACTAGTTTTGGGTAAATTTTCATTGAATAGCCTAGATTCCCAATGTTTCTACTAGGATAAGGACTCTTATTTATTTGATTTCTATTTTTAAAAATTGTAAAATTTAAAAATCTATTTAGCACAACCTGTTTTTAAAAATAGTTCTTTTTTTTAGTTTTAAAAACTAAAATACCAGAACAGCTAAAAGATGTTTTCAATTTTTTAAATGTTGAAAAACATCTCATTCGACAGTTTTTTTCTGCTTTTCTTTTGGAAAGCAATTTTCAAAAATAGTTTCTAAAAACTGTTTTTAAAACAGTTTTTAAAAACTACAATCAAACAGGCCCTCATTCTAAATATGTTTTTTTCTTTCCTGGCTTTTAATAAAGAATCTAAATTAATTTTTATAACAAAAATCATTTACAATAGATTCTTGCATTTTTTTATTTGCAATAGATCAAATTGATGGCTCCTTGCCTAGATGTCACCAATTTTGTCCAATCATCAAGACTTGACCTGATTTGGAGATGGAGGGTGTAGGAAGAGGTGGGGGAAAAGGAGGTAAGATGAGCTAGGGAGGATTGATATGGTGTTTAGAAATGAGTGTACGGAGGAGGTGAGAGAAAAAAATATATGAAGAGTTCAAGGACTTAGTATTACTTTCTCCCAACAACCTTCTATACATACCAAACTCAAGTGTATAAATGAAATCGGCATACATACGAACTTTAGTCAATAAGAGAACAACGACTTCGGTGGGTCACTTTTTAAGTGACTCACACTGATACACCATGAAAATTTAACAAATTTGTCTTGTGAATCAAAAATTTAAATTACTAAAATATCCTTCTCTTTCGGTTTCACAATCAACCTTCAATCCTTCGTCGGAGCTCCACACTTTGCGAAACTCCACTTGTGAGAACACCAAATTTCACCTCAACCACCATCGCATCACCTCCTCTATGTCGTCGTCGCTTGCCTCCATTTCAGGCACCGTCTCTGACAGCGGCTATTGCAACCAAGCTAACCTCGACATGGTGCCTATAAAGATCAACTGGCCGCCATTGATTTCCTTCCCCACCCGATTTTTTAACCCTATACCTAATCTCCATGAACCCCCAATCTCTCTCAAACCAATGTGAGTCCAGCCCCTCCAGAACCTAATCGTTCCGTAACCCCGGAGCACCCCATCATCCCTAAGGGGCTCCCACTCCACGGAAGAATCCATCCTTCTCAACACGTTGTGAACTACCTCGTGACGCGTCATGCCCAGAAGCAGAGGTTGTTTCACAACTGCTAAGTACTTACCGTAGCAGCTTTTTAGGCGACTGATGGCGGAGGAGAGTGGCGAGAACACAAGAGTGGCTAGAAAGTACGTAATACAACATGGAACTTTGGGATTTTTCAAAACCAACGAGAATTAACTTGCGGATGTTGAAAACCCCCACTAAACGCTAATAAAAACCGCCACTAAACAACAACTTTTTTGTTGTGCTAAGTGAATCTAACATGTTATTGAGATGAATCAACCAATAGGCTACTAATTTCTCCCAAGACAACTTAAATAAATTCCAATAAAACACTAGCTAATAGTTACATATGTTTGGGTTCATGGTTTGGTTCAGATTTCATTTTCTCGAACCTAGCATCCAAACCGAGCTCATCAGATTTCTCCCTCCATAATCCAATCCATTTATGAATCTAATCAATCCGTTTTTTAACTTTAGACTTATCTAAGACGAGCGGGTTAATCACATCGATCCGTAATGTGCACTCGTAATTTTAAGTAACACATATATACCACCAATGTAAAAAATTTGACTAGCTCACGGTAGTTCAACATGTTACTACCCACCGAAGCCAAAAGGCAACAAAGATAACTTTCAAAGTTAACATGTGATATAATTGCAAAATTTGAGTTCCGAGTCATAAAACAGAAATGTATGCATACTATATGAAAGAGAGTATATAGAAACTGTCCGCAAACTTAGGTGTTGCATATAAAAACAATTCTGTATCAGATTCTCATACCATGACTGAACAAGGAATCTAACCTTAATACCATGTTTCAGTTCACATTGAGACCCTAAAAGAATAAATAAAAGGGCATGTGGATTGCTTAACCTAAGTGATCTGCTTGTTCTAACAAAATAAAAACAAATGAAACCTGTATAAACAATTCCTTGGGTTTCTGGTCGATTGTCCCTTGGGAAAATCCAAGCAGGCTTAAGTAGTGGCCTAACTCAATATACTATTGAACAAGTCAATAAGACAAGCTAGTTTAGATACTTAGTACCAATTATGGTTGTTAAACTAAGTAAATGCCCATATCCTGGCTCTTTTTTTAAGTTTCTTAACAAATGGACAGATGGTAGTCTCTATTCTACAACTTGTATGACCTGGCAATCTGCATAATTTATTTTGCTACTGATCCGATGAAACTCTGATAATGAGCGAAGTTACATGTGAACCAATACAGATTGTCATATATGGCTAGCGAATGACCGTAGACCGAGTACATGCGAAAGACACTCCGATACTTAAATTTGTTTTTAGTGGTTAGTGGATAATGAATCCTTCTATTTATAGTGTTGAAAGTGGCGAGTCACAATTTGGTGACTCGGATTGTGAATATACATCTCCAAATTCGCAACATTTATATTGAGGCATGATACATTTGATTTCTATAGGACCTGGGGATGGAGAGCTCCAAATATTTAATACATTTACATGCTTACATGTCTGATTGAAGATGAATTTCGAGACCCGTTTAAATTGAATAACTCAAATTTACTGGGGAAGGGGTAGCACACTTAGTCATCCAAGTGTGCTAAGGATATTGAAGGTGAAAGGGTCAGAGTTCAAATCATAAAGAATGACATTTGTAATTTACTAATAGCTAACCACTAACGTTTATCGATAAAAAAAAAAAAACTCAACTTTACTGGCTCAATCAATACACTTAGTAGTAAAAATAGCTTCCGATGCAAAAACTCAAATAAAAAAATTGTGGTATAAATTAGTGGTGATTAATCCGGTACTCTTAAAAATTAAGAGGTTCGTACCTTTTGCCCTTCATAATCAAATGATCGTCTGAAATATTTTTTTATAATTTACAATATAGTCCTAAATATTTTAAAAAGTGGACTGATGATACTGTACTTTCTCTTTTTATAAAAGTGAACCACCTTGTATTTATATACCTTTAATATAAATATATTTTATACATTTTAGACTTTTAGTCCTACATAATAAATGTGTGTTTGAATCACACATTCTGTTGCACTATTTAAAAATGCTAGCTCCGTCACTGTAAAATAATATTTTTGTAAAATAAAACAGTCCATCGCAAAAGCTATGTAAAAATAATAATCTAAGCAAAAACTTTAAATATCCCTAGAAAAATTAAACATTGAAATAAAATAAATCAATTAACTTTACAATTCCTCTTTTTTTTCGAGTCGTTTAACCACTTGTTTTTCCTGGTCGAACATTTTCATCAGTTAGGTTTATTGTGGGCTGACAAAACAAAAGCGTTATTGGGGCTTACTGTATTCAATTGTGGGTAAATGTTTAGATGGGCTTGGGCTCGACAAAAAAGTTGGGCTTGGGAAAACTTCCAGGCCTTATATGTTCTGATGTTTTAGATGGGCTTGGGTTTGACAAAAAGGTCGTCTTGGAAAACTTTCAGGCCTTGTACGTTGTAATGCTTTTTTTGACAAAAAATGTTAAAAAAATATTGTTCAGCTACATTATAGCCTTGGTTTTTGGGCTTTTCGATTTTATTGGATGTTATTTCCACGGATATACTTAGTCAAAAAATATTTTAAATTCAAAATTACATGTGTTTATACACATGAGCTTGTCACACCAAGTCTAACCGGACACTTGGCACTGTTACTGGAGCTCCACTTCACATGAGGATTAAAATCATGTTATTTCCCTAAACGCATGGTGTAAGAAACTAAAATCAAATCTCGCTTATTTTACAGAGATAAAAAACTATTTAACTCAATATTTTATTATAAAGATTTGTTATCAATCTCTTTGCCTTCTACATACCAACTATCCCAAAATGTACCTCTTGATACGTTCTAACATAATGAAGCTTCTCTTCGAACACTTTACTCCGTTATGACACTCTTTAGAAAGTAAAATAAGAAATTTTATTTAAATAAAGACAAAACTTAGATGTAGTTCTATATGTTCAGTTTTCACTGTTGTCCAACCACAACATAACATGAGTTTAAAAAATAAAAAATTATTAAATTAAGAAAGTTGGTGGTTGGGCGGGTAACAACATAAACAATACCTTGAATTATTGTGTATAAGTTTTATCCTTTAAATAATACTTTGGCAATGTCCCTATCAATAGAGGTAAAAACAATGTTATAAGACTCGGTTCGACTAGTCGAACCGGGACTCGATCACTTGACCAAGTCGAGTCAGCCTTTAGATCGGTTGTGCCTCAGGACCAGTAAGAATCAGTTGACTTGGCCGAGTCAATGGTTAAACCGGTGACTCGATCGGTTTTGGTCGAACCGGCGAGTCACAAGATTGTTTTTTCACCACAATGTAAAGACATCAATGTGAAGAAAGTGAAAATCAGTAGAAAAATAAAAAGTGGAAGTCGAACCCTAAAGCTCCTCATGCTAGGGCTGTCCAGCAATCGGGTTCGGGCGGGTTCAGGCCCGAACCTCGGTTTTCGTCGGGTGGAAACCCTCAAACCAACAAACCCGCCACCGTCCGATATCAGCCAACAGGTTGGTCGGTTTCGGGTTGAATGGGTAACGGGTATGTCGAGTTGGTTACCACGGGATCGCGCTTCTTTTTTTTGTACTCTACTTCAAGTTTAGCCCGGATCCTTACCTCTATTTGCTCATGTGTCTCAACCATAGATGTACCTTACATGCCCTCACCAACCAAGGATTAGAAGCACCGGTTCATACAGCAAAAAAAACCAGAAAAGAAAAAAAAAACAAAAAATTCCAATTAGCAAAATCGAAGAATAAACCAACAAAACGACAACTATCAACGACGCCAAAAACTTGATACCAATTATGCAAGTGTACAGAATGGTCGAAGTAATACTAAGATCGAATCCACAGGGATAAGTGGTTTATCAAATTCAGGCCAAGTTTCAAGGTTCAAAGCAGAAAAACATAAGATATATTTTAGATTGTTTGTCACAAAAGGTGGTAGCATAAAAAGCGAAAACAAATGGATTGTAAAATATGATGGAAACAACATTTGGGTATTAGCTTCACCTAACCGAATTAAGCTTTTTACAAACAGATATCTATATGAATTTGGAAATCATCCTATGGTGGTGTAGCCTAAACCTTTACTTATTAATACCTTAATCAAGAAAATCATTAAATCTCAGCTGCTAAGCCTAATACCTTAGTACCTAGTCAATTCAATTGAAGAAGTTTTGTTCTTTAATCAGGCCAACACAATTGATTTCCACCCTTATACCTAAGTAGCGGATAAACCGATCAATCTAATCTCAGTTACCTTAGTCCTACCAAACTATCTTTTAAGCAAGATTAAGCATGATACTTGTGTGCACTCAAGCAAGATAATCAAAGAGAAAAGATACTTGAAATGATAACTTTATTCATATAGAGCACCAAAAGCTTAAAACATAATTCAGAATAAGATACACTTAAACCCAAGTACTAAAAGGAAACTAGCCTAGCATGGCTAGATTACACATATTGTAAAGTAAGAAATAAAACTTGGAACAAGGGCTCAAATGGCCTCTTACATCTCCAGAGGTAGTGTATCCTACAAAAGCTCAGCAAAGTCCAAGATGATCACAAATAAAAACTAGTGTCTTATTTATAGCAAAAGCTGCCTGAAGTCCAACGCATGAGCATTGGCATTCCAACGCTCAGGCGCTGGAAATAAACTTAATTCATGCTCCTTGGCAGAATGCCAATGCATGAGCGCTGGAATCCTAGTGTTTGGGTGCTAGGAATTAAACTTTTCAGGTCCTCCCAGGCAAAATGCCAACTCATGAGCGTTGGCTTCCTAGCGCTTGGGCGCTAGGTCTTCGAATACCAGTGTTGTTTTCACAGAATACCAACGCATGAGCGTTGGGATCCTAGCTCTTGGGTGTTGGAGCTCTTCAGACTTCTTCACTTGCTTCCCTTGTCTTTTCCTCTTGCTTCTCTTCATCAATGCTCTTAATCAGCTTTCATTGTCCTTTTTCTGACTGCTCAACTGCAAAAGCTCATCAAGGCTCCATCAAAATATCAACTATAACTTATGCAATTGCATTATTCCTCATAACTCCATTAACTCTCATTAACACCTTTCAATGATTCATCTTAACTCCAATTTTTTCTTTAAAAGCTGATGATTATTTCTTGTAACTTAAGCACTCTATGACCAGAAATTAACATTAAAACAAAGGACTCAAAACTAAACTAAAAAGACTCAAATAAAGATAAGAAAAACACTAACAAGGACCAAAAATACAAGAAGACATAATTAAAACCTAAATGCAGAAAACAATAAAAAGCAAAGCTAAAATCACTAAAAACACTACATGAGACAAAGGAATAATAACAAAATAAAAGACTCAAAAGATCATAGAATCCCGGGTCATCAGTGGCAGTAGCAAAGGTTTGTGGCACAAACTGTGGCGGCAGATCAACAGAACCATCAACAATATGAAAAAGATTATGGTTTTGAAGAAGAGATGTAACCTGTTTACACCAAATGAGAAAATTCTCAAAACTGAGGCGGATCATGATCATGTGAACCAAGGTTGCAAAAGGAAGAGACAAAGGAGTGATGTTGTCGGCCATGAGGAGCGGTGAACCAACAGACGATGGGCGTGAGGACGACGCAACGTGAGGAACGACGCAGCGTGAGGACGGCGTTGCGTGTGGAATGACGCTGCGTGAGGATGGCACTAGAGCGGCTGGGCCACGGTGCAGAGAGAGAGAGAGAGAGAGAGAGAGAGAGAGAGAGAGAGAGAGAGTACAGCATGGGTGGTTTGCGCGAGTCTGAAGAAGGACGACACAAGGTTTGATAACTAGGGTTTAGAACCGTAACCTGATACCATGTAAGATGTGATAAATCTCACCACAATTTGTGTGAGGTAGTCGATTTATTATTTATAGAAGGGAATTACAATACAAAACAGAGTATGATTAGGAATATTAAGAGAATATCCTATAGGATATTATAGCCTAGAATAATAAAGGAATCTAATTATTCTTAATTTATTCTTAACACTCACTCTTAGGCAAATGTCCTGTCATCGCCATGAAGTCTTCTCGAATCTCTTCTTTTATCAGTTGTAGTGAAAACTTTGGCATACTCATTATGCCCTCGGTCCTTGGCGGTGTTGAGCATTTCCATTTCTTCTCGACATTAGCAGGTTCTGAAGACTTACTTTTCTCGCCTTGACCTCAGATTCATTGAAACTCACTTGATCTCTTTTTTTAAGCTATTAGCTTATTATTTGAACATATTGAAACTCTTGTCATAGAAAGTTAGGACTTTAAAATAAAACAACTAACATCTAGCCTAATATGATAGTATTCTCTCCCTTATCAGAAAAAATATAGTAAATATGGACTCTCAGTATGAACATTAATGAACTTGATAAATATGGACACCAAAACACGAACCATCAAGGAATACATAGAACTAATAGCTAAGTTAGTGTTCATTGAGAACCAATTTGAAAGCATATAAATTTGACTAAAGTTGACTGAAAGCACATTCACTTCAATAACACATGAAACATGAATTGGCTAAAAGCACATTCTAACTGGTCGAATAATAGCAAAAATACAAACACACATGTGTAGCATTATCTTTCTAGCGAACAAGCCAAATTCCAAGACAACTAATTTGGAACAGGCCAACAAGGATCCTCACATAACTTTTATATGTTAGAAAAGCATACTTTTGAAAAGTTGGTCTATAATTATTATTTAAATATTTAATATGTTACTTTCTAAAATTTGGTCAAAAACACTAGTCATGTACCAAAATTTCACTCTTTTTCACTTTAAAACTCTAAATTCTAAATTTTTTTTTTCTTTCCAAAAGTGTAATTCAGAACTTGCTTACACTTCCGTAACTCCAAATTTTGAAATTATTTTTTTGGGAAGTTAAACTTTCAAAAGTGTATATTTATACTTGCGAAAATTCAAATTTTGGAAGAAAAAATATCAATTCCGAAACTCAAAGTTTACTCATAATTTTTTTTTACAATTACAAAACTCCAAGTTCCGAAATTAATTTTTTTCTTTTGAAACTTAAATTTTTTTACACTTTGCAATTCACTCTTCTGTAATTTCAAGTTCTGAAAAATACATCTTTCGGTGGTTTAGTTTCTTAAAAAAAGACAATTTTGAAACTTGAGGTTATGAATGTGTATTTCTGTTGATAAAATTTTACACTTTTAAAACTTCAAGGGTTGAAATTGTTTTCTTATTTACTTCAAGAGTTTGAAGTCCCCAAAGTGTCAAATCACACTTTGAAAAGTTCAAGATCATGAAGAAATTAGAAAATAACAATTATGTAACTCCAAGTCCCGAAGTTGATTCTTTTTTTTTAGAACTCAAAACTTTCGAAAACATAGTATAGGGCATTTTGAGAATAAAAATGCTTAGGGTGTACAACTAGCAATGGTGGGGTGTGTATACAGTAATTTCCTTGGCTCATTCGACTTAGGGCCAACCTATTCAAAATTTACAACCTTAGGTTTACATGGCTTAGTTGTTGAAAAAAATGGATGCAACAATACTTCGGATCCCATTCCATCTTATTTTTTTGAATAGTTTGGAATGAAAGATCTATATTAATAGAATTGGAAAACCTCATTCAAAGCATCAAACCACATTTGTGCTGTTTTATGATTTTTGAACTAAAATTCAAGAAAAAACTCATTCAACCCTAATCCGAAAACCCCATTCAAAGAACCAAATCACATTTGCATTGTTTTATGATTTTGAAACTAAAATACATGAAAAATATAGGTATGAGAAAATAAAAACAACCTATGATAAAGAATTCCTAGAATTGGAGAGATATGGAATGAAATTTTCAATTCACAACCAAAAGAAGAGATTCAATTTTCATTGAAAATGAACATTCTCAAACAAAGTTAAAAAAAAAAAAAAGGAATCGAGACATAAATTGAAGTGGAGAAATGGAGAAAATGCGAGTACCTAGAAGAGAAGAAGATGAAAGAAATGGTACCCTAGCGGAAGCCTCACAGTGATAGCGACGCAAATCGAGAGAATGAAAGACTCGGTGCACAATACTATCAAAATTTGATGATGTCATGGATGTTTTTGTCTTAGAGTTGTCACCATTAATTGCAGCAAAATTTTACCCATTGATTTTTTTCTTCTAAGATTAATAAAATGCCACGAAAACCATGCTTAATTAAATAATAAGTAGTTGACTTAATTGCAATTCTATTATGGTGACTATTTCAATTGCTCTAATCAATTCCCCTACTGTCAAAACTCAACAAATATGGACCAGGCTCAACAAACTTAACTTACCACCCATAACTAATGAAAAATTGTTCATGTGAATCATAATTTTTTACGCGGATGTTGATGCCACATTCTATGTAAAATACTGTGATATATGTCAAATTTTGCGTAAGTTATTGAATGAGAAATTAATCTATGGATCAAATTTGTTTAACTTTGAAAGTAGAGCGGAATTGAATAAATTGAAGTTGTATGGACAAAAACTACGAATTACCGCAACTTAAGGGAACAAAAAAAATCCTAAGTTATTTTAATTAAATACTTGTTTTACATTATAGTTATTGTTAATTAATGATAGGGGCTGAAATATCATTAACAAAAACAAAATATTAAATTTGTCATTAGTTCCTTGTAAATTATTAATGCAATAAAATAAAATGAGTATTTTATAATTCTAAAGCAATAATAAATTGTAATATGAATTCAAATTGTAATTTATAATATTAATTGAAGTGAAATATAAATGTGATCAATTAAAATATATGAAATATATTAATTTTAAATATATAAGTTATAAAAGGTGGACTTAATTGCACTTTTGATCCCTCATATATCAGATTGTGCGATTTCAGTCCAACATATTTAAAAGAAGAGACTTTTGTCCTATAATTTTTTTTGTGCTACAATCAAGTCCTTCCATTAGAGAGACATCTAAATGTTAACAAAATCGGCTTATGTCGCCTTCATTACATGATTTGTGCATCAAAATGGGTGCCACTTAAGCTTAAAGTTTTTTCTTTAACAAAAATTGCCACTCCATCTTCTTCTTCAACCCTCATCCTTCGTTGTCTCTAAATCATAAAACTAAAGAAAATAGGTCGACCCTCTCTTCCTCTCAAACAATGCCTCCCTTAGCTCAATGGAGGTCCTACCTTTTTCCAATTACGCGATCGAATAGACATGTTGCTCCTTGCCCAATCTCTTTATTTTGTGGCCACCATGGCCATTGTGTCTGCCCAACAACCAAGGTTGCTTCTCCTTCGGGCAACATTGAAGCCCCATCACCACCAGTTCACCGAGTCTCTACCAAGCACCATCGCGAAAGGGGATGAAGATGAAGACATATATGAAAATTTGTATATGGTCAAGTGGATCTCCTTGATGATTATGTCGATTTTTATTGCGATGATGAACATCATCGCCATTGCGGTGGCGCTTTCGAGGATAATTTATAGCTCAAACCCGTAGTTGAGCAAGTTCATTTGTTCTTCAAATTTTGGGTGATAGATCGTTTTTATTTGTTTATGAAAGCGTTGATAGGGAGGAGAGAAATGGCACTCACCTTTTTGTTTGTTTGGTTAAGTCTCATTGCAATCATGATTTCTCTACTTTTGATTGCTGTTAGCGGACTTGAAAGTTCCGAAGGACAAGGTGTTGGAGGAGATTTTAAATTCCCATGAATGAAATGCGAATAAACTCACCTTAACACACATGAGGAGTTCCAAATTCAGTTTGCTATTCAATTTCAAGATTCAATTTTCCCTTATTTTGCTATTTTGTTCACATATCTTTTTTTAGAAGGTGTCTGTAGGGGGTAGGGGTCTTGTTAAGCCTTGATATAAAGAGAGTATAAGAAGCAAGTGATGGAAGTGATGGAGCTGGTGGAGGTGGTAGGTATAGAGGAGGTGGGTTTGGTAGAGTTTGGAAATAATGGAGGTGTGGGAGGTGAAGTGGTGGTGGTGGAGAGGGTGGATCTTGTTATGAAAAACTTTGGAGCTGGTGTTGGGGGTTGAGAACAGAATAAATGAAACAAAGACTTTCACAGGGGGCAAGAGAGAGTGAGAGAGTTGAAGAAGAATAAAATGAGATATCAATTATTTTTAAAAGAAAAGAAAAAATAATTTTAAGTCGCAATAATAAATGACACATAAATAAAATTTGTTAAAGACCCCCCTCTAACCTAAGTACCTGGTTGAAACATGTCATAATATTATACGGCCATAACGTGTGTGCCCCAGTGTTAAAATCGCAATAAAAAGGTGACAAAAAGTGAATTAAGTATAAAAATGTAAAAATAATAATATTAAATTACTTTAAAAAAATTAATATTAGTACTCGTTTTTTTTAAAAAAATCAATAGGACACTGAATTAAATTGGGAAAAATAGAATTTATACCATAATTCCAAGGAAAATGTTGCAGGAAAGTCCACACGGAAATAATTTGAAGGATTTTTCCTAGAATAATTTCATTGCAAGTCCATATAAAACAAAGTTACAAGAAAAATCTTCATGAATTAAAATTTGAAAATAAGAAGATATATTTTCATAGCATTTCATGATATAAACCAAACGAGCACCAATTATGAATCAAAGCATTCACTTCATGGAATTTTCAGAGACAACGTGAAAAGCAAGAAAGGATCCAATACCATTCACAAAATCGGAGTAAAGGGCAAAGCACCAAGGAGTAATGAAGTCAAATTAACCACATGCTTAAGAATAAGCAGAAATGAGACAACACAAATTAAGTGTCACCACAATGAAAGTTTAAAATGGTAACACTTAAGCTAAATCCTTGAGGCCACAGAAGTTTATAGGTAGAGTAAAACTCAGTTCTCTCTTCAATAACAATTCATTTTCCGGCATAGAAATGTTCCAAATAACCGAATTATTAAGGAAGTATATATATCAAACTAACGAACCAGAGGGTTTGAGTCAGAGAGATTCATCTTTTTCATTCCCTTTCACCTTCTCTGTCTCAGGGGCTTCATTAACCTTGTACATATCAGCTGTAACCTCCTCCTTTAACTGCGACCCAGGAAAAAGTGCCTACAAAAACAATTAAGAATCAAGTCATGAACTTAAAATCTTTCACACCCATGAAAAAAACTATGAACACAACAATGCCAAAAAAAAAAAACAATACAACAGAAAAGCTAGCATCAAACTATTAAAGACACCTAATGTGATTACTCTATTTTTCAAAAAGAAAATCAACATGTTCTTTAAAATTTTATAGAAATTTGTTGACTTCTTAAAAATTAGATAAACTTAATAGAGAGTACATAAGAGCATGTTGCAACTTGGTAGAACTGTTCAAAAGGCAAATGGAACTAACATCCAAATTCTTCTGCACATGTTTGGGCCTCTTATTGGGCCTACGCTTTGGCGGATGGCCTGTCATTGCAATGAAATCTTCTTCAATCTCCTGTTTTGTCAATTGCAGCGTAAACTTGGGCATACTAACTGTTGCCTCGGTCCTTGGCGGTGTTGAGTCCTTCCATTTCTTCTCGTCAGCAGCACGTTCCGGATACGTACGCTCTACTCGCCTCGACCTCAGATTCATTGACAATCACTTAATCTGTATATTTAAGCTATTAGATGATTATTTAAACATATTGGAACTCGCCTTAGAAAGCTATGATTGTAAAATAAAGCAATATACATCTAGTCTGATATGATAGTATTCTCTCCCTCATCAGAAAAACATAATGAATAAATACATGGACTCTCAGTATGAACATTAGTGAACTCGATAAACATGGACACCAATTCACGTAACATCAAGTATTACACAGAACTAATAGCTAAGTTAGTGATCATGGAGAACTGATTTGAAAGCATATAGTTTTGATCCAAGTTGGTCAAAGAAAATTTACTCCAATTACATGAGAGACATGAATTTGCTATAAACACATTCTAACCGTCATGAAATGTGTTGGCAGAAATACAAACACATGTGCAACATTATCTTTCTGGCGAACTTACTCAATTCCAAGTCATCTGATTTGGAACAAACCAACAAAGATCCCCACATAACTTTTCTACGTTAGAAAGACATACTTTTGAAAAGTTGATCCAATTGAAAATATTGGACTAGTTAGAGTTTTTGACTGCACCCTTTAAAACTATTATTTACAAATTTGATATAATTAATATCTAAAATAGCATTTTGTCAAAAAAACTAATTATGTATCTATTTTTCACTCCCATTCATTTTAAAGCTCTGAAATTATTATTTTTATTTCCAAAAGTGTAATTCGGAACTTGATTACACTTCCAGAACTCCAAATTTTGGAATTAATTTTTTTCCTTTGGGATGTTAAACTTCAAAAAGTATAAAAATATCAATTCTAAAACTTGGAGTTCTAAATTTGCATTTTTACTCGTAAAATTTTACACTTATAAAACTCCAAGTTCTGAAATTGATTTTTTTTTTCTTGTGAAACTTGAATTTTTTGAAGTATACAATTTCCCCTTATGTAAATTCAAGTTCTAAAAATTACCACTTTCAGCGGTTTAATTTCTTGAAAAAGAAAATTTTGGAACTTGAGATTCTAAAGTGCATTTCTGCTAGTAAAAGTTTTACACTTTTAAAACTTCAAGATTTGAAAAAAAAATATTTACTTTAAGAATTTGAAGTCCCAAAAGTGACATTCAAGCTCAGAAAGCAATAAGAAAATAACAATTCTAGAAATACAAGTCCTGAAGTTGAAATTTTTTGTTTTCAAAACTAAAAACGTTTGGTAGCATAGTATAAGGTATTTTGGGAATTAAAATATTTAGGGTGTGTAACTAGCAATGTTGGGTTGTGTAAATATTTAGGGCCAACCTATTCACAACATACATCCTTAGGCTAAAATGGCTTAGTTGTTGACAAAAAATGGTTGCTACAATACTTTGCATCCCATTCCATCTTACTTTTATGAAACTTTGGAATGCAAGATTCAAATTAAAAGGATAAGAAAAACTTTTTTTTTCTTTTTAGAAAAAATGGTAGAAAGGAGAGAAAACACCTCCAGACTACCAAGTCGGGCGCCAATGACATACTAGGGAGGTAATTAGAGGCCCACTCCTTGTGGGAGCGCTAGGGGGTCTCCCTGAGCATAGTTGCCCACCAACTGAGATTTTACAGTTCACAGGGTAATTTGAACCCTCAACCTATGGGGAGGTTATATTTAAACCCAGAACCTATGACTAGTTGTGTCAACCCATGTTGTCTAAAACCACATGGGTTGGCACAACTGGAACCTGTGACCAATTACTTTGAACCTTGTCCAAAGCATCAAACCACTTTTTTGTTGCTTCATGATTTTCAAACTAAAATTCAAGAAAAATCTCATCTTAAATGCCAAGATTCTAAAGATCCAAGATCTAGAAGATCAAAGCCAGAAAAATCAACTACATGAAACCCTAACCGGAAAATCCCATTCAAAGAATCACATCAATTTGCATTTTTTATGGTTTTGAAACTAAAATACAAGGAAAATATAAGCATGAGAAAATAAAAACGATCTATGACAAAGATTTGCTAGAATTGGAGAGATATGGAATGAAATTTTCAATTCACAAACAAAAGAAGAGATTCAATTTTCGCTGAAAATGAACATTCTCAAACAAGGTTAAAAAAATCGAATCGAGAAATAAATCGAAGTGGATAAATGGAGAAAATATGAGTACCTAGAACAGAAGAGGACGAAAGAAATGGTGCCCTAGTTGAAGCCTCACCGCGACAGCAACGAAAATTGAGAAAGCGAAATACTCAGCGCCCAAAGATGTCAAAATTAGATGATGTCATTGACTTTTTGGCTTAAATATGTCAACATTAATTGCCCAAAAAGTTTACCCATTATTTTTTTTTCTAAATTTAATAAAATTCCATCAAAACCATAGTTAATTAAATAATAAGTACTATAAAAAAAATTAAATAATAAATAGTTGACTTAATTGCCTTTTGATCCATCTAGTTTTACAAATGAGTATTTTGGTGTCTAAAATTTTAATTACTCTAAAAAAATCCCCCTACTTTCCAAATTGAACAAATATGGACCAGGTGTTAACTTATCATCCATATCTAATGAAAAAAGTTAATGTGGATCACAGTTTTTTACGTGGACGAAATGTTAAGTTAATAGATGTCACATTCCACGTTAATTATTGTGATATTAAGAGCTGGGTACGCGGGCCAGCCCGCCCCTCATAAGCTCGGCTCGCATAGGCCCACCCTGCATATGCCCTCGTCTAAATGAGCTCCTATTAAGAAGGCCCGCCCCGCGCTCGCATAATTGCGGCCTGGCCCGCGGGCTAGTATATGTAAAAAAAAAAAAACTTAACAATCAAATTTTAACAAGCATACTACTACATGCTTTAAAATTAAGAGTTCATTAAAAATACTACATCAAATTAAGAGTTCATTGCAAACTTTTTGGTAGTTTACCAAATTAATTATACTAAATCAATTATTATAAATAGTCAAACACCATAATAATTCAAAACAAACATCAAAAATCAATTTTAACAAGCATACTACTACAAAGATTTTGAACTGATGTGTTGTGTTTGTGTGTGTGCAGTTTTGTTTTTTAATTATAGTTTTTTTTTAATTTCATTGGTCTGCGGACGGCCCGCGAGCCCCGCGAGCTAGGTCATTAAGTTCGCGGGCTATGCGGGCTAGCTCACGTAGGCCCACGTTTAAATGAGCCTATATTTTTTGGGCCATAGCCCGCGCGAGTTGCGGGACTCGCGGGCCGGCTCACGGGCTTAGGCTCATATACCCAGCTCTAGTGATATATGTCAAAATTTTCATAAGTTATTGGATGACAGGCTAATGTATGGACAAAATTTGTTTAATTTTGAAAGTAAAGAGGCTTAATTAAATCAATTGAAACTATATGGATCCAGACTACAGATTATCAAAACTTTAGGGAGCAAAATTGCAATTAAGCTTAAGTAATTTCAATTAAATTTATTTTCTCACTATAGTGACGGTTAATTAATGATAAGGACTGAAAGTGTCACTAAGAAAAACAAAATGTTTAAGTTGTCATTAGTTCCTTGTAGATTAATTTTTTTTGAAACTAGTTCCGTGTAAATTATTAACGCAATAATAAAATAAATTGTTAAAATAAAAAATCCAATATTAAAAAAATTATATATTTTAATATTAATTTAAATAAAATTTGTATTATTAAGTTAAGTGAAATATAAATGTGATAAGTTGAAATAGATAAAATATATTAAGTTTAAAATATATAATTCATAAAAGATGGACTTAATTGACTTTTAGTCTCTCGCCAATCCGATTAAACAATTTGAGCCCGTCACATTTAAAAGGAGTGATTTTGGTAAAAGAATTTTATGACGTGTTACAATCAAGTCCTTCTGTTAGAGGGACGTCCAAATTTTAACAAACCTGGCTTACATTGCCTCCATTTAATGTCTTGTACGTCCAAGGATTCCACTTAAGCATTTTAATTTTTTTTCATTACAAAATTTCCATGTCTTCTTATTCTTCAACCCTCACTCTCTCACTCTCTAAACCCTAAAGCTAAAGAAAAGATGTTAAGCCTTTCTTCCTCTCAAACTGTGTCGCCCTTGGCTTAATGGAAGTCTCCACCTTTTCCTTTTCACACGACCGAATAGGCCTGTTCATTCTCGTATGATCTCCCTATTTTGTGGCAACCATGGCTACTGTCTCTTCTTAGCAACAAAGGTTGCTTCTCCTCTTGGAGACACCGAAGCCTAACCATCATCAAATCACCAAGTCTTTGCCAAACACTGTTGTGAAAGGGGAGGAAGATAAAGACATATATGAAAATGTGTATATGTCAAGTGGATATCCTTGATAATTTTGCCGATTGTTATTGCGATGGTGAATATCGTCGCCATTGCGGTGGCGCTTTTTAAGACTATTTAGAGCACGAACCCTCAATTGAGAAATTTCATTAGAGGAGCGTTCTTTAGTTTTGGGGTGTTGGCTCATTTGTATTTGTTTGTGAAAGCGTTGATGGGGAGGAGAGGCAAGACACCCACCATTGTATTTTTTTGGTTAGGTCTCATTACAATCATGATTTAAATGCTTTGGATTGCTATTAATTAGTGCACCCAAAGGTGCCAAAGGACAAGGTGTTGGAGGAGATTTCAAATTCCCCTTAAAGAAATTATAGAGCTAGGTAAGTAGGCCAATGTATGCAAGCCAATCTGCGGTCTGCGCCGGTTTTGGCCCGTATAATGGTGGTCCTTTTAACTGCGGGTCTATTTGGGCTGGTCCGTTTAGCCCACAGTTTAAATGGGCTTAGATTTTGTTGCAAAGGCCTAATGATTTTTTAAAAAAAAAAACCTCAGATATTAGAGTTTGATAATGTAATTTGGAATTTGTATGTGGTATTGTTTTAATGTATTTCCTAGTCTATTCCAAATCAGTTTTTCTTTCTAATTTTTACAATTTTTTAATGTTAAAATACTGTATTTTTTAATTTAAATTTTGTTAGTGACAAGTCCAATGCCAGCTCATTTATCCGCGGGTTAAGCAGGGCGGCGAGGACCACCCAAAATATAGGTTCATTTAATTGCGGCCCTACGCGGCTAGATGGTTCATTTATGGCCTAGGTAGGGTGGATCAGACTGCTTACCCAATTCAAAGAAATTTCAATCAATTTCCTTTCACACACACCATGAGAAGTCCCAATTTTGGGATACTATTTAATTTCAAGATTTTTTTTCCTTATTTTTCTATTTGGTTCACATTTCTTTTGGTGATGGTGTTTGTAAGGGGGTTTGGGGTCCTATTCAGCCTTGATATAAAGGGAGTGCAAGAAGCAAGTGATGAAGCTGGTGGAGATAGTGGGTTGGGGAAAAAATGCGGGTTCGGTGGAGGGTTTGGAAACGGTGGAGGTGGAGTACCGATGGTGGAGGGGGTGAATTTTGTGGAGGTGACAGCTTTGGAGTTGATGGTGGGATTTTGTTTTTTCGAAATGCAACGAATTATATTAAGCAACGAAAACAGACTTCACAGCCCAATACATCCGCTTGAAGGAAAGTAACAAGGTTTAGGAGAACATTCTCAACCCAGACTAAATCAGAAAAAGTGATGTATTTTTGTATTTTTTATTTGTTATTCTAAATAAATTGCACACTCATTATGAGTTAAGAAAGAGAAAAAAATGTTATTTTAATTATAAGATTTGATTACTTGCAGGAACTCAAACCTTATTTTAAGCTATTATTAAGAGTATCACCTAGACTGGTTGAATTGGTAAAGTTAATCTACTAGCTTCGCTAACTCTTTTAAATCATGTTAGCTTAAGCAATTTGAAAAATAAGAACTTGAACAAAGTAACTTATCAAATGACTTGAATGCGTAAAGTTGTGAATATAACTGTAATTTGTTAATCAAACTCCTGGCCTACCACAAACAATCCCAACTAGTACGCGTCACTCACTCTCTCTCTCTCTCTCTCTGATTCTATCATAATGGAGCTTGTCTTTCAACACTTTGTTCCCATCACATTTGACTCATTGGAAGCTTCGTAACCTTTGTGCAGAGACTAGGAATGATTCAAACTTTTTAACACGTTAATCTTGGGTTCACAGGACCGTGGTATCGCAACACATGACCATATAACAGGGTACAAACTTTCAGGAAAACACAGGAGTTGCAGGTAGAAGATTGTCAAAAGTGAATGACATAAATGGACAGAGTTACAAACATAATCTCACACACAAGTAATAATTTAAAAACACACACACACACCATTGAAATTCAGGTAAGCAATACAATGAACTGCTACCACATTTAAAGCTCAACAATCAAATACCTCTTACTACCAAGGACAGATGTTACTACATAAAATTGGCTCTGTTACATGATGTGGATCAATCCTCACTCTTTTGTCACATATAATAATAAATGAGTAAAACTACATCAAATCATAAATATTTGTGAAAGTAGAAAGACCTTTGTCACATGAAATTTTAAAATAAGAAATAATTTCATAGCATTCCATGACACAAGCCACAGAGTCAAATTGACAAGTACCTGGCTGAGAGTAAGGGACTAAGTACCAGACTTGAAAATACTCAGAGATAAGGTACTAGAACACAAAATTTGAGTAATTGCCACCATCTAGTTACTGAAATCAAAGTTCAAAATTGTGACATTGGAGCTGAGTCCTTGAGACCACAGAAGCAGAGTAAAAAGTCAGCTAAGCTAACTACATTGTTATCTCCAAAGTCCAAACACAGTTCAATTTCCAGCAGAGAGTTATTCATATCAACAAAAGAATCAAGGAGCTATATATATCAAAACTAACTGACATTTCATTAGCATTCAAATTTCAAAGCCACAGAGGCTATTCTATAACCAGATATTACTGTGAAAGATCAACCCTTTCCATCAAAATCCTACATCAGAGTCAGAGAGATTCATCATCGTCCTTGCTCTTCCCTTTCCCTTTCCCCTTCTCATTGACTTCATGAACCTTGTACAAATCAGGAGTAACCTCTGTTAACCACAACCCAGGTGAAAGTGACTGCACAAATAAGAAATCAAATCACACCGTTAAAGTCCTGCTTCAAATCAAAAAGGGAAATCAGGAAATGCAATGCAACTCACATCCAATTTCTTCTGCACAGGTTTGGGCCTCTTGCTGGGCCTGGCCCGTGGCCGCCGCCCCGTCATCGCCATGAAATCTTCCTCGACCTCCGCTTTCGTCAACTGCAGCGAAAACTTCTCCCTCCGCGGCGGCGCCGTCTTGTCGGATTCGCTTCTCAACTTCGGCAGTCTCACAGCGCCGCCGTCAGTCCTCGCCGGTGAGGAGCAATCGCGTTCGCGTGGCCTCTCGCCGGAGGGCCTCGCCCTCAGATTCCACGGCCGCGCAGCCTCTGCCGCCTCGCGCCCTTCTTCCTGCTCCTTCCCGTTCCCCAAAATCGCATCTTTCATCCTGTCCGCCTCGGTCTTCAGATCATGCATCAGCTTCCGCCTCACCACCGCGATCCCGCCGTCACCGTCGTCATCGCAACCGCCGCCGCCAACTGCTCGCCGCCTCGAGCCCCTCGCCGGGCTCTGCTCCATCTGACGCTTCGTCGCGGATTCGTCGGACAGCGGGTAGGACTGATCTCCGCTGCCTGAAGCACCGGCGGTGGCGGCGGCGTTGTTGGTGCACCTGAGGTAGCGCTGGCCTCCCCACTTCAACGACGGCAAGGGGAAATTGTGAAGACGGTTCGATCTCTTGGGACTGGTGGTGGTCATGGGGTTCGGCGCCGGAATCGGCCCTCTCTTTTCGCCCGAACCAGGCAACACCATTTACCAGCGGAAGGTGAAAACGATGTGAAGAAGAAAAGCAAAACTGCAAAGAGTGGTGGTTTTGACGGTGGTGGAAATTTTGTTTGAGCGAAGGTTGGGTGTGTATGGTGGTGATTTGCAAAGTGGCCGGGAAAACGTGAAGTTTTTGGTTTATATAGTGAGGGAAATGAAGGGAGGTTGCGGTTTCTAACGTTCGGGTTTATTGGATTTGGATCCTGGGGTTGTGTGTGGGTTTGGATCGGGTTGGGAGGAAAGAGGGTAAAGCTATGATTTGTTGTTGCTACCCGGGTGTTTTCGCCTTCGGTGTGTTCTGTGGGAGACACGTGCTTTTTTGAATTTTTTTATTAAGTTCAAATTTCTTTTCTTTCAAGTTTTAAATTGTTGATTAGGATTGAGGTAAAAGGGGAAATCGATTATCGATATTAAGTCAATAAAAAAAGACTAATTTATATACACCAATCAGAGTTTAAAATTCACCACGTTATTATCTAAGTTTATATAATATTTCAATTAAATTAAGTGAAAAATGTGTTGCGTTGAAAAATTATTTCTCCACATGTATAAAATCAAATTGGTTCATAATATAGAAGTATTACAATCTCATATATCAAAATTATTTTCATACAAAAATAAAGTAATATATATATATATATAATAAGCACATAATTTGCATTTTAACTTATTTATTTAAACTACTATTTCCTATCATACTGGATTGATACGGGTGACCTGAATGTGAGCGAGAAGTTGTTTATTTGGGCTTAGCAACTATTAGGTCGAAAGATGCGATCTCTTAGGCTGCGACACATTAAGGACCAACCCAAGCTTAGACATACTAAACCTACAAGGTAAGCTATCTTTGAGGCACACATAAGGCTTGTACATTTTAAGTATCTTTGTTGACTAGGTCAAACACGCATGACCCCGCAAACCAAAACGTGTGGTTACGTGGTTAAGGGGCGATTGCGCATTATTCGGGCTTGAACTCTGGGTTACGTTGAGTGTCTCTGCAAGTGTGGAGGAAGTCCTTAAGTGAGACTTCCGAGCGGGCTAGGTCCATCAGTCGGGATGCTGTGGACATTCCCCTCGGTCCCTTGCCAGGGCGCTCAGGCATTTTGCCTGGTGTGCTGGGAGGCCTTATCCCTAAGTTAGGTCATACAAGTCGCCCTGATGGTGGTGCTTAAGAGCAACCCCGTGTGGACTTGGCTGAGATGTCGTTGGATCATATGGCTGAAAAGCCGATCGAAACACGCCTAGCCTCAAAAAATGACTACGTTCATTCCCTGAACACACAAAGATTGTGTTTTGAATTGAGTTATGTTCTTAGCTTAGTCTCCTTAGGTTCACTTCGTGAACATTGACGCCCACGATGGGGCCTTGGTTAAACTTTTCCCATGTCTCAAGGATTGGTTCAACATGAACATGAGGTCCAATGGTCACTCAATAGCTACGGGCATAGGTAACTAACCTAATAGCTACGGGTCTTGGTTAAACTTTTCCCATATCTCAAGGATTGGTTCCTCGAATTTTTTTCAGGGGATCATGAACACGAATAATGAGCTTCGTCAACACAACCAATAGTTACGGGCATAGGTAACTGACCTAACTCGGGAGCGAGACCAACGAACGATGAACATTGTGCGGCAGAATTCATGGTGGATTTCCAGCTGTTCTCAGAGGAGATAGCCAACGCGTTTATTCTTGACAATTTCAAGACAATTACATTGGACGCCTACAATATAGATACTAACCCCAAGGAGCACTCGGTGTACTTTAACAATAAGATGGTCATAAATGGGGCCAAATGTGGAGTTAAATGCTAAATGTTTCCCTCCATATTGAAAAACTCGGCGATGACCTGTTTTACCACTCAACCACCTCTCTCCATTGTAATTTAACAGAGTTATCCTGTAAATTCCTATCCTAGTTCTCATCTAACCAGCCTTAGAAGTTCACACCCACTACACTATTCAACATTCTACAACAACCGCGTAAACGACAAAGGAGTATATGGCACGTTTCAACAATCTATTTGTTCACGTAGGAAACACGATGCCAACAGTCTGCGTGGCGGTTTTGAAAAATGTTCAGGGGCGGAGCCTCTAAATAGTGATTTGAGTTGAAGACCTGTAGAGGATATGGAGGAATTACAGTTTAAGGAGACGAGTTCATGAGTTCGTCCTAGAGGAGGAAGACGGTATGATGAAGAAAGTATGAGACTCGTGGGAAGCTTAAAGTTCTCAATGGATACCCTCAGATATGATCTGACCCGTTGCCTGACATCAGGAGAAATTTCTTACCTAGGAATCAAACCCTCACTGTCTTGCATAACTTTCCCTTATCGAGCATCATTTTTGCTTCAATGTACCCTTTTTTTAGGAAACTTTATCCCCCGTGAATCCTACCAGATCGGTATCAAAAGAGATCAGGTCATCCTCCGAAAATTCTTAAGGCTTTAAAGCACTTGTTAAATGTATTTTCGGCTGAGCTGCCTAAGTCCACAAAGACCCTTCGTACTTCAACATTGGCAATAGTAGTTAAGATGTCGATGGGGTCATCATGATCAACCAAAACTACCTCATAATCCTTTTTACTAAAGGATACATCAGGTTCGTTCGCTTAACCGTGGGATCTTACTTTCCCAATTGTGTTTCCAAAAATTCTCATTACCGCATTAAAGTGTTTCTTTTGGGAGTTTGAGGAGTTGCCTCCCCTAGAGAAACCTCCCGCGATTGAATCAACAAATGTTTGAGACGCCCCTTCAGCTAAATTGTCCTCTTCACTCTCAAATGAGGTAGACCTCTTTTCTTACTTGGATTTTTTCTTAGAAACTTCTTTTTTACAGTGGAAAGAGGACTCTTCCCACCTAGATTTCCTTGAAGAACAATTTTCCTTATCATCTCATTTGTAGTCCTAACTTCGTGGGCGTCGAGACCTCCCTTTATATTCTCTTTGGTGGTGACTTTTGCTTGGGAAGTGTAAAACAGAGTTCAATCCTAATCGCTTCACAACCTAAATGAAGATTGACCTTTAGATCCAAGCTTGAGACGAGCATCACTTCTTTATAAAATTTGGTCCAAAAATCTCTCGATGTCTAATTCTTGCCTTGCTACAACGTTCCTAAAGTGTGTGAAGTAATCTATGAGCTCTTGCTTGTTATAAAATGATGAATGAACTGTGTGGACAATTCCTCCCAATTCTTAACAAAATTTGAAGGATAAACTGAAACCACTGCAAGGCCGCTTTCCTTAGTATTAAAGGGGAAATTCAACAAACGAGTGCATTGGTGGCTCCTAGAAAGGACATTGTCATGAGGAATGTGTCTAGATGCTCGTTTTGGTCGGTATCTCCTATATATGGCTCTATCCTGGCCATTTTTCAAAAGCCTTTTGGAATATCAATTTCCATGATCTCGAAGGAAAAATAATTTGGGATTTTTGGGATTTTTTTCCAACAACATGCCCATTTTTCGCGATCATTTTTCGAAGTTAATGATGACAATGAGTCTTGGACCTATTGGGTACCACAAAAAATATCCACCAAGGATAGATTAAAAACCCGCTTGATGAATATGAATTGATATAAGTAAATACACACACAAAGTAGTGGATATGAGTACTTTAGAACCAAACCCGCCGCATACCCGCTCACTCATATATTATTATTATTATTAATATTGTTATTATTATTATACACATTTGGTAGTATATTAACAAAAACACAATAACTTTCAATATCACTCTTTTTGAAAAATAAGAGAGTAAGTAAGTTCAACATTATATATTTTTTTCACATGGTCAATATTATATATACCTTTACTAATTTACTTCTAAGTAAGTTAGTATGTACAATTTTGAAACTATATTAAAAAATCTAAAATTATAAATTTAAAGTTATATCTTTCTCGCTTTACTCCTTTAACATGATTTTATTTGTTAAGTATTTGAATAGTCTTTTATATTTTTAATAATTCTTCTTATTTTATAATAGCAGTTATATTTTTATTCTATTTAAAATAGAAATCATGAAAGTTATATTTTGGTTAGCAAAATTGCGTGTAATGAGTATGGGTTCGGGCATATAGGTACCTAAAGGGTACAGACATACAGATACCTAAAGGATACGGGGACAAACATTAAAGTTGTTACCCACACGGCTATGGGGACGGTTACATGTGATTTTTAAAAATGTGGGTATGGGGATGAGTACTATAATACACTACCCACTTTCATCCGTAGTCAAAGTTGGTCGCTGTCATGATACGACTAATTTCTGGCTCTTCTAGCTTCCTCATTGGCCCTTGACGAGCATGTCTTTTCAGAAGATTTGTTTACTTGGTGGCTTTGAGTTGGAACTTGTAAAACATGAATGGATTTTTCCAAATCATGTATTCTTTTCTCCATTCATTGAATGAAATCATCGAGCTTTTGGAGCGATCCTTCAACATGTCCGCTTGAGGCTCTTTTAGAGAGAGTTTTCTTGGGGAATCATCCTTAAGAGGTGATTCGTCACTGAACGATGGATGTTAACGTGTTTGAAACATCGATCCACACAGGCGATGCTAAATATACTTCCTGAAATGAGATTGCTCGATTCTTCTTGCCTCCGGTAATGGTGCTTCCTTATATTGTTTTACTTGCACGCCGGAGTTGCGTAAGTATGGCGAGGAATGTACGTGCAGAAACACTATGACGCTTAACTCTACGAGAGAGCAAAGAGAGAATCTCAAAGTCTAGAAGAACTCTAAGTGTGCATTATGAGTAATGCGTAATGTAAATGAACGACTACACCCATATTTATAGGCTGGGTGTCCATCACAGTTGTCTCTGTAGGTCTTTAAGAAGTCTCATGGAAAAAAATCCGATACTATGGTTGCCCCTAGGCAACCTTATGTGTTCGTTAGTAACTGGGCCATCATAAAGCCGATTGACCTTAGTTGGGTCGGGATGTTCCTTAGTTTAAGTCATCTCATCCGTCTCTATGATAGTCACTCAATTGTGAGACTTTTAAGCTCACTGAGAAGTTATTGGGCCGGACAAAACTATATAAAACTTTGAATTAACTTTGCATAAAAGGTAAATTTTGAATGAAAATACAAATTTAAGTAATTTCGGTAGTTTCTCAAATCTTGTAATTTCAGTTTTTTTTTAATAGGACATTTGAGTGTTAAAGAGGAATAATTATTCTAAAAAAACTCGAGATTTGTGCTTATTAATTATTTCTCGACATTTCCACCCAATAATATATTTCTAAAATTCTAAAAGAATAATTTATTAGTTTTAAAATAATATTATTTATAAAATAAAAATAATTTCAAAGTAATAAAAAATTTGTATTTAATAACATTCATTTAGAATCAAACAGTAATATGAAATAATATAATTAATTATTGAGGAAGGTCTTTCCGGTTTCCTCTAAATATATATAGAGCCCGCGTAGCGTGAAGGTGAAGTTGCCCACAACGACTCTTTACTCTAGAGGTTGATTTTAATTCTTCCAATTAGGGATGGCAATTTCCACCCAAAGATGAAGATTTTTGTGGGGTTTGCCTCATTTGGAGTCTCGACCTTGGGAAATTTACTTCATAGGGATGGGAACGTGGACAAAAATTCTCCCAATAAGAATTTATGAACGAGGATAGGGATCACTCTCCAAACTCCGCGAGGTCCCCACTCTGTATATATAAGTACGAATGAAGTAATACTCTTACAGATACTTACTTACGTAAAATGAAGAATTCATCTTAGATGAGTTGAATGTTGGAGGAAATATTTTGAATGTTAGACTTCATATTTAAATGAGTTCAATGTTGCATGTCACGTATTGCGTGATAAACTTCATTAAATTTTATAATATTTACTTGTATTCAAATTGATGTAGATGTGTGATCACTAGTGGTTATTAAATTGAGTTTAATTTTGATGCAATGACAGTGCAATTTTTTTTACACATACATCCAATTAGAATTTATCAATTTGTCATGTCATAATTCAAAATTAAATTTAAAATTATTTTAAATAAACAATAGAGATATATAATTAGGCATTACACTATCTGTGCAACCAAATTAAACTAAAATTAAATTTATTACATATAAACATATGTATTTTATAGATTTAATTTAAATTTTTAATAACATGTTCACGTTCACGATGTTCTCTGTGAAGAGGTGGGGATGATGGGAAAAAAGTAACCCCACTGTGGGGAATGAGGATGGGGCGGGAATAGAAGAGAGATGCGGGGACGAGGAGCGTCTTCCCTACTTCCAATCGTCTTCCCTCCCCTTTCAAACCAATATATTGTTCTCCCCTCTTTCAGATTCAGAGCGCTCTGATTGATTCTGCTGACCAAACAAAGTTCTTCACCGTAACATTGATTTTAACCCCAAGAACCAATGTCTCATAAGAACTCGTTCTCCGGCTGCCAAGAAACACAGAAGCTGGGGAAGGAGGGACCATCTGGGCCGTGAAGATCATCGTCGTTCTCGTTGTTGCTTGCATGATGATTTCAGCGTGTCCAATTAATCCTTCTCTCTTAAATGATTTTAATCCCGAGAGGTCAACAAGTAATACATCTCAGCGATCAATGAGGAGATGTATAACGCATTGGCTATCTCCTCGGAAAACGGCAATTAATATACCACCACTTCGCTTCATGGTGTTTCTCATGCCTCTGGTCTCGTGAGTGAGTGAGGTTGGTGACTTGCGCCTGCAATTGTTGATTATGCTGGCGAAGCTCCTCGGTGGTGTTCATGATCCCCTACAATAAGTCCTAGGAAGTAGGAACGTTATTGTTATGAACTGATTCCTTGATGCGTTAGCATTGGACCTGGTATTCATGTTGAATCGATCCTTGGGAGTTGGGACCTAGGAAGAGTTTTACCGAGACCTCACATTGGCCGCCAATGTTCACGAAGTTAACCTTGGGAGACCAAGTAGAGAAGAGAAGACTCAATTCAAACTCAGTCTAGGTAACTACAAAGTGAGCATATCATTATTCAAGGCAACTCGCCTATAACAAGTAACCACATGTTCTGGTTGTGGGGGTCGTGTGGAAATGAAGATATTTCAAGTGTACAAAGCTTCCACGTATGGTAGATTGCTCGTGATGATAGGTTCTGCTCGCCTTAGCTTGGGCCTGCGCTTAACATTCCGCCTGCTCAAGAGGTCCCCAACGTATGCTAAAGCCCAAACAAGCTACTTCCAACCCAAATAATAACCTTTTGTGAGTTAGTATAGCATGTTTGGTTTTGCTGCGGGGAATTGTAATTCAGCTACTTTTGGCCTGATTTGAAACATTAGTTAACTAGGTTCTTTAACTATTTTTGTTCCCTTCATAGTGTCACTCGGACTTGGGGTTTAGTTGGAGGAACTGAAATTACTGACTTTGGAAATTATGAACTATTCAACTTTGTTTTCCCAGGCAGTAAATCCTGAATTTCTTCCAGTAGAAAGTTGTGACGTTTTGTTTCCTATCTCACCAAGCATTCTACTCAGTATCTCTTGCAAAAGTCAATTTGTAATATTTTCATGATCAGTCATCCAAGGTGAGAGTCTCTCTCTCTCTCCCTCTCTCTCGCATAGATGAAGCTAATTAGTATGAAATATTAACAGATAGAATGCTAAGAATTCTCTATTCTCAAGGATTAGTGGATGCAGAGGAATGAGATGGAGGGAATCACAGTTGGGAGAAGCCATGGCTTAAGTATGGAAAATGTTGATGATTTGGAGCTAGTCAGAGGCATATATGTGTAAAAGAAAAAACGCTATGCTTGGTTTTGCATGAAAAGCTTTTGAGAAGGTTTGCTTATATCATATATCTTAGAGATATGGAAGAAGTACTGCCGTACAGGTATGGTTGATTAACCTAATTTTGACTTTTCCCATTTTGTTTTTGGTTAACCTTCTCATCCGTTGACAAGGCATTAGAAAGATTGCAAGCTAAAGATATTTTGGTGTTTATGTTACCTTTTCACAGAGAATATTTGGCTTTCATATTAAAGGGTATTTTTTAACTAGGAGTTCATGAATTTGTCTTCATTCCCTTCTAATATAGATAGGTAAGTTGACCAACAATGGTGGCTCTAATTAAATTTGTTTGATGAGATACTGCATAGGTAAGAAGTTGAACGAACTATACTTACAATATCCCACCAACTCACCCTGATTGTCCTTTTACACAATTTTTTCTATAAAAGCCCCATAGATAACATCTGCAGACAGCATATCAAAACCATTTGCAAGAAAGAAAGGTCCAACTCCTATTGATACTCCTGAAGTTCTAATCACCAGCTTGAATCAACAATGGCTTCCATCAGTTTGTCAACGATCATTTTTCCATTTTTGTTTCAAACTTTGTTGTCAGCCAACAGCTACACAATGGTTGCCGGGGCGCGCACTCTTTTAGAGTCAACATTGTCTGAGCCTCATGTGCCTCAGCTTCCCAAACCTGAGTTGCCTCCTCTACCTGAAGTCCCTGAATTACCTAAGCAAGAATTGCCTAAGATCCCTGAATTGCCAAAACCAGAACTGCCTAAAGTTCCTGAATTGGCAAAGCCTGAGCTACCTAAGATTAATGTCCCTGAATTGCCAAAGCCTGAACTACCTAATATTCCTGAGTTTCCAAAGCCTGAGCCACCCAAGGTTAATGTACCTGAATTGCCAAAGCCTGAGCTACCTAAGCTTAATGTCCCTGAATTGCCAAAACCAGAAATGCCTAAGATCCCTGAGTTGCCAAAGCCTGAACTACCAAAGATCAACGTCCCTGAATTGCCAAAACCAGAAATTCCTAAGGTCCCTGAATTGCCAAAGCCTGAGCTACCTAAGGTTAATGTCCCCGTATTGCCAAAACCTGACATACCTAAGGTCCCTGAGGTTCCAAAGCCTGAACTACCTAAGGTTAATGTCCCTGAATTGCCTAAACCTGAGATGCCTAAAGTCCCTGAAATTCCTAAATCCATTTCAACCACCAGTCCTTAAGTTGGAATTGTGTTTTATGCTGTCTTATCTCAGGTCATATAGCTGGCTACTATCCAGTGCCTAGCTCATGCTGTTTGATGGGTGTGATATGATTTAATTTCCCATATTTTATTTGTTATAAGCTACACTTACAAGAGAGTGGTTGCCATGGTTTAGTATGAACCTTATTAAGATTAGACATTATGTTTTTTTTTGAGCTTGTTTAAACTAATTATACCACTGCATATTGATGGTCATATCCTTCATGTATAAGCCGTGAATTTAATAAGATTGTTACTTTTTTCATAGATTTCCATGATTTTCAAATTCTTATGTAGCTTACGCTGCTATGTTGTTACGTAAATCTGGCCTGCAACTCTATATTCAATTCCCAAGTTCAGTTGGGAAATCTTACTCATAAAACAACAAAGAAGAATGTTGTTCGTGGATCATATAAAGATGATTTAATTTCTGGTTTTATTTGCATATATCAAATACTTACCGCAACTTCCTGAATTGAAAACAGCTGGGAATCTTTGAGCGGTTTGAAGGAAGCTTTTCCCTCTTTTCACCTTGAGGACAAGGTGAATCTTTTAGATAGGGGTATATTTAGGAACATACTTTCTTTTAAAAGGGTATATGAGAGATGCAACAGGAGAAATGTAGAAAATCCTAACCTGTAGTTTGGTACTGTTCAATTGTAACTAATTTCTGTAACTGCCTATCCAGGACTATTAGGCTATAAATAGAACTATTTGTAGTAGGGAGAGGAGTCTTGGATTTGGAAAAGAAACTTGTGGAGTACCTTGAGTTACTTGAAATACTCAGAGCATTGTATTTTTAGATTGTGGCCAACATAAAAAGCTTTGAGCCATCAGCATGAATACTTCAACTATCTTCATGGTATCTATTAAAAGCTAATAGATAGTTAGATACAATCCTTCTACTATTGTTTAGTGATTAAAACATGGTTTCTACCTTGTACATACTTGGTCAATCTAAGAACGACTTAATCCTTATAAAATTAATGCAACTTAAACTGTGTCTGCAGTAGCGAGCTCAATGTGGTTCTCTTCTGAACTGCTATCCCCTCTGTCATGGAACTGAATTTTCTTGTAGGTGTAGAATTTTGCGCAAATCAAGTAGTAAATAAGGTTGATAAACTGCATCAGCGTGATGAGCCAGTAAAAGTACTCCAACCTCCCCTTGTTGATGTTATTATCAGGGAGCCAATTTGAGCCATTAGGCCCTGCAGTGAACTTGTGCACCAAGGAAACCAAAAGTGTGCTGCCATAGTTTCCAAGAGAAATTGAAGCCCAAAAAAGTGCCATTGCAGTGCTGGTCATGCTCTCTGGGGCCTGATCATAGAAAAACTCTAGGTGCCCAATGGACATGAAAGCCTCAGCTATGCCATGAAGGCTGTACTGGGGCACAAGCCAGAACACTGAGATTGGGATTGTTTCATGGGAGTGTTCAAGGAGCCCGTGGGCTAAAGCTACGTTCTTTCGCTTCATTTCGATGAAACCGGCAAAAAAGGTGGCTAAGATTGAGATCACAAACCCAATTCCCATGCGGTGGAGGAAGGTGATACCCCTGTCGATCCCGGTGAACCTGCGGGACACGGGGACGAAGACTCGGTCGTAGAAGGCGGTGGTGGTGAGCATGGCGATGTATGTGAAAACAGTCATGGAGCCTGCTGGGATTTGGAAAGACTTGGTGATGTGCCTATCCATGGTTTTGGCTTGTTGAATGGAGAACGTGCCTTGTTGGGAATAGGCTGTGATAAGAAGGATCCCTGAGGCCCATATGGGTCCCATTCTGATTATGGACTTCAGTTCCTCCACTCTGTGAACTGTGTTTAGCCTCCATTTGTTGGGTGCTTCACTGTTGTCTTCTGCTGTCACAATTGCTGCCATGTCCAAAAATCTATTCAAAAGAAAAAGAATGTTAGTTCAGGGGAAAATCCCATAAAGACATATAGTCAGTCGGTTGGAAAAAATTAATTGGAGAATCGGATCGATCCGAACCAATAAACACCCCTACCAAATAGAGATGTGTTACTTACTTCATCTGTTCACTATGAACAAGCTTCCCACCTAAGGAAATAGAGGCATCTAGTTCATCATTTTGGTACAGTAACTTAGAGTCGGGTACATGAGGTATCTTCCTCTTACGAAATGCAGCCACAGCTACTTGAATGAGTCGGGTAAACGGGCTCCCGTCCGGGTTCAAGTTCCGGTAAAGTGGATATCCACCAACGAAGGTAATGATTGAGAGGAGCATTGCAATGGTGGGGATTAGGAGGCCTAATCCCCATCCAAAGTTATCTTGAATGTAAACAAGAACAGTCACGGCAACAAGCTGAGCTGCACCCGTCACAAAATAGTACCAGTTGAAATAAGACCATATGTTCGTTTTCTGCTTCGGGTCAGATCCATCAAACTGGTCAGCTCCGAACGCCACCACGCAGGGTCGGATCCCGCCCGACCCGAGCGACGCGAGAAGGAGTGAGATGTATAGCACGGCCAGCATTCCCTCGCTAGCTTCCTTGCATACTTCTTCACCTTTGCAAGGAGGTGGTCTTGTTTGTGGAAGTACTGCTGTTAATGTCAAACTAATCAACCCCTGAGCAATCAAACACAAACAGCATATGAATAAAGTAATTTTTTTATTGTATTAAAGCAATTCCGACGCGGGTGTGTGAAGATCAAAAGGTCAGAAATTAAAATAATAAAATTGATATTAAGGAAATTTCTGCTTTGAAAAATATTTTCCATTTTTAGCGTATGTTTTTGACCAACAATCATGAAATATTATTTCAATTTCACTTTTATTTCCTAATTTGAGACATTTTGTATATTAAATTATGGTGATGATGAGTATATTTTTACCATTTCTTGTATTCTCTCAAAATAGAAACTATAATTAATGTAAGATAATAAAATCAGGAAACGTTTTTTCAAATCAAATAAACCCTTGTTCAGGAGAAGGAGAAGATGTTTACTATCTGGTAGCAAATGGAAGCTATGGTGATAGTCCAAAACTTTCCGGCAAAAGAATCAGCAATGAAGGCACCAAGCAATGGTGTCAAGCTTGAAGTTCCACTGAAGTTAGTGATAGTGTTGGCAGCTTTGGTTAATGGCATATGAAGCTGTGTTGTCAAATAGCTAATCATGTTTGTAGTGAAACCCACCACAGCCAACTTCTCACAAATATCATTAGCTGCACCAAAATGAAAATAATGTAAGTTTATATCTAATTCAAAACCTCACACATACAATAGCAATAGGAGGTGATAAGTTTTGCATAAAAATATGATATGCACTAGCTAGAGTTTGTGTTATGAATCTTACCAAAGATGAAGGGCATTGTGACGAGCCCTCCCTTTTTCCTTCTAGCATGATTATGGTTATTGTTTTGCTCCATCTTTTCAAAACCCCTATTCATCTTCTTGTACATATAATGGCCACAAAGTTAAGTATTTATAAGGTATATAAGGTTGAGGTTTATGTAAGATCTGATCCTTTTCTGTCAAGTGTTCACACTACTACTTAGAAGCACAAATAAGAAATTTCTTTTTCTGTGAAAAATAATGGAAATAATAATGCAGATTCCTCAATTACAGGAATACATCAAAATAAACTTGTAAAAAGATAAATAATTGAGAGAATAATGCAAATCAGAATAAGTCAAACAAATTTTGAAAACCAACCTCAATAAAGGTTGATTTATGGAATCAGATCAATAATTATGTAATCCCTTCATAACATTTCTATATGTGTAACGTTGTATGCAAATCAGATCATATATATACACAAAATCATGTGATCATTATTGTACAAAAAATATAATATGTTCATGTCCTTGTCTCTTTTTGTTTTTTTTTTCCTTTTAAGTGGACAGTATAGTAATTACAAATTTGGAAATAAAACATTTTATAAATTAGATACAATGGTTGGCAGGTATGCATATGGGACCAAAAAATGTTTTGGCATGTAAAATTTTGTCTCCCTCAACTTGCAATGTGTAGTGTGTCATTGTGTGTTATATGTTTGATTGATATTAGACTTATACGATGCACTGCATTACATCAGACATATTTTATTGGGGTGATATTAGGGTTGGGATAATATAAGTTTTTGTATGTTCTAAGTCCATACTTTCCTTGTCTTGTATATTGGGGTGTCTTTCCTTCACCTTGAATTTTTTTACACAAAAAATAGGAGTTGAATACATTTTATATATTTTTGCTTTTTTTTTTCACTATTTCTGTACATGATTTCTTATTGCATATATAGAATAAAAATATAGGGAAATGAGAGATAACAATGGAGTAAGTGAAAATTGTGATAAATGATACAATGAAAAAAATAATGAAGAGTGCGAAAAGAAGTGGGATTTTTTTTTTTGGGATTCTAGCATACACTAGTAAAATAAAATAGATACCGTAATCTTACACTAGGTAATTAGTTAGGAAATGACTTTTTTTTTTCTAAACAAGAAAATGACTCTTGATTAGTGATGAGTGCATATTTTACATATTATTTGATTAAATTTTACACTTAATTTGGTAGGATCATGCATTCTATATTTTAATATATGTTTATTAATTTTTCTTATCTACATTTTATTTTGCATTGTTAGTAATTTTGGTTATTATTTTAGGATTGATTTAAGTTTAAACAAGTGATTTATAATTGGATCAAATATGAGGTATTGTATTACTTCATTTAGGAAGTTGTCATTAATATTTGAGTTTAATACTTATGCATTTTCAGTGTAAAAGAAACAATCAAATATAACTTATAAATTTACCACATCATAATCTAATTTCATAATTAATTGAATAAGTTTTAAAATTAATTATTTGATGTAGTAAAAATCTGAATTGTCATTAGTTACCTGTGTAAAGTTCTTTTACACTTATAATGTATGAGTATTAAACTTATTTTTCCATATTTAAATTTTAGTTAGAATTGCAATCAAATATCTCAATATTTAATTTCCGTTTAATTAGTGCTTAAATTGTGAGTTAGTAAATTAACACGATTCTATGTGATACTATTATCTTTTGCTCATCATTGTTACTTGATTCAACTTTATACACTTGCCCGTAAAATCGTCTCATCCTATTTTCCCATTCACAAAAAAAATCGCCTCTTCCGCATCTCACTCTCTGGGCCCACAAGTTGAGTCCAACATTCCCAGGCTCCGGAAGCGGATGACAATGGTGGAGGAAATGGGCCTACTGCAGCGGACAACCCACCATGGTCCATGAAAACCAAGCAAAAGGCTCCATTGAATGAATGCTTTTTTTTTTTCTCGAAACATATTACTCATATTAAGAAGAGGAAACCGGCTCTGAGGCCATTACATCATTATGAACCAAAGAGGCCACCCCATCCGGGACTTCCTCCATCCAGACTCTAAAGACAATAGAGAAAGACAACTTTGTCAAACCGTCAGCAACAGAATTCTAATTCTAAGTATGACGAACAAAAGAGAAAACAAGAAACTCAAAAGATGAAGCTTACAAACGACAATCGCGAATAATAGAGTGAATATAAGAAGCCCCTTGAGGGACGCATCCACCACTTAAAAAATTGAAGACAATTAGTCTCAAAGCAAACCGAGTGGAAGCCAAGCTCGGTAGCCAAAGACATGACCAACGGAAGCTGAGGGCTTTCGCAACCACCGGGGAAAGGGCGTATAACAGAGAGGAGGTTGCTGAAGCCAATACCAAACCATGATCCAGCAACCTGGGAAGGGAGAAACCAACACCACCGTACGGACAACAATTGCGAGCTTCCCAAATGCAATAAAGGGTCGATAATGAATGATTACATTTAGTTTATTTACTTTCTATAATTTTTGTTTTGTTTCTTAAAGTATTCCACAACCGACAACCATTAGACTAATCCTTCAAAACTCAGAGTACATATTACTTTCACGTACTATTAGTTAGTTATTCAACCCTTGTTATTTAGAACCTTCCTAGAGCTAAGATATTGACTCTCGTCAATCATCTCATCCCCAATATTCTTGGATCTGAAAATAACAGTAAGATGTAGAAACGCTACAATGAAAATCACCATAAAATTGAACTTTGCTCCCAATTTCTTTGTTTTTGCTTTATTTCTTCTTAGATATTATCTGAGTTTCCTTGATAGTTGATAGGGTAGTTTCATCCTATCCGAAATCTATTTGTCATTGTCAATGATGAGACTTTCATTGTATCTGCATCAAGTCATCTTAAGTTCTTAATTATATCATTTTCTTGTAGGTCACTCCAAAAAGGACATTAAAAATGATTAACCTTTATGTTTCATTCTTTGCTCTACTATAAAATCCCTCAAAAAAAAGAATGCCACGGCATTGTCTGATATTGACTCACAGTGTCACGTATATGCAAAATAATGCCAAGTGTAGGCTCCTATAACTGTATTCCATGTATCTGACACACAGATTACAATAATCAATAAATATAATAGTATGATTGATATTTCAAGTATATTATTTTAGTTCCTAGCTATAGAATTTGTTTCTTAAACATTTTTCTGAATTATTGCTAGAACTATTTATGGGTCAGCATTACAATCAGAGACCAAGTACCATATACTGTCATGAACAATCAGAGACCATGCATACATCAAAAATCTTAGGGGATTCTTTTCCTCCATATTCTGCACCTGGTTTCACTGAAAAGAATAAGGTTTAGACTTTAGAGAACTTTGTACACTCAGGAAATTAACATATTTTTGTTTTAGAAGTTTGGTGTGAAAGAATAAGGGACAGAAACAGCTTTAGCTAGATTTCCTCTGTTTAATGTTTTGTATTTTGCAGAGTGTAGTTGGAAACAAAAGGAAGAGAAACAGTGAAAGGCTTAAAGAGAAACAAAATGGAGTTATCCATGTAAGAGCAAAAAGAGGTCAAGCAACTGATAGCCACAGTTTAGCAGAAAGGGTAAATTTTAGTCCCTTACATAATTTTTTGTTCTTGTTTTTGCTTGATTGTCTCAAATAGCTATTTTATCTCTGTATTTTCTGCTTAATTCTAGGCAAGAAGAGAGAAAATCAATGAGAAGATGAGATGTTTGCAGGACTTGGTTCCAGGGTGCTATAAGGTTTAACAAAGTTACCCTTTCTATATCATGACATTTCTTTAGTAAATGTCTAGTTGTGCAGTCATAAAATTTGTTGCCATTCTTATGATTTTGCAGGCTATGGGAATGGCAGTAATGCTAGATGTGATAATAAATTATGTTCTGTCACTACAGCAGCAAATTGAGGTTAGATTATTGTCTTGATCAAGATTTTCCATTTTTGGATGTTGTAACTTGTAAATACTAAACTTGAAAATTTCTCTTCTATCTTAGTTTCTATCCATGAAGCTTTCAGCAGCAAGTATGTATTTTGATTTAAGCACTGTAGAGATGAATGTCAGTCATGCTACCCAAACCATACAGGTAGCTACCCAAACCATGCAGGTAGGTATCCTTTAGGATCATGCCTTCATTACTGACATTGAAATCTTATGTCTTTCCGAACAGTATCTCTGTCTCACCAATAAAATGTTGTCACGTCATTAAAAACCACCATGTACATCTTTTTTTTTTAATTGACATAACAAGAGTTTATTGGTGATACAGAAAATTGAGATACTATTTGAGAGAGACAAATCAAGCTCATCTTTTCTGTTTTTTATTTTCTATAAAAGAAAATTGCAGAGATTCATGTAAACTTGAGGGATCAAGTAGGTCATAATTAACATGCTGAAAAGTGTGGCTTGTGTGTTTCAGAGGAGTGCTAGCACACATGAAATACAAGAGATGGAAAGGATAGCAGGAGAGGATTATGTTGGATCTGGGATCTGCTATCACAACCCAACATGGCCACTTCATTGACAAGTCTCTGTCTCTTCCCATAGTCATACAAAATCCATACATACTCCCTTTGAAACATATGTATTACTTGGATAAACGAAAGATGAAACCCTGTAAAACAAATACATAAATAAATAAAGCATTGTGTAATACAAGAAATGTGTAATTTAGCTCCGAAACATAGTATGCCTCTCCACACCGACGCTAATTAACCATGTTCGCAAAACTCAAAATAACAATTTTATATAATTTAAATTTTGTATTAGTGGTTTGAGTGAGTTTAACCGGCTTTACATTCCACGTAAATAATGGATCTTCTTTTTTAATACATCGAAAAACATTTAAATTCCCTTTTCTGAGATTGATTCTTGCACATTCACATCTCCAACTCACATGTCTCCCGCCTTTACCACTTGAGTTATCATTCAAGGACAAATAATGAATCTAAAATTGCAGCTTAGCCTATGCTTATTGAAGAAAAAAAAAGATTAATGTCGGATGCTACATTTGAATGAAAATTGACTCTCCTTCGAGCCCTAATTCTATTCACCCTCTCCTTCAAATCATAATTGTAGGAGGATGGTAGATTACCCAATATATTTATTTTCATTTACTAAAAAGATCAATAGAGTGGTGAGTTAGGTTTCAAATCATAAACTAAAATATGGGCAAATTATTGTCATGCGAATCCGGAAAATGCGATTAGCGTGGTAAATTTGAATGTCCGAGATTTAATGTACTTCTATCCATAGAAGAGTTCCACGTCTAAAAAGAACCATGGATGAATCCCTTTCGTGCGAATTATATCTAATCTTTTATAACTAATGATAATGAAAAGTCAAATTTATTTAATTGTCGGTGAAAACCATTTGGGTCCCAGAAATAGAAAATTGCCTGGCCATTCTCATTGGGGAGTGGCAATTCTTAATTAAATACATCAATGGGATTGATCTTGGCATCCAATACAAGTTATTAAAGTGTACCAGAAACTCTTTAAGTATTTGGTCTAGGGATTGAGAGGTATATCCGCTTAATATGATGTTTGAGTTTTGAAGATTAGTCCAAACTGTAATGATATCTTGGGAACCGAAAAGATTGAATTGGTTGGATAAAGCTAAGTGTGAAAGGGCAAATACATTGTATTCTTGATGAAATTTTGGTGGACCAACGTCCTAGTATATAAAGACAACATAAATAGAGACATTTCAAGGGGGAAACATCAAACATGGAAATGTAACGGAGGATCTGGAGTTGGCGGGTGGGGTGGCAAAACTAGCTGCTTTATCCAAACACCAAGTGTGTATATCTGCATTATCTTTTTTTTTTGAAAGTTATATCTGCATTATCTTATATTTATCTGTATGTCAATTTTCAATATAATATTATTTTCTGGCTCCACTTTTCTATTTCCAGAACGTACGAAATCTTTGTTCAGCACTTATGGAGACGAACCTTTGTTCAATTTTGTGATTTTGGAAGTTGTTTTACATTACAAATTAGTAAAACACAATTGACAAAGTGATCAATTTTTGGAGTTCATGAGTTTAAATCTCTTATTTCTTAGGTTAAGCTCAACGAAATAAATATGATCTTTTCAATTTATTGAAATTAGGGTTAGATCTGGCTCTACCTAAAGGCTAGTTTATGAGGTGAGAATTCCCCTCACACTTTGGATTGGAATTTGGAGCATGGAAATTGTAGACAAAGCTAGGTTGATTGCTTTCGGATATTTACGCCGCGAAAGTTGTGGGACCATGTAAATTATTGGGCTAGTCGTTCGTGACTCTATCAGATCTAGCATATGCTCTGATATCATCTTTAACTTGAGTAGGACTCAACTGTGAAAAACTAGTTTGTAGGTGAAGATTGCCTACCATTTATTAGAACTTCTTTAGTTATTTCTCTAATATATGAGAGAGCTTAACACATTCCTCATGCCCGGGATTGGACATATGAAGCGTGAACATCACAAACTTGTATTTGTAGAAATTCCCTCATAGCCATCATAAAATATCTACAAGTTAGGTTAGATTAACTTCATCAATTTCCCATAACATAACATCGGGTCATATTAATTTCATTAATTTTTTCTGGAACAGGTCACGTTGATTCTTGAACTTTCTGTGATGTAAAAGACTAGAATTGGCTAGTATACCAGCATGAAATTCAGGCCCAAGTCTAACTTTATGCAAAAAGCAAGCTTAGAGGTGCTACCCTTTATAAAGGTTTATTTGGTCATGTCTAATCAATGTAGGACGTTAACACAATAGTTGGATATCTGGAGTGTGAATTTTGTGGTTCTATTGGAGAAGAGATCCCATTTTGTGGAAGGTGATTTCCTTCCCAAGGAGATAATTGGAATCTTTATTCTCTGTTATTTAGTACAATCAAGTCATGGATCTCTGATCTTATAGTATCTAGTCAATAATCCCTTGCTAACTATTCAAACTCCCCAGGATCTCATCACTTGACCCCAAAGACTTAGATAGATAGTACTATTAAGCTAAAAAATAGTTAACACTTTATTCCTTTCTGTGTGAAAAGTGCAGACCTATCTTCTATTCCAATAAATTACATGGACATTGCAAGTTCTGTATTAAAAATACGATTGAGAGTTGCAGCTAATCGGACTCCTCCTTGAGCTAATCGCAAATTGACTATCGGAAATCGGGACAGGAAGTAATCATCTGCAGAGTACATTTTCATGGTACAGTGAGAAAAATGTATAAGAAATTGAGAAAATATTCTTAATAACTATCACAGCTCTTATAGCTTACCTTCTAATACAGAACCTTCAGAGGCATCTTTATATGCCCATTCACAAGCATCTTGGCTACTTTCAGATGCATATCTAAAAAAAAACCAACCCAAGTTAAGGTTGAATACTTTGAGAAACATAGAGAGATTACAAAATAAGCAGCTACTAGAACTTTTCTAGCTAGCTACAAGTTTTTGGGATTTAAATAAAGAAGTTAGTTTTAAGCATAAGATGGAAGGCACTATACTTTGAAACAAAGGAGAATAAAATATGTCCTTGCTATAGTTTTTTTTGGTCCTTGTGTAAGGACTAGCTTAGTTTTGAATACAAAATAATAATCAAAATCTTACTAAGAGATTTAAGAAATGAATGTTTTTCTTTAAAATTAGGAAAATTAAAAATGCACTAAAAAAGGTGGTATGGAAATACTGAAACACCAGAAAACAAATTAAAATACATTTCCATCAGAAATCTTCTTGAAAATGAACTAGTAGTGAAATAATTAAAGTTCAAATTATCAAATCCTACAATGAGACTCACATAATTGGACACGTGATGTCATCAGAACTGCAGTTCTCCCATTTTTCTACTTGATCACCCCATACTTTCTGTTGATTCAGAAACAAGATGAAAACATCAAACTTAAACAGGAAATTTCTTAGATTGATGATAATATATAAAAGATGGTTCATAGAATACCGTAATATTCGTTTGAATTGCATCCATGAATTCCCCTAAGTCAGAGTCATAGAATCTTTCAAGTTCTGTCTCAATTATGCTATCGTCCCAAACCTGTATATTGCATACACTTAATCAAATAGTGTATAGTGAAATAGATCTTTTTGTTGTATACTTGACTAAGCTATGAATTTGACTTACATGGTGAAGATTTTGCTTCCTTCTGTACCAATGAATGTTAATTTCATTGCCTCCTCTGTCTGTGGTAAAGCCACAATGTAGAGGCTGCAAAATAGCTATGTGATGATTAACCACATTGCAAATTCAAGTGGAAGCAATTTACATGCATACCTGATGGACGTCCCCCATAAAATGTGAAAGGAAAAGAAGAGCTTGTGTGAGGTTATCTGATTAATTTACCATATCCAAACAAGACTTTGTTAATCTGCTGAAGATATATAAAAACCACAGATGAGGTTATTAGTTTGCAAAGAAATTAAGACTTACATTTGGATTCAGTGTCACTGCCATAGTTGAGGAGCTGGTTGGTATAATTGGTGATAGCCCCCACAACACATCGCCCCTTAATTCCAGTTTTGTGATCTATACAATCCCCTGAATGAATGTTCAGACAATAGGTCAGTGTTATATCACAACATGCTATGCGTATCACATATTCCCATTTATAAACAGTAAAAGTATAGACACAAGTAGTTTGAAAACATAATTGGTTATTTGAGATCATATGACCAGAAGTTAGATTAAAACTATATGCAAATATAATTTTAGGGTCTTGATTAAACATATATAAAGGACAAACTTATCTCCAGTATTATTGGTGCCGTTTGTGCTGTTGCCCAATAAAAAACTCAGTCACTCACTTTCTTAATATTTTATTAATGTGATATCTTAATATTTTATGATAGTGTTTATGGTCTGATTCAACACACAAGCCAAAGTTCATTTCACAAACTTTATGTGGTAAGGGTCCAAAGCAGATAAGAAATCCCCAATGGCACAAGTAAGTTCTTAACTCTTCTAAGGATGATGAGAATGTGATCTATAGTTTTTTCCCAAGCTGCTGTCACATACAAAATGTCCAAGATATCAGAACAGTGTTTTAAATTGCTTTTAGCATTTTAGATTGCAGATTTCCAAACTCTGTTGTCGCATTTGGTTGCAACTTTTTGCAGTTTTAGTAAAAATAGCAATACAGCAGCAAAAATCATGATGATGAGTGAAAAGAGCCATTGGGAGCAGAATGAGAAAGGAACTTACTATTGTTTTTGTAACTGCATACAGATTCTGGAGTATCAGCAAAATGCAAAGCAGATGACCAGGGGAAGACTACCCTAAGATGATCTGCCCATGAACACTTGCTCGCCAAGTCATTGTTTGCAGATTCTGGCAACAGTTTTTTCACAGCCTCAGCAGCTGTATTGCTCAGACGAGCCTGTTTAAAAGGAAAAAATAAATAGCATGAAACTGCATAATCACACACACCAATCAATCATAGACAAGCAAGCTAGACCCCAGTAAGGGTGAGAACACAACTTCATCCCCGAAAATGTTCATTTGTTGGGTACAGTTTCCCGAATAGGTGAGTTCATCCGTAAAAAAGAGAGATAGAGAAAGACTACAAGCAATGTAAAGTACCTGAGCAATCTTACAAACAATAGCATGCCCATCTTCTCCCCACCCTTGTGTATTTGGTAGCGAAAGCACCAATGAGACTATGGCCAATAGCTGAACTCTGTTACAAGCCATAACGCTCTACTTTACAAAAGTGCAAATAGTAAATTTTGCTTTTTAATAAAGCATAACATAACTGAAAACTGGGTGCAAGGTGCATGAATATGATTTTTATTTTCCTTACGAAATAGGATTTGTGTGGACAATGAATTTTTTGTGCTTGAAAGTCAAGTATTAACCAACCTTGGCAGCTATCGTTGTGACATCTGTGTTGCCCCGTTTGGAAAGCGTGGTAGATAATATAATCTCACGAAATTGAATTCGACCATCACATCCAAGAGGAAGAATATCCAATTCAGGAAGTATATTCTCAAGGGATGTGATAAGTGAATAGCTTGGTTCATAAATTAGTAAAATACTACCTCCCTTCACGACCATGCTGCCTGAGCTACGGCCGTACCACCCTACACCGCCGTAAGGAAAACGTTTATTTAAGTTAGCACGGTCGTGCATCCTGAGCCATGACCGTGCCAAACGGTATTGTCAGAAACCTCAAATTTACCCTGATTCTTTCTATTTAGAGATGTCAAAACCACACAAGGGGGATACCATCTACCAGAGAGAAGAGAGAAAATACAGAGACAGAGGTAGCAGCAACACAGTGAGGGAGAGAGAGAACAGAGCAACACCCGCATGGAGAATAAAGAGGCAGAAACACCGAATTCATTCACCGTTTCTATAAGATGATTATAACTACATGAATTGCTATGGTTTGTAATTTAATTATGGGTTAAATAAGTTTTTGTTTCTTGAATTTTGAGGGAGTTTTGATTTTCGTCCCACCGAAAAATCTTTTAGAATATGTCCCTAAACTATTTGAAATAGTTGGAAATCATCCTCGTCAGAAAAATGAACTCCGATAACTTGCCAGGTGTGCGGCGGCGCTGACATGGCATGCCACATGTTTAAATGAGAGACCAAAATCAATTTTTTTTCTTTAATTTGGGACCTAATCTTTCTTCATCTTCATCTCAACCCAAAATCTTCTCCACTCCAACAACCAAGACAGCTTCATCATCAAAATGTCACGTTAGCAAAAACATTAGTTTTTAGATGGAAACGTAACGAGACGGAAAACCAAAAGTGCAAACGGCAGTTTACTTGGGGACGAAAAGTGCTAATTTATTTTGTTAAGGACCAAAATCGCACAATAGGTATAAATGGGGACCAAAAGTGCAATTAAGTCTTTCTGAATCAAACTACCCAAGTATCGTGCAATGGTAAGTTCTTCCCATAGTTTTAAAACTCGGTTCGGTCATCAACCCGATCAGGACACTACGTCAATGGGTCACTGGTCGGACCGTGGAGTCATTGATCAAACCACTTGACTCATTTTATATTAAAAAATTCTAAAAATTAATAATAAAAGCTAACATTAATTAATCGTTTCATACTCCAAACTTAAAAATATTATCATCACACAAGTACCTAATTAAACAATCAACAATAAAAGTTTTACTATAATTAAATTTCACAAACTCACATTACTACACAATCATAAGTTGGACTGGTTTGTAAAATTAATATTTTAAAATCTATTTTATAAGATATTATTTAATTTTGATATACTATAATATTTATTAAAAGTTTGTCTCTAATGTAAAATTAATATTTTAAAATCTATTTTATAAGATATTATTTAATTTTGATATACTTTAATATTTATTAAAAGTTTGTCTTTAATCACACTATATTATATATATAATGATACGAACATTATTTACCAATTAGCTTTCCTATCCTAGTGCTTGGAGCGAATCTACGAATTCATCATGCTGTAGTTGTCCTTCAAATTCAGAAATGTGATTTAAAAAAGATAAGGGAAAAAATGAAAATCCCAAAAATTTAGAGGTCAAGTTGTATTTTTTTTTGTAAGGGTAAATTTTATTATTGATAAAATAGAGATAAAGGATCCTCAGGACACCCTTCTCATGTAGGTCACTAGACACTTATCAACCCTTCATTACAAACCCATAAATGATCGGTTCTATTACAACCATCCTTGGCTAAAAAATCAACAATTGTATTTTGCTTCTCTATAAATGTGCTTAACCCCCAAGCAGTTCACTTCTGCTAATAAATAGTTAATTTGATTCATCTCGTTTATGATCAAGGTCTGGTCTGGTTTGAGATTACCCACCCCACCTCTAGGGTGGAATCACACGTTCGATAACCACATGCCTAAATGTGAATTGTTGACAGAATAAGAGAGCATTCAAGATGGTTTTAACTTGAGCATCACCACCCCATCCATGCCCAGAATTAAGAGAGAAATACCCCAGAATATCCTTATTTGAACGTCAAGTTGTAGTTTCTTAAAAGCAATTTGGGACATGAAACTTATAATAGAAGAAAGCAATAGTACAGAATACACATCAAATTGTGCAAGCAGGAGAAAAAAATGCTAGACCACTATTCTCTTTTATTTGATACAATCAAAGCATGTACCTCTAATCAATAAAGTCAGTCAAATTATTCAAATCAATTGACACGCCCTCCTAACTTTATTCTCTCCTCTTTTCTTTCTTTCTTTGTTTTTATGTTTTATATCATCATTTCTCTCAAATCTAAAAGACTTGAGTCTTCAAAGTAGTGCTAAGTTACATCGACATTGCAAGCTCTGTATCAAAAATACGATTGAGAATTGCAGCCAATCGAACTCCTCCTTGAGCTAATCGCAAATTGACTATCGGAAAACGTGACAGGAAGTAATCATCTGCAGAGTACATTTTCTTGGTATCGTGATTAAAATGTACGAGAAATTAAGAAAATAATCTTAAGTATTAGAGCTCTTATTATAGCTTAATTTACCTCCCAGTACAGAACCTTCAGGGGCATCTGCATATGCCCATTTACAGGCATCTTTGCTACTTTCAGAAGCATATCTACAAGAATTGAAAACAAATTAATTAATATAAGTTTCCATGTGTTCTTTGAAATGAACTAGTAGTGCAAGAATTAACTTTCAGATGATAAATCATCCTACTAATTAATATGTTCTTAATTATGTGACATACTCAATTGGGCATGCGATGTCATCAGAACCGCAGTTCTCCCATTCTTCTACTTCATCACCCCATACTTTCTGTTGATTCAGAAAACAAGATGAAAACATCAAACTTTAACAGGAAATTCCTAGATTGATGGTAATATATAAAGGGATCAAGATCTTCTGTCCCTAAATGGTATCTCATTTACCGTAATATTCGTTTGAAGTGCGTCGACGAATTCAACTATTTCGGAGTCGTAGAATCTTTCAAGTTGGGTCTCAATTATGCTATTGTCCCAAACCTGTATATGGTTAATTTTGTTTTAGACAGTGAACATGGAGGTGGATCTATTATATACTGCAATTGAAGCTATACGAATTTAACTTACATTGTGAAGGTTTTGCTTCCTTGTGTACCAATGAACGTGAATTGTATTGCCTCCTTTGTTTTCGACAGAGCCACAATGTAGAGGCTGCAGAATATTACCATTAATAATTAATTAACTAACCACATTGCAAATTCAGGTACAAGCAATGTACACGGGTATAGATTCTACCTGATGAACGTCTCCCATAAAATGTGAAAGGAAAAGAAGAGCTTGTGTGAGGTTATCTGATATATATCCAAACAAGAACTTGTTAATTAATTAGTCTATAATGAAGATATAATATATAAAACAATGAGGTACGTACAAGTACAACTAACTGAGTTTAATTTATGATCAGTTTGCAAGCAAGAATTTACATTTAGATTTTGTGTTGCTGCCATAGTCGAGGAGCTGGTTGGTATAATTGGTAACTGCCCCAACAACACATCGCCCCTTAATTCCAGTTTTGTGATCTACACAGTCCCCTGAATGAAGAATGTTCAGACATCTATTTGTAAATTAATGAGAAGGGCCCGAAAACAAAAATGAGAAAGGAACCTACTGTCATCCTGGTAACTGCAAGCGGAGTTAGCAAAGTGCAGAGCAGATGCCCAGGGAAGGACATGGCGGACATGATCTGCCCATGAACACTTGCTGGCCAAGTCTTCCGCAGATTTTGGCAACAGTTTCTTCACTGCCTCAGCAGCTGTGTCGCTTAGACGAGCCTGCTCCAAAGTCAGAGAAAATAAAATGAATAGAGAGATATATAGTTGTTATAGAAATAATTAAAATTCTTGGGAGGGTCGTGAATAGAGAGATATATACAGAAAGAAAGAGAACAATAGTTAGGCACCTGAGCAATCTTACAAACAATGGCATGCCCTTCATCTCCCCAGCCTTGGGAATTTGGAAGCAAAAGCATGAATGTTGAGACTATAACCACTACTAGCTGAATTCTGCAACAACCCATTGTGCTGCTTAATTTTCTCTGTAAATTAAACACAAGACAACTTAAATTTGTTTGGAGTGCATGAGGGTTATATATATGGTGCATGATGAATGAAAGGTACAAGTACAACGTGGGATCTGTGTCGACAATATTTATTTGATTCAAGTCAGACTTCAACAGCTGAGTGCTCACAATGTCACAAATTTGTATTGCCCGCATGGAGGGCGTGGTAGATATTATAATTTCGATGAGTTCTATCTTCACATGATTCCAGCGTGGCAGACATGTGGGATTTTTTTATTAATCATGTGATTAAGTAATAATATTAGTTTGATAAATGAATAAGTGTCTAAGATAGATTAGATTAATACAACTGATAATTAATTATAAGTAAGCAACATACGGATTTAATTAAAATTTATTTATTGAAAATGCATGCAATTGCCCGTTATCTGGATAAGAACCCGTACCTACACTCATGATAACGAAGAGAGTTGGGGGCTAATTTCTATTTTGCTTTCAAATCTTTTTTTTTTCCCAAAACATATCACTCAACTAACAGTATTGAGATTAATGTCTTAAATTTTGGAGATCACAATAAGTAAATAGGCCTCTCTCCCAACAAGCGTTTCTCTACGCATCACTTTGGGATTAAACTCAGAACTAGGTACTTAACGAGTTTAACTATCTAACAATTGTAATACATTTTGTTGGAAAAGAACCGTAAAAGTATTATATAAATGGAAAAAATATTGTAACAATTTATTATTTAAATGTTTAAGTTTAAGCTTATGTTTTGTTATTTTAGGATGTGGTGAGATTTAGTTTGAATATATTTGACTTAATTGTATTTTTGTCCTCCACTTACTCCCTTTGCGTGAGATGGGTCCCCAATAAAAATAATCAAACTAAAACCTCTGATAGGCAGAAATGGGTCTCCAATCTCGCATCGCTGAGTGCAGGCCGTCCAAGGTCTTCATCGACGGCCCCTTCACTCTGTTTCCATCTTTCTCAGGCTTTCTTCAATTAAAACTTGTTCCCCTTTATGGCAGCTCAACCTTTACCAATTACCCTTACTATGTATTCATGGAGAACAAGGTTGAGATTCCCCTCAATAACATCTTCATCTTCTCAATGACCGCATGCATCTCAGATCCACCGTCGAAGCAGCTGCTGGACGCCCTTGGATCTCTCCTCTCTCACATTCACCCATCGCTCTCTCTTTTGAGAGAAGGAGAAGGAGAAGGAGAAGAGGGTGAGAAAGAGGAAGAGGACCAGGAACAGAGGCGGAGATTGAGCATAAGGCATTAACACCTGAGAAAACAGGTAGTGATTTGGTCATTTGTACAAACACATAAACAACAACTTACAAATGTCTTGTATTTTCTTTATTCATATACTTTCCTGCCTTTATCCCGGCACTTTACTTATTTCCATCTTTTTATTGAAATCAGTGGATTAAGTCTTTTATTTATCTATTTCAATCGTTCTCTTTGTGTCATACCTCTCAATAGCAAAACACTGTGAGATTTTTGAACATAGTCCCTTTTTCTTGATTACGTTGGTTTTTTCCACTGATTCTCATGTCTACTTTAGACTTAAATCCATTTGAACCAACCTATCTATATATTATGTATACAACTTCCTCTTGTAAATTTTGTTCATGAAAATCTGGTGAGTGTTTTGAAACTCACTACTATACAGATAATTGTTAAAATGAGCTACATCTGAACTCTGAAGGGTAAATAGTCGCTAAGAAATCTGGGGCATGTAACTTTTTCTTTTTGTCGGTATGGAATGGGTAACTTAGGAAGAAAGAAATGGCACTAGATATATGTTAATTTGTGCAAGCAGGAGATAAACAATGCAGGACCACCATTCTCTTTTAGTATTTAGTAATTGGTAAAATCAAAACATGTATCTCTAATCAATGAAGTCTTGCAAGTTATTCAAACTCAATAGCACACCCTCAATAAATTACGTGGACAGTGCCAATTGAGTGTCCAAAATACGAGAGTTGCAGCCAATCAAACTCCTCCTTGAGCTAATTTCAAATTGACTATCGGAAAACGTGACAGGAAATATTCATTTGAATTGCATCGATGAATTCCACCATGTCCGAGTCGTAGAATCTTACGAGTTCTGTCTCAATTATGCTATAATCCCAAACCAGTGAACGTGAATTTTATTGCCTCCTCTGTCTGTGGCTGCGCTACAATGTAAAGGCTGCAGATAACAGAAAACCATTAGCCACATTGCAAATTCAGGTGGAAGCAATGTACACAGGGTATAGACGCATATATACCTGATGGACGTCTCCAATAAAATGTGAAAGGAACAGAAGAGCTTCTGTGAGGTTATCTGGTTAATTTACCATATCCAAACAAGACTTTGTTAGCTTCTGAAGATGTATACGTAAAAACTTAGTAGTTTGCAAAGAATTTAAGATTTACATTTGGATTCAGTGTTGCTGCCATAGTCAATAATTTAATACTCAATAATATTATTATAGAAATATTTAATTATTATTATTTAAATTATTACTGATAGTCAACATTGTAAAAATGTAATTGAAATATTTTTTCAAAACATTTCACTATCTAAATAATTAATAATTGATGTACTTAATATATAATATGAAGAATCATCAATTATATTAATTTTTGTAAATGAAATAATGAATTATAATACTGTTTATCATGTAAATTTACGAATACATATTTAGTTACATATTAAAAACTAAAATTCACTTCAATAACTTTTTGGTCCATGTAATATACCTCATTTCTAAATTTAGTCCTTGTGAAAGTATTTTCATTTTCAGTATCTCCAAATTTTATTTTATTTTCTTACTTTTAAGTTTTGTGTGTAAAAGTATTTTCATTTTCATTACATCTAAGCAAATAGAAGTCAAAGCCAATCGTACATGTGTAATTTTTTTTTTATGTGTTTTTCATCCCTCCAAAATAGGGAAAGGAAAGGTGGGGGTAGGGAAAGAGGGAGGAGATGGTGGGTGAGGATGCCGGTGGTGGGGGAAGGTGAAGGTAATGAGGGAAGAGCGAAGGTGGGAGTGGGAGGGGTTGGAGGTGGGGGAGATGTAATGACATGATAGTAAAACAAACGTCGGAGACTAATTAAAAATGAAATGTTTTACAAGGACTAAATTTGAAAATGTTATATATTACAAGGACTAAAAAGAAATGTAAGTCTTATTTATTTGACTTATAATTTATTTTGTGGCCTCCTGGCAGCCACAGGTATGGAGACATGGAGTGGTGAGAAATTGAGAAAGAAATAGCAGTGAACCAGTCAGAAAAAGTGGTGGAACTGTTTAATAACGCGAATGGCATTGGCATCCATTCACACTACTCTTACTCTCCCCCATTACCGTCCTACACTCAAATTCCACTTTCCCCAACCGAACAGGGTCATCGCAGTTTCTTCCTCTAATCATCAAATTCGTTCCAAATTAAGCACCCAAAATGCAGACCTCCAAGTTCAAACCAGGTAGTTAATTACTCTAACCTCTGTGAGTTCTCAATCAGGGAATTTTCGAGTTAGTTACATTTACATACCACTAATATAATATGTATATCTTTCTTCTTCTTGCCTTGTAGGACGTGGAATTGGAAAGGTTACTCTATACGCTATCAATGTTCTGGGGATGATGGCCCTGCACTTGTTTTAGTGCATGGTTTTGGAGCAAACAGGTCTACTATGTTCTTCATATTCTCCTTCTCATTATCACTTGTGCCATCCATAGGTATCAATAATCAATATCATTAACATTAACCACTCTTTCAAAATGTTCGGTGTTTTTTATGGTTTGGATAGAAATATTACCATAATTTAAATTAGTTATTGTTCAAACCGGTGTCGAAGATATTGATTCGGACAATTATTTGGGTTTGGTTGGTGTCGCCCGAGTTGGTGGTGACACATGAGATACCTGCAGAACACACTCTCACGCCCAAGTCAGGAGTAATTTTGGTAGGGTGACATCAAGGTGAAATCATGTTTACTTGAGGAATCGTGTCACACTATTTATAGTAGTCCTTTATGGTTCAGTTGGTGATAGTATTCCTTTGTGGGCAAAGCTCTGGGTGCGCAAGTCCTCCATTCATAGTAGGGGGTGTTCTTGCCTTTGCCTTGCTTGACATTGGGGATGTATTGTATTTTCTAGTCCTTATCCACTCCTCAGTAGTGTCTTGACTCCTAAGACCTTCAATAGAAATATTTGAGGAAAGGTAAGCGTTTTGATGTGTTGGGGTCGAGTTGGGGATCAGATCTTGGATCGACAAGTCTAGTCAAGTCGGAGTGAAGTAGGCCTGAGTAAGTCGAATCTTGGTGCCACAAGTCGGAGCGAATTAAGACCAGTACCGTAACAAGTCGGATCTTGGGTCATGGGCTGTAGGGTCCTAACCGGCCCATGATACCAAGTCAGAACCAAGTTGGATTGAAGTCGGTCCGATCAGGTTTTATAATCAATGATTTCTCTTTCCGAGGAGCGCTAACAACACTCTTTTAAACACACTCTCAAACGCTCTCCATGTGACTGGTTTAATTTTTTTTTAAGTCAAAACATTTTTTAAGAAGTGACTAGTGAGAGAAATGTGTTGATTTATTCAAAAAACAAGTCAATCACATTGAGTGTGTTGGAGAGTGGGTTAATAGCATTTCTCTTTCCCTATATAATCGTACATTTTAGCATTCCACTTTCAGTATTAAACTGGTTAGAATTTAGGTAAGAGAAAACCATTGTATCTGTGTATCCAGGAAATATGTGGATCAAGTTGTTGAAACTTGTTTTATTTAACGAAGGAACAATGAGGAGGTTTGTCCCCTGTTCCACAAATTTTTGCTTTCTAGATATCTAGGCATTTGTTTTAGGAACATATTACACGCCCACATTCATGTACATTTTGTAGTTAGGTCTGTTTGGTTCTGCAGTTGTTTTGACTTTGTGCCACTAAGTAATTGAAAGTTCACTTCATTGCAGTGACCACTGGAGGAAAAATATTCCAGCTCTTGCAAAATCTCACCGGGTATATTCTATTGATCTTATTGGATATGGATATTCAGATAAACCAAATCCTCGTCAATTTGAAGATGGTTCCTTTTACACTTTTGAGACATGGGCTACCCAATTAAATGAGTTTTGTCTTGATGTCATTAAGGATGAGGCGTTCTTTATATGCAATTCTATAGGAGGTGAATTGTTTTCAAGGGCCTTGATAATTAGTCAACGCTCGGGTTATTTTAAATTAGTGATTTCTCTTTATTGTTACGAGCCGAGTCATCTGTTATTTTGAATTTGTTTTTATTTTTTCTGCAGGAGTTGTTGGTCTTCAGGCAGCTGTATTAGAACCACAAATCTGCAGGGGCATTCTCCTTCTAAATATATCTCTTCGGATGCTTCATATAAAGAAGCAACCTTGGTATGGAAGATACTTCATCAGATCATTCCAGAGATTGCTTAGGTATAAATGAAAGGAAAGTTTCTTTATGTGGATTCTGCAGATTTCAAGCCTCAAGCAGGGGATTTACCATTATAATGCTATATGTTTTAGGGACACTTCTGTGGGCAAGTTCTTCTTTAAAACTATTGCCACAAAAGAATCTGTGAGGAGCATTCTTAGCCAGGTATTCCTCTAGCATAGAAGTCAATTTCATCTCTTTACAATGCTATGCTTTAAACAATGTTCAATACACAAATAAAAGGTAGTGCCGAAGGATGGGATTCTTAATGGATTAGAATAAAATTGAATGAAACTGATTTACATAAACCCTAGTATTTAATCACAGAGAACGAGAACAATTTCCTATGGATATATTTTCACAAAAACAGACTCACAATCAAAACTGCAACAGAAAATAAACATAGAAACAATGCAAACTTTGAGGGGCTGTCTTGGCAACAAAAGCTAACTTCCCTACATTCCCTCATAGCTCTCTTAATGTGATGGGTGGATATCTACCACTTATGTTGTAAGATCCCAGCTTCAAGTTATCATGCTTTATAAGTTGACAAATGAGGATGCTTTTACCTGAAACAGTAATGATTGCATATGAATTTCTTTTGACAGTGCTATCATGACACGTCCAAGGTGACAGATGAGCTAGTGCAGATCATCCTTAGTCCAGGACTGGAACCTGGAGCTGTAGAGGTCTTTCTCGAGTTTATTTGTTACTCAGGTGGCCCTCTTCCTGAAGAACTACTACCCCAAGTAAAGGTAAGCCTCCTCCTCACACTCCAAGGTGAGGAAGTGGAAAGAAAATAAATGAACATAAGTTTGATTAACATAAATACAACAAACATAAATAATGTGTGTAATTTCTCTTCTTTCAGTGCCCAGTTTTGATAGCATGGGGTGACAAGGATCCTTGGGAACCAATTGAGATGGGAAGAAACTACAGAAATTTTGATTCTGTAGAAGACTTCATTGTACTTCCAAATGTTGGACATTGCCCCCAGGTTCTCTCTCTCTCTCTCAATGCGTGTGTGTGTGTGTGTATACATGTAAAATAGAGTTAGCATTTTTAGAGTGATGATTAATTTCGTTTTCCCTTGTTCCCTTCTCAAGCTAGTAAACTTTAAGTTGTTGACCTTGGAAATATAATATTGCTAACATGTTAAGAATTGAAAATAGAGAAAGCATAGCAAAAGACAAATGGATAGAGAGAGAAACCGGAAGAAAATGCTTTTGGTAGAAGCTTATTTTTCTTCTGGTATACACTTCTATTTTTACCGGTTGTTTAGAAGACATCCAAGCTTAATTATTTTTCATGTCTGATTTAATTTATAACATTATTAGTTTATTATGTTCCCACTGTCTTCTCACTTCATTGATTGTTCACTAAATGAAGGATGAAGCACCTCATCTTGTGAACCCACTTGTGGAGTCATTTGTGGCACGCCATGCTAAATCCTCATCTGGTGACTCTGCAATTAGCTGATTCCTTGTAAGTCGGTGTACTGGTGCTGCTCAGCTCATTGAAGTTGTGTATATTTCTCCATTTTCTTCCATTAAAGTGAGTGGTCACTTCAACTCCAGAAGGAAAATTAAGGAATTGTATCAGTGGATGAGAAAATTCAGGAAGCAGTCTTATACAATTCCCTAGTTTATTTTATATGTACATACATTTGTTATAATCTTAAATCAATAATGATTTTAAACTTGTTGATATACAAACTGTAATTGAGTTGGAGATATAGAAACAAAGAAAGCAGGATTTTGATTCATTCATACCACATCCATTCTTTCTATCTCTTTTTTCTCCGTCATGTACCGTATCATATATTTCATTTCCTTTCTTTTTTCTTCATATGTCTCTCTAGTTGTGGGTGGATTTGGGATCAAAAGAGAATTTTTCCCAAAAAGCTTGTGGGGATAATTTAAGGGAGGCAATGTCGGGATTAAATCAAAGTAATTAGAATTTTTATTTTAACTAATAAAAGAGAAAATTTTGAAAATAAAGTGTTTAAATGATTTTACTTTTTACAGGTATCAAAGTGAAGGTTGATAGCTGTTCTTTAAAAAGAAAAGCACCAATTTCATATATGCCTTATTTTATAATAACGTGAAATAGTGTTATGTTGTAGGATGATAATGTCATCACTAAATAACAACTATTAAATTTTTATAATTCTTAACGTTATATATTAAGAATTATATAGTTTAACATTTTAATTTTTAATTATTTATTTTAATTTTTAATCTGCTTTGATTCTTAAAATTTAATTTTTAAAAAATTATTACGCCTGATTATATTAGAAATATTAATGAATGAATCATCAATGACTTTTAGTTTTAATGATATATAAATTGTTAATTTTCAATTCTTTATTTTTTTATTATGGTTTGATTTTTAATAATTTTATTTTTAAAAATTATGACTACTACATGTAAATTGTGACTCTAAGAAATATAATAATTTTAATTTCTACTTTTTTGTTTTTTTAATTTCAACTGCTAATAAGAACTTAAGCAATAATGCATCCTATTTTTCTATGTTAAAAAAAAAGGCAATGATGCATCTTACTTCTCTATTTCTTCACCTTTGCCAAGTCTTGTTTCGCGATTGAAATTTGGAATATCATGTTTCTTCATATCTCTAGAAATGCTAATGCAATAACTGATTATCTAACGTGTTTTGAAGCAACTCTCTGGTGTGCTCATGTGCTCATCTTAGATGTTCCTCCCATTTTGGCAAGGTATGTAAGTCCTTAATTTTTTTTTATAAGCTAATTTTATTAACAAGCACAAATGGGTGCTTGAACCAAAAACACACAATTACAAGGAAGTGATTTCAGTTGTAAAGTACAATAGGGAATAGAAAGAAAGTAGCAGTAAAAAAAACAGCCCATCCTTGCTCTACTCTATTTTTTACGGACCACCAGTCTACCCACTACCCAATTACATGTAATATATAGGCTAGAGCATAAGCCAACAACACACCAGTATCATTCAAATTCAGAGATCCTGTTTTACCCATGAATGTAACTACCATGCGCCCACATCATCAGCTATACTAGAGCCATTTTTAACCTACAAGTATCATAGAAACATATAAAGTAAATAAAACAGACAGCCCATTTGAACCAACAACAGATTACCATGTTCCTCTTACTATGCATCTCACCCTGCGTATCCTTCATTAAATCCACCAGTCCAATTAAGCATTGCCACTCATTGCAGAATATAAATTATGATATCGTATCATATAGCAGTAAGGCAAATACTTGGATTAGAAATCCATTCATAAGTGGAAAAACAGAAGTTAGGAACCTTGGCACGGAGCCAGTTCCAACTCCTTAATTGGACTAGCTCAAAGATCTTGACTGCATTTTTCTGCTCCCCTTTGAATATGATAGCATTCCTGTGCATCCATATTGCCCAAACAGTCGCAGACCAAATTGCCATAGCCCCCTTCCTCTGTCTACCATTCCACGGACCAAAAGAATGCTGTAAGAAATGCATCCAGCTATTTTCCGGTAGAACTGTATCTATTCCAAGCCAATTGTAGCAAGCATACCAGATCTGGGAAGAGAAGATGCAAGTGAAAAGTAGATGTTCTAATGTTTCCTCCATCTGTGAGCAGAAAGGGCAGCAGCTTTCCCCCATGGACTGAATAACTCCTCTCCTGCAAAGATTTTCCTTGGTTTGGATCCTCCCCCAAAGAACCCTCCAGACGAGAGCTAATACATTTGAGGGGGCTGCAATTTTCCAGAGATTTTTAAACACCGGAATTGGTTCTTCACTTCCAAGGCCCTGCAAAAAAGAGTAAGTTGATTTTACCGAATAATCATTTCCTTCACAATTTATCATCCAGCACCACTCGTCCGGCCGACCCTGAATGAGCTTCTGATTACTCAAACAGGTTTTAAGCTCCTCTACCCATATTATCTCTCTCTCCAGCAAGGGTCTACGCCATTCAAAATCCCATAACCATCTATTCCCCTCCCACCTTCCCATCTGTGAAATGCAATTCTGTTTCTGATTTGATAGTTGAAATAGCCTACTGAATTTGATTGACAATTTTTCCTGACCCGTCCAATGGTCTAGCCAGAAACGGGTAATATTTCCTTCACCTACCCTTCTTCTTAGACACTGATCAAACCAGCATACTGATGAGTTTGAGTAACATACCTTCGTTATATCTTTCCACCACCTAGACTGCTTCCCCGAAGGTTCCCCTTGTTCGCCTGAATATGGGATTTTGTATTTTGATCGAAGAACTTTTACCCAGAAGCTGTCGCCTTCATTTAATATCCGCCATCGCCATTTTCCTAATAACGCTTTGTTGAAGCAGCTCCAGTCCCGAATACCCAGACCACCTAACTCCTTTGGGTAACACACTTTCTTCCAGTTTATCCATGCTATTTTCCTTTCTCCCTCCAACCCTCCCCACAAGAAATTTCTCATAATTTGATTACACTGTTTGATCACACCTTCAGGCATTTTGAAAAAAGACATAAAGAACAGAGGGATTAAGGAAAGCACACTGCCTATTAAGGTAACTCGACCTCCAAAAGTAATACACTTTTGTCTCCATCTTGACAGCTTATTCCTTAATTTTGTGAGCACCGGTTCCCAAAAAGAGATCCTTGAAGGGCACCCCCCCACGGGCAGTCCCAGATACGTAAAAGGGGCCCTCGTTACATTGCAATTAAGAATTGCTGCAAGCCTGTTAATGACACTGCATTCAACAGATATTCCTATCAATTTGCTCTTGTGGAAATTCACCTTAAGGCCAGACGAAATTTCAAAGCAGCGGAGCAAACATTTTAAGGTGAGAGCATTTTGAACCGTAGCCTCCCCAAAGAATAAAGTGTCGTCTGCAAACTGTAGCATCGACACAGCAACCGAAGCATCTTTCCCCACCTTGTATGCAGTGTATTTGTTTAATCGGACAGCTTGCTTTGCCAGCCTGTTGAGGCCCTCTGCGGCAATAAGAAATAATAAGGGAGCCATTGGGTCCCCTTGTCTAAGACCCTTTTCCATCCCAAACTCCTCTGAAGGACTCCCATTAATTAGTACCGAGACTCTTGCCGACTTAAGACATTCAAAGATCCAGCCAATCCATTGTTCACTAAAACTCATACGGCGCATCATGTATATTAAAAAGTCTCATCTTACCGAATCGTACGCCTTTTCAAAATCTACTTTGAAAGCAAGTGCATGTCTTCTCCTACTTTGGGCATCGTGAACGACTTCGTTTGCAACGACGATGTAAGTCCTTAATTGTTTTGCTATTTTTAGTTTTCCCAATAAAAAAAAACCTTTAATTTTTTATAAGCTCTTTTGAATGTACACGTCCAAATATAAATAACTTATTGCTGAATATCTAGTTTAGGTTCGATACAAGGGTAGAGTATGTGAAATATATCACACCATTGCAGATTTGCAGCACACAGCTTTGCAGCACTGTCTTTTTTTTCTTTTTTTTTGTAGCAGTGGTTTTCCTTCTTCTTATTTAGATTTTGTTCCTTGTAGCATGTAAAAGGCAACATTCGTTCTTATTCGAAGTATAAAACAGTGAGTGACTAAAATCTTCATTCTATGTCCTTTTCCTTCGCAGCGTGAGTGTGTGCGAGTTTCAACACAAAAATGTTGCACACATTTCCACTTCCTTGTTCCAACCATGCTTCGTCGATGACAACGCCGTTGCCTTCCAAATTGTTTCACAACACCACATCGCTTCATCTCACTCGCCAATCTCCCTCTTTTCCGTTTTCCCGCCGCCCGTTCAATCTGCCGGCGCCGCTCCGATCAGCTCTCCCCGTGTATGCCGCCGGCAACTCTCTACCGCTCTTCGATCTCAGCGGCGGCAAAGGGTACTTACGATTTCCCTCAATGCGCCCCTTGTTTATGCTTCGGCGTTAATTCTTATTATCATTGTCACTCGTGATGTTAAAGTTCGGAACTTGAAATTGGGGCTTCATATTCTTTTCCCTTAATGGTTCTCGTAGATATTTTGTTATTTTTGGATGCAATAATTTTATGTTGGCAATTTTTGAACTTTCATTTGCTTCTGGGTATGGAAAAGTTTGAGCAGTTTAGGAAGGATTATTGTTTATCTCTAGCTTGACAGCATTTCAATGCTTATGTTTTATTGGTACTTTAGTTTAATTCCTGGAGATGAGAGTGCTAATTTGTTCAATCTTCATATCATATATGGTATTATTCTTACTTGCTCACAGATCCTGATATACTAAGCAGGTTATACTCATGCTTTTGTCATTTTGCAGAATGAGTGGGTTCCTTGATGTCGAACTAAAAGTCCGTGATTACGAGTTGGATCAGTTTGGTGTGGTCAACAATGCAGTTTATGCAAGTTATTGTCAGCATGGTGAGAACTCATGAGCTGGTACAAATAGATTTTCAATAGAGTGGATTGCTACTGTTACCTGAATGTTTTCTTTTAAGATAAGTGATTGTGTGCGTTTCTTGGTATGTCAGAACTAATTAGTAACCCCAAATGAGCACTTTCATTAGATAAAGTTCATACTATCTTCAGATTGGTGATTGTGTGCTTTTCTTGGTATATCATGACTAGTTAGTACCCCTTGCTGTGCATGTTCACTCTTTGTTATCTTAATCTTATGTTTGGATAGAAAATTATATTTTGATTTAATTCTTTAACAATTTTGACTTGAATTTAGAAGTCCATTCCAAGTTGAAAATTATTAGTATGAAACAATCATTATGATAAAGCAACAAAAGCAGACAAGCACTAGCATAAGATAAAGAGTTACAGGCACAGTATTTTTTCTTATCCTGTTGTATATGCTTGGAAATATTTCCCCTTACTCTAGATCATTCTTCTGTTTCATTTGAGCCTGTTTGATTGTTGTAATCAGGGGGTGAAACTTGACAGATACTGAATTGAAATGTATTAGTTGACTGTCGGCAAATCTTTTAAATTATCTTTCCATGTCTTATGGCAATTAAAATGCATTATTTGTATTTTACATTCATAAACTGATCACTTGTCTATAAATATCTTGATAAGGTCGTCATGAACTGTTGGAAAGAATGGGTATTAATTGCGATGCTGTGGCTCGCAGTGGAAATGCATTGGCACTGACAGAATTATCACTCAAATTTCTTTCACCTCTAAGAGTAAGTCTCTCTAATTTGCTAGGATATAGTGTATATATTCTCCTTATACACAAAGGATATGATTTCTCTTATAAGATAGTTGTTTGCCGATATTTGTTATAAAATTTGGTAAATTTGTGTGACTTATCAGTCTGCACATCCATATATTTATACTATGCAAACTAAGAATCATCAACACTCTCCCTCACGCTGGAGCATGTATGTCACATGTGCCAACAAAGGGACTTGATAAATATATCAGCCAACTGGTCCTTGGAATTGACTAAAAGAGTTGTAATTTCTCCTGAAAAACTGGATTAAAAGCAATATTTGATTCTAACCTTTCTTATTTGAAAAAACATCGATCCAGAGTGGAGACACATTTATTGTAAGGGTTAGGATTTCTGGATCTTCTGCTGCTCGATTCTTCTTTGATCACTTCATCTATAAACTGCCCAACCAAGAGGTCTATTTCCATCACTTACAGTTTATTCATTTTCCATATTTGAGAATATTTGTTGATATTTTGTGAATTTAATTTGACGGCAGCCTATTTTGGAAGCCAAGGCCACCGCAGTGTGTCTAGACAACAACTATCGCCCTATTCGAATTCCAGCAGATATCAAGTCTAAATTTGTAAAATTTATTCGAAATCAGGACTCTTGATTCAGTGATATGAGCTGACTCGCCACATTATATACTTTATAAAGGAAATTCTCATATTGATTCAGTGTCCCAATTCCAAATTAACTTTGAGTATATAACAACTTTCATCATCTTAATAAGAGCATAATCTCAATTGATATAATAAAATCTGGAGAAGTAGATAACCTAAATCTCATATTTCATTCATGGATGGAATTAAAAATAGAATATTAAGTGTATCAATATTTTTTAGTAATTAGGCATGGATATTAGACATGAAATGAAATGAAAATTAGGTATCTCCACAACATATGCCTAATTAGGCATGAAAATTAGGCATAAAATGAAATGAAAATTAGGCATTCTACAAAGATCTTTAAATTAGACATTACAAGTCAGACAAAAAATATAAATGCTTTATAAAGGCTCACTAAAACAAGTGTCGATACAAGCTTATTGCTTATATAGTAAAAATATAATAAACAACACTCTTACGTCCAGTTCCTTCTCATCGAGATTTGTCTATAACCAAAGAAGATGCCTAACCTTATTAATTTTGAGAAATTAGGTGCATTTCGAGGGGTAGCGAACTAACATGTAAAACCATGCAGCTCCCATGGTCAAATCATCCACTATCCTATTGTGCTCAAGAAAATGTTGCACACATTTTCATTTCATTCTATTTCTTTCAACCATGCTTCCACGACGGCTTTGCCTTCCCTTCATCTCACTCAACAATCTCCCTCTTTTCCTTTTGCCGGGCGGCGGCCGTTCAATCTGCCGACGCTCCGATCAGCTCCTCCCATGAATGCTGCCGGCAACTCTCTACCACTCTTCGATCTTAGCGGGGGCAAAGGGTACACGTTCATACTTTTGCCCTTAATGGTTCACGTTTATGATGCATGAGTACTTTATTTTATCTGCCTTACGTGTACTAGGTATTTACCAGTAGCGGTACTCGTGTAAAAAAAAAACTACTTCTTGGATCCACATCAATCAAAACTACATATTCATGGACTTGCATATTCTTCTTTCACAAAACTAGGAGGTGAAGCTCCGACATATTCCTAGGGATGCCAATCGCCATACAATTGGTGCTTGCATGTTGTGTGGAGTCACCTGTCTTGATATGCCTCCGAATAGGATCATTTCCTTTCTTGAGAAGGATGTCTTAGCGTTGTAGTCTGTGTTTATTTTCTCCATTCATCAAAAAAAAGTTAAGAAAATATTTAAGGCGAGTGCAACCATAACAACTCCATATGACATGAGCGTGATAGGAAAATACTATAATTAGTGTTTAGTATTTTTTAAAATATAAAAGTATAATGAAGAAATCTTATTAAATTAATAATGATAAAAATGTGAATAAATTCATTAAGGTTTAAGCTATAAGCTACAATCTACTTCATGTAGCTTATTAAAATAGTTATAATCTATTGAAATAAACTTTTTTACCAAAATCTTTAAAAATGTTTCTAGGCTAGTTAAGTAAATTTTAAACTAACCGAATAAACTTTGAATTATCTGAAATGTTTTGCCAAATAGAGCCATAAAATCCTTGATACCCTACATTTGTCATCAAATTGCGCCAATGCTCGCTTGCGTTGGTAGTTGGTGAATAAGTTATTAAATTCACGGTTTATTTTTCTTGCATCTCCAATATGCTTTGTTAATTTTAACAACAATTGATATTCTGTTAATCTTGTTGGCTTTCCCTGATAAAAACTATTTACATGGGTGCTTATGTCTTTAAAATTAATTATATTTCTTTTTCAGGTGAAGTATGTGTTGCATTAGATTAGACTGACATGATTTGAAGTTTCATTTGCTTCTGGGTATGGAAAAGTTTTAGCAGTTTAGGAAGGATTGTTTATCTCTAGCTTGACAACATTTCAGTGCTTATGTTTTATTGGTATCTGAATTTATGAACATGAAAGTGCTTATTTGTTCAATCTTTAGATCATATATGATATTATTCTTAGTGGTTTGTATAACTAGTTTGTAACAAGGTCCATCATTTCCCTTTGTCATTTTGCAGAATGAGTGGGAGCCTTGATGTTGAACTAAAAGTACGCGATTATGAGTTAGATCAGTTTGGTGTGGTCAACAACGCAGTTTATGCAAGTTATTGCCAACATAGTGAGAACTCATGAGCCTGTAAATATAGACTTTCAATACTGCAGACTCTTAGTGTTACCTGAATGTTTTCTTTTGAGATGACCATGATGTTATAGAAAACTTTTCATTTTAAATTTATAGCTAAATTAAATACAGGTGTTAATAGTATTCTTTCTATCCTGTTGTATATGCTTAGAAATGTTTCCCTTTTCAATTTGTTAGAAAATAATAATAATACAAAATTATTCATGTAATCCTTATCTAACTGCTTAAACTTTTGGGGTAATTGGATATTTTACATGGTATTAGAGCCTCTAAGACCAAGTGGTTTAGAGTTCGATTATTGACGCCTCCAATTCTCCTAATAAAACAATTGAACTTCAACACATGATAAGTGGGCATGTGCATTGTTAATTTGAGCCTATTTTATTCTTTTACTCAGGGGCTGAATCTTGACAGATACTGAACTGAAATGTATTGAGTTGATTGATTGTCTGCATATTTTTAAAATTATCTTTCTAAGTCTTGTGGCAGTTATATAAAAGGCATTATTTCTATGTTACATTCATAAACTGATCACTTGTCTATAAATATCTTCATAAGGTAGTCATGAGCTCTTGGAAAGAATTGGTATTGATTGTGATGCTGTGGGTCGCAGTGGTGGTGCATTGGCTCTGAGAGCATTATCACTCAAATTTCTTTCACCTCTAAGAGTAAGTCTCTCTAATTTTGTTCTGTTTGTTGAGCCGAACATGCACATCCTGGTGGGGCTGGCGCGGGTTTTTTTCTATATATTTGATTCTAACAGTTCTTATTTGAAAAAATATGCATCCAGAGTGGAGACAAATTTGTTGTAAGAGTTAGGCTTTCTGGCTGTTCTGCTGCTCAATTATACTTTGATCACTTCATCTATAAACTGCCCAACCAAGAGGTCTTATGGTCTCCATCACTCACAGTTTATTCTTCTTCCATATTTGAGAATATTTGTTGATATTTGGTGAATTAATTTGACAGCAGCCTATTTTGGAAGCCAAGGCCACAGCAGTGTGGTTAGACAAAAACTATCGCCCTGTTCGAATTCCGGCAGATATCAAGTCTAAATTTGTAAAATTTATTCGAAATCAGGACTCTTGATTCAGTGTTCCAATGAACTTTGTTCATTGATTAATAGATAATTGAGGAAGGTAATTGTTTCTGTACTTGCCTTCTATTTGGCTCATGGATGGGGAAGAAAGCAACACATTAGGATCCTGTGAATGTTTTGTTGGTCAAAAATCCTAGTTTCAGACTTTGAAACATTCTTACTTGTCTTTGTATCCTTAGTTTGTTCTGGTGTGAAGAAAGTGTTTTCTGTGGGATTTATGTCATGTTAATAATAATTTATGAGACTTCTCAGAAATAATAAGTCTTATATTATTTGAATGATAATACTAATTATTTAACTTAATACAAGAGTTTTAGAGATCTCTAATATTTAGAGGGTAAAGTAGCAATTATGTATCACTCATTTTCTTTACTTCCACTTTTTCTTTTACATTCTATCATATCAAACAACATAAAAAATCATCTTACTTCTCATTCTTTTGCTTTAAAAAAACATCTTAGCCCTGTTTCGATAAAGAGGTGAAAATGAGCTGAAGGAATATAAGTGGAAAGAATAAGAGGAAGGAATATAAAGGAAAAATTTAGGTGATTTTTAAATTATATTTTTTATATCGGAAAACTATTTTTTTAAGTTGTTTAAATTGATAGAAAAAGAAGAGAGAATGAAATGAAAAGTGAGAATAATAAATAAACAATTACTGATGTACCCCATTAACTTATAAATATGATTATATATTAGTAATATTCTTGTGAGAATTGATGTTTGAAAAATGTCATTTTTATTGGCTTTCACCCACCACGAGACAATTTTTGGTGCCCTTAGTTGTTTTCTTGGCAACAACGAGGGGGAAACCAATGTCACCGTAGTCCATCCATTTTCCATCCCCACTCATTTTCCTTGCTCATCCTAACACATCAAAAAAGTTATTTTCCACTCATTATCCATCCTACCAACTTTCATGCTCACAAAATCCACTCAAACAAACAGATCATAAACTCTTTCTTTCCTTTCACTTTCTTTTCTCTCACTTTTCTTTTTCAATCAAACACACTCATTGTCTTGAACTTTGGGATATCGTTTCATAATTAGAGGCTAAAGTTACACTTTTGACAGTGAAAGGTGGAGATGTCTAGCTTTTGGTGCCCACGGCTCATGGTTTTTTCTCTCCTAGTAAATATTTTTAAAATCAAACATTGGTGGATTTTAATCAGATAAATGTATATAACTTCTTTACAATATAGTAATTAAACTCGTATAATAATATTAATTTAGTTTGAATTTGGACATGCATTTCAATAAAATTCCTAACTCGAATTTGCAATATATTAATATTTATATTTTATTTTGGTTATAGGGAGACCGAAGCCGAAAAAGACTACACTAAGGTAGACCGCAGGAAAGAGACTCTCGTACAATCATAAAAAAGCGAATTTCTACACTCCGAAGGAAAAGACTTAAACGAATGCGTGCCCAATGCAAAGTCATGCGTCAAATTAGCCATGTAATCAGCTACTTGATTAGCTTCTCTCATGACATGACAACAACGAATCACCCAACTCCTAGCCATCCGGGCTCTGGTCTAATTAACCAAAAAAGCATAAGGATGGAAACGATCACACCCGTCAAAAATCAATTTGATAGCCACTTGAGAATCACTCTCCTCCGAGACTTTCTAATCCCAAGCTAGAGAAATGAGTGTAACGATGTCCCGAAGTTCTGCTCACAACACATTCGAACACTCTAAATTCTTGTTGAAGTCAAACAACCACCTCTATCCGAGTCTCTACACACTCTGTCACACCTTGCAAAATATTTTTTCCCAACTTCATAGAGCATGATACTAGTATATTAAAGTTTCTTCAATAAATTAACAATACCAATGATAATGATTCTTTTAGAAATTTATTCCAATTTAAAATAGTTATTCTTTCAATAATTTCTTCAACCGGTCAATATATTTTAAATATTGTTACATGTATGAATTATAATACATATATGTGTAATTTGTTTTATAAACTAATTACATTTTAAATATGTGGGTGTGTTAGTTTTTATACTCACTTAATTTAATTAAAATATTTAGAAATTTAGGACAGTTATCTCTTTTCAATTATATTAATATAAAAAAATTAATTCTAAAAATATTTTAAATTGCGACGGATAAATATGAGACACTTCCAAATGAGGAAGATTTTAAAGAATATGCTCTCTAGTAAAACTAAATTTCAAAATTAAATTTTTAAATTTTAAATTTATTTCAATTCATTTAATTTATAGTTTTGAAATAACAAGAGTGTATCAACTAGAAAACACTAGGCCAGTGTGTGTAATATTAATAAAATAGTCCTTAAATCATAAAAACAAATCATAACACATATTTGACCCGGTCTGGCCCAAACAAAAAAAAAGCAGAACACATATTATAAATTGAATCTAATTGCACAGCAAAAATATATTTACTCTCTTACCTTTTTTTCATTCGGTGCCTTGTTTTCTTCTTCAATCAGATGGTGCCTTCCTCCTCGATGGCGATTTCTTGCGCATCGCCACCGGAGAAGCTGACGATGAAGGCCGCAACACTTCAATGACGATCTGAGCGAGCACCTGGTGACTTCGATGATCAATGACCCTTCTTCATCATCGCGATGGAGGTTTCTTGATCTGCGTTCGCCAACCTCATGGCGCCCAATTCTTTGACGGAGAGGGTCCGACGGCGGAGGAGATCGAAAACCTTTCTCTTGCACAGCGGCGATTTCTTGCGCATCGCCACCGGAGAAGCTTCAAGTTCGATGACGATGAAGGCCGCGACAACGACGTCGTTCGTTCTCCCTAGGTAATTCACTTTCTCTATTCTATTTTGCTGCTGCTTCTTCTTCTTCTTCTTCAAATTTCTGAAACCCAAGCCCTCCTCCTCCGTTCTCTCTTGTTTTGATCTTTTCATCCCCTTTCTTCTTCTTCGTTTTGAATTTCTGGGTATTTTCTCTGAAAAGAAAACTCCTCTCTGCATATAAGCATATTCCTTCTTGATGCCAAAATCTTTGATTATTTTCGTTCACATTGTTTGTGTTGTGGAATCTTGCAGGCAAAAAGGAAGGGACTTGTGGTGGCCGGAAAAACCACGTCTAGCACAGGGTGGGATTCACCCATCGTTTGTTTACCTCAATAATTTATTTTTCTGTTTTCCCCATTTTTTGTTTGAATTGAATTGTAAGGAACTAACTGCTCGATTCTTTTTCTTTCTTGCCCCTATGAATTGATCTGATTTTAGAATCTTTAAACGAATCTCTTTTCTGGAATTTGGGTGTTTTCGTTATCTTCTTCTTCTTTTAGTTTGAATAAATGTATAAATGTATTAGTTTGTGCTCTCTCATTATATTCTAGTCTGCTCTCTCATTGAGTTTTTGAGTTTTTGAAGTATGATGAAATCAGACCCAAATCCATGATGGATCTCTGTTGAAAATAAATCTGAATCATTATTTGTTTTGCATTTACCTTGAATTGCTTTAAGGTGAGTTTTTGACAATAATATGTCATATAGTTTTCTTTCTAAACAGAGTCCTGAAAGTAGAACAGAATCCTGAAAAATCGTCCAAAATATAAGGATTTAAAATTGTTGTAATTATGGTAGTCATAGAATAATATACAACACATAATCAACCCTTAATTATGATGTAATATAATGGTTATTCATACTGATAGTTTCCTTTTGCTTCTCAAAGTGTTACAGGCACAGTATTTTCTCTTATCCTGTTGTATATGCTTGGAAATATTTCCCCTTACTCTATATCATTCTTCTGGTTCATTTGAGCGTGTTTCATTCTTCTGGAATTTGGGTCTTCTAGAGGAATCGCTGCCATTTTGGAATCTTTAATCGGAGTTTGATTTCAATTTTTTCTGGTAACATTTTAGGTGACATGAATTTGAAAAGAAATATATCATTCTCTTATTCTGTTTAATTTTCGTTATCTTCTTCTTTTAGTTTGAATAAATTATATGCTAGTCTGCTCTCTCATTGAGTTTGAGTTTTTGAAGTATGATGAAATTAGACCCAATTCCATGATGGATCTCTGTTCAAAATAAATCTGAATCATTATTTGTTTTGCATTTACCTTGAATTGCTTTAAGGTGAGTTTTTGACAATAATGTGTCATGTAGCGTTCTTTCTAGACAGAGTCCTGAAAGTCCTGAAAGTAATCCTGAAAAATATAAGGATTTAAAATTATTGTTAGTCATAGAATAATATACAACAAAATTATTCTGGAAGGGGCTTGGAAAAATTGTTGCATTTACCTTCGGTTTTAGGGGGAAAATTGTGCTTCTGGAATCAATACCTCCTCAATTTCTTTTTCTGTTTCCCTTTTTCTAAGACGAATTGCCCTATCTTTAATCTTATAGTGTTTTTTAAAGGAATATTTTACTTGTTTGTTTTAATTATTTGGCAAACAGGAACTTGAGGAAAAAATGTGTTTTTTCTTTTTCTGTTTCCCTTTTTCTAAGACGAATTGCTCTATCTTTAATCTTCTAGTGTTTTTTAAAGGAATATTTTACTTGTTTGTTTTAATTAATTGGCAAACAGGAACTTGAGGAAAGATACCATGTGTTTTTTATTGTCTCAGTTAGATGCTGGTAGCCTTTAGAGGGTAAATTGTTAGATTATAAATAAAACTTTCAATTTTGCAATTGTCTCACTTATGCTGGTAGTCATGAAGATTTATGCACAAAATACAATTTCTTATCCTATTGGTCTTTTGATAGCAGAAAGAATACTTTAATATTCTTAATTAATATAGGTGTCTTTTGTTTATGGTGGTGACTATTAATTACTATATGGTGTGTGATTGCACCAGAATCACATTAAAATTATTAGATTTGATTTGGTGTCTCACTTAATAATTTTCTACATGTTCATGAATTATGAAGACGTGGATGTGCAACGTTAACAAAGTAGATGGATCTAGGTGGGGTAGGTTTGGGAGGCATAGGGGTAGTAGGGTGGGGGGAAGGAGGGGTAGGGTGGGGTAAGGTAGGGGAGAGGGTGGGGGAGTAGGAGGGGGGGTAAGAGCCGTGGGTAGGGGTAGGGGGTGGGGTCAAGAAGGGTTAGGAGGGCGTAGGTGGGGGGAGGTGAGGGAAGGGGTACGGGCCCCGGGCCTGGGCTCTCGGGGGGAGGGCTTCCGAGGGGGAGGCCCTTAGGGAGAGGGGCCAGGGAGGGATGGTCAAGTAGGGTTAGGAGGGTGTAGGTGGGCGGGGCCCCGAGAGGAGGTGCCCAGGGGGAAGGGGTAGGAGCCCCGCCCGGGAGGGTGCTCCTGTCCTCCCTAGGCCCCCTGGGGGGAGGAGGGTGGGCTCCCTCCCTGGGCCCCGGGGGGTAGGAGGGTAGGTAGGGGGTGGGGGCGGGCCCCGGAGGGGGCGGCACCCTCCCCCCGGGGCCCCGGTGGGGGCGGGCACCCTCCCCCCGAGGCCCGAGCCCAGGGTGGGCGTGCTACCCACACCACCCTCCCGGCCCCTACCCCCCTCCTAAGCCTAAGAGCCGTGGTTAGGGGTAGGGGGTGGGGTCAAGAAGGGTTAGGAGGGCGTAGGTGGGGGGAGGTGAGGGAAGGGGTACGAGCCCCGGGCCTGGGCTCTCGGGGGGAGGGCTTCCGAGGGGGAGGCCCTTAGGGAGAGGGGCCAGGGAGGGATGGTCAAGTAGGGTTAGGAGGGTGTAGGTGGGCGGGGCCCCGGGAGGAGGTGCCCAGGGGGAAGGGGTAGGAGCCCCGCCCGGGAGGGTGCTCCTGTCCTCCCTAGGCCCCCTGGGGGGAGGAGGGTGGGCTCCCTCCCTGGGCCCCGGGGGGTAGGAGGGTAGGTAGGGGGTGGGGGCGGGCACCCTCCCCACGGGGCTCGAGTCCCGGCCCCTACCCCTACCCACCCCACCCCCTACCCCCCCTCCCTGGGCCCCGGGGGGTAGGGGTGGGGGCGGGCCCCGGAGGGGGCGGCACCCTCCCCCCGGGGCCCCGGTGGGGGCGGGCACCCTCCCCCCGAGGCCCGAGCCCAGGGTGGGCGTGCTACCCACACCACCCTCCCGGCCCCTACCCCCCTCCTAAGCCTACCCCCTCGCCTACCCTATCCCCTACCCCTACGCCTACCCACCCCCTCCTGACCCTACCCCCTCGCCTACCCTAACCCCTACGCACCCACCCCACCCCACCCTCCCGCCCCCTACCCCCTCCTACCCCGGCCCCTCCTACCCTCCTAACCCTACCCCTTCGCCTACCCTACCCCCTACCCCTACGCCTCCGCCTACCCACCCCACCCTACCCTACCCCTACGCCTACCCTACTGCCTACCCACCCCCCTTTGCCTACCCTACCTTACCCTAGGCCTACCCAGCCCCCACCCCCTACCTCTACCCCCTCGAGGGCCCCAGGGGGAGGGCGGGCGAGCTCCCGCCCCCTACCCCCTCCTACCCCGGCCCCTCCTACCCTCCTACCCCTACCCCCTTGCCTACCCCTCCCATACCCTACTGACTACCCACCCCCTTTACCTACCCTACCCTAGCCCCTCCTACCCTAACCTCCCTTCGCCTATGCTACCCCCTACACTACCCTAACCTCCTTTCGCCTACCCCCCCTTGCCTCTTACTCGGCCTACCCTACCTACCCCTCGCTCCGACTTTCGTACCCTACCCCCTACCCCTCCCCTTTCCCTAAACAAACTAAACCATATCTTCTTTTTTTTAAGCATTAACCATTATATTTTCTATCATTAAAATAGCAATAGTATTTCAATTTTTTAATATACTCTAGTCAATTTTTTTTAACATTGATTCAAAATGATCGTTCAAAATTATGTACTCCAATGTAATAACTATCTTTTTGGTTGGCACTGTGCCCTTAATAGAAGTATAAAACCAATTATAAAGAAACAAGCTTAATAAGATCGTCCAAAATTATTATTTAGCCCCAATAATACCTTTTAATTGCCATAAGACATGGAAAGATAATTTAAAAGATTTGCCGACAGTCAACTAATACATTTCAATTCAGTATCTGTCAAGTTTCACCCCCTGATTACAACAATCAAACAGGCTCAAATGAAACAGAAGAATGATCTAGAGTAAGGGGAAATATTTCCAAGCATATACAACAGGATAAGAAAAAATATTGTGCGTATAACTCTTTGAGAAGCAAAATGAAACTATCAGTATGAATAACCATTATATTACATTTTGTATATTATTCTATGACTACCATAATTACAACAATTTTAAATCCTTATATTTTGGACGATTTTTCAGGATTCTATTCTACTTTCAGGACTCTGTTTAGAAAGAAAACTATATGACATATTATTGTCAAAAACTCACCTTAAAGCAATTCAAGGTAAATGCAAAACAAATAATGATTCAGATTTATTTTCAACAGAGATCCATCATGGAATTGGGTCTGATTTATTTTCAGGATTCTATTCTACTTTCAGGACTCTGTTTAGAAAGAACGCTACATGACACATTATTGTCAATACTCACCTTAAATGCAAAACAAATAATGAGAGAGCAGACTAGCATATAATGAGAGAGCACAAACTAATACATTCATACATTTATTCATTCAAACTAAAAGAAGAAGAAGATAACGAAAACACCCAAATTCCAGAAAAGAGATTCGTTTAAAGATTCTAAAATCAGACCAATTCATAGGGGCAAGAAAGAAAAAGAATCGAGCAGTTAGTTCCTTACAATTCAATTCAAACAAAAAATGGGGAAAACAGAAAAATAAATTATTGAGGTAAACAAACGATGGGTGAATCCCACCCTGTGCTAGACGTGGTTTTTCCGGCCACCACAAGTCCCTTCCTTTTTGCCTGCAAGATTCCACAACACAAACAATGTGAACGAAAATAATCAAAGATTTTGGCATCAAGAAGGAATATGCTTATATGCAGAGAGGAGTTTTCTTTTCAGAGAAAATACCCAGAAATTCAAAACGAAGAAGAAGAAAGGGGATGAAAAGATCAAAACAAGAGAGAACGGAGGAGGAGGGCTTGGGTTTCAGAAATTTGAAGAAGAAGAAGAAGCAGCAGCAGCAAAATAGAATAGAGAAAGTGAATTACCTAGGGAGAACGAACGACGTCGTTGTCGCGGCCTTCATCGTCATCGAACTTGAAGCTTCTCCGGTGGCGATGCGCAAGAAATCGCCGCTGTGCAAGAGAAAGGTTTTCGATCTCCTCCGCCGTCGGACCCTCTCCGTCAAAGAATTGGGCGCCATGAGGTTGGCGAACGCAGATCAAGAAACCTCCATCGCGATGATGAAGAAGGGTCATTGATCATCGAAGTCACCAGGTGCTCGCTCAGATCGTCATTGAAGTGTTGCGGCCTTCATCGTCAGCTTCTCCGGTGGCGATGCGCAAGAAATCGCCATCGAGGAGGAAGGCACCATCTGATTGAAGAAGAAAACAAGGCACCGAATGAAAAAAGGTAAGAGAGTAAATGCTTTTGCTGTGCCATTAGACTCAATTTATAATATGTTTCTGCTTTTTTCGTTTGGGCCGGGCCAAATAAGTGTTATGATTTGTTTTTATGATTTAAGGGCTATTTTATTAGTATTACACACACTGACCTAGTGTTTTCTAATTGATACACTCTTGTTATTTCAAATCATGCCCAATCCAGTTAAAAAAAATAAAAAATCATGCCCAATCAATCAATCTCAGTAGGATTTGGTTAACTAAAAACTAAATCATTCAAAATAAAATTTAATAAATTAATTAGACACAATTATGAATTTAGTTTTACAAATTAATTCCCTTTTTTAAAGAGCAAACGTGCGTATTCTTAAGAATCTTCCTCATTTAGAAAAATAGTCTCATAGTATACAATTAAGTATCTGTTGCAATTAAAATATTTCAAAAATTGAATTTTTAAAAATTAATATAATTGATAAAGAATAAATTTAAGAGAATAGTTTATATGAAATGAGGTAATTGTCAACCTATTTTAGTAGAGAAGTTTGTCCGTCATCATAGTAAGAAAAAAAAATTAATTGATAAAAAAAACTACCTCATCCACGTCTTTAAAATGAGATTAATTTTCCACATGTAAAAAAGCAAGAGATTAATAAACTTGTGTGTTTATCACGAAAAAAATCAAGCAAATCAATTATATCCTATTATGAACTGATGACTTCAGAGGAGAATTGCAATTACCTCTGGATTTGTCGAGTTGATAACCACTTGATTTCTGATTTTACTCTCATATGCAAACTAGTTAGGCCTTAACATATCAACAGTTGAAATTTAGCAAGAGAAATCACCAGCCCAATTCAAAGAATCAGGGATATATCATTTTTCGTTGGCATGTCTTCTGGACCCAATCCAACACTGCAACAAATAAATTCCAGTTTCGCAGTATAGTTGCATCTGAACATCCATACACAGTGGCATATCTGATAGGTGCTAAGAAGTATATGCTAGACTCTTGACAATTTAGAACCTGCAATGACCAAACACAATTTTTATTAGCATATCTATATTCAAAATAATAACAAGAGAGCTCTCGACATCCAAAATTCAAAATAAGACGTGTAAGGTACTGATTGAGAGTAGAAAAAAAAGTTTATTCTTGTTCTGAAGCACTCAAACAAAACTTCAACAATAGACAGTCTGACATCTATTTTCAAGAAACTAGTAATTTCAATAGCTTAAGCTGTTAGTAGGGATGCTAAAACCAACTCTTTCATGCAATTACATTACTAAATTCTTCACATGCTGCTTCAAGTTCTGATCTCTTTAGCTTCGGTGCACCTGAAAATGTTGAACTCTTTCATGCATGTACAAAGACAGAAAACTAGCATATTAACATTAGGAATGCAGCAAAAAGAAACAGGAGTGCAGTCATTATGACCAAGGACACAATGAAAAGGACTCTTTTTTGGAGTTTATCTCAACGTGATTTCCAATGGGACTAGCCTTATTATTCAATAATAGGAGAATATCTTTTCTTGAATATGCAAGACTAAATTGTTTTACTCTCATTAATTTAAAGGAAAAGAAAGCCTGAGACTTACCAGTCACAAATGCCTTCTGAAGCTGTCCACTTAATCCAGTAGCCCAAGGTCTGACATTAGCTACCTTGATGATTTTGCAAAAATATATACCAATACTTGAAATAAGAATAAACACAGCACAACCTATAACTCCAGCCAAAATAGGGACTGTATGCTTCTTTGATGATGTTCTCTTAGACAAGGGAGGAGGAGAATCAAAACCATTATGACTAGGGGAAGCTGGCCTCAGAACTGGTGGTATTGCTCGAGGAGAAGGGCTATCATCAAGAAGTGGATCGTGGGCACGATTAAGATGGTCTTCACTAACGTATTTCTTTTCATTGTGAAAGGCACTGGTTCTGTTTCCATGAGTCACAAAGTCCATATTATGAAGACCAAAAAAGTAGATAACACAAGTCAGACTCATTCACTCATTCTTTTGATAAATTAGATGATGGATGTGCACGTTTTCGAGTCAAATATACTGCGAAAAGTATCATGACAGAAAGTATAAGGTGAAACTGTTTAGTTATAATATATCGCCAGAAGTACAAAACAATTATTAAAATTCAATAGATATTAAATTGCTTTCAAGTATAAACACAAGGCAGCAGAAAGAAGAAATTTTCCATTAAGTGAATATACTAATATTAGAAATTGGCTAATTCAGTGAAACAGGGAAAGTAATCTTCCCACTAAACTCGGAAAAACAATTTCTTTGCATATTTCTCTCTAGAACTTGCACACAACAGCACATGCATTTACATGTTCAATCGGTTAAGGGATCTTGGGAAGTACCTGAATTTCTTCAGCTTCTTAAACATGTTTATTTTAAACAAACCAATCAGCAAGGAAATGTAAGGAACTAGCCCTGCAACAAGACAAAATAGGTCAAAATTCATTATTAAAGTTATGCATACATCTAATATACTAGAAAGAGAAAGTAGAATGGAAGGTTCATATTTTAACACTATAAATAACAATAGCAATACTCAATCAATTTTCAATCAACGTGAATATAACATTTAAAGTGATAGTTCAAGATTTGAGGGAAAAACAAATATAACCCCAATATATACTCATTTCACTTTTCATGTATCATTTGAAATTAAAATTGAAAGCTAGTTTTCACTTTTCAGTGCTGTTAAAAGAAACACTGGCCATTTCCGAACTGACCTTTCAAAACTTCAATTTGGCATGAGCAATGGTCTGCATAATTCCAGCAATTCAATCCCATCACACGAACAATCAGCTGGTAGTGGAGTCATCAGTTAGAGCGGTGGGCATCGTCGGATTCAAATTCAGGTAACAATAATATCACAGAATGAGTGCTTACAACTCTGCAATTCGTGAGATTCAGACATGGTAAGGGATATGGAGAAACACAATGCGAATGAGAGCGAGAACCAGCGAACGAGGACGAAGCCAGAGTGAGAACATACGAGAGTTCGGTGATCATCGAAGCCAAGAAGATAAGCTTCCAATTGAAACCTTGAATTCGAGGAAGCATCCAAGAGCAATAGCAACCAAGAGCAAAACAAATAACACTACAGCGAAAAATTCAAAGGATTACATTCTTGCAACACAAAAGGGGATTCGATTAAGTAATGTAGATTTGAAGAAATAGCAATAGATGACCTGGGATAAGAAATCTCAGGTTCTGTCGGAGAAAATGATCGGCGGTGGGCGTTGAGCGACGATGGGCGTTGAGCGGCGGTTATCGAGCGGCACTTCCATGGCTGTTTGAAGCAGAAGATCTCTTCATCGTGAAGCAGAAGGGGAGAACTCGAAGGAGAAGCAGAAGCGTGTTTGAACAAGGGGAAAACATGAAGGAGAAGGGGTGAAATTTTTTTATGAGCAGAAGCAGCAGAAGCGTTTTGGAAGAAGGAGAATTTTAGAAAGGGCCAAGCCCAAAAGTAAAACATGACAATACTATGGTAGTGTTTGGCCCGGCTTTTTTATGACTTTTAAGCTGAAGCAGGGCCAAACACTTTTTCTGAAAAAGTTCAGTAGCTTTTAAGTAACTTATTTTTATAACATAAAATAGAAATAAGTAACTTTTTAGAAAAAGCTAGAAATAGGAGCTTTTTACTTAAAAGTAACTTATTATTATTATGACCACCACCACCACCCCACCGCCGCTGCCCCCGCTGCCGCCACCACAGCCACCGCCCCCCCGCCGCCACCGCCGCCACCACCATCGCCACCGCACCGCCGCCACCACACCACTGCCACCGCCGCCGCTGTCGCCCCCTCACGCCACCGCCGCTGTCGCACCACCACCACCACGCCACCGCCGCCACCACCACCACCACCACCGCCACTACCGCCACCGCACCGCCGCCACCACACCACTGCCACCGCCGCCGCCGTCGCCCCCTCACGCCACCGCCGCCACCGCCACCGCACTGCCGCCACCACACCACTGCCACCGCCGCCGCCGTCGCCCCCTCACGCCACCGCCGCCACCGCCACCACCACCACCGCACTGCCGCCACCACACCACTGCCACCGCCGCCGCCGTCGCCCCCTCACGCCACCGCCGCCACCGCACCACCACCACCACCACCACGCCACCGCCGCCACCGCCACCACCGCCACCGCACCGCTGCCGCCGCCACCACCACCACCGCTGCCGCCGCCACCGAACCGCCGTCGCCCCCTCACGCCACCGCCGCCGCCGCCACCGCCACCACCACCACCGCTGCCGCCGCCACCGAACCGCTGTCGCCCCCTCACGCCACCGCCGCCACCGCCACCACCACCACCGCACTGCCGCCACCACACCACTGCCACCGCCGCCGCCGTCGCCCCCTCACGCCACCGCCGCCACCGCACCACCACCACCACCACCACGCCACCGCCGCCACCGCCACCACCGCCACCACCGCCACCGCACCGCTGCCGCCACCACCACCACCGCCGCCGCCGCCACCGCCGCCGCCACCGAACCGCCGTCGCCCCCTCACGCCACCGCCGCCACTACCGCCATCGCATCGCCACCACCGCCACTGCCACCACCGCACCGCCGCCACCGCACCACCACCACCACGCCATCGCACCGCCACCACCACCGCCACCGCACCGCCGCCTCCCCCTCACGCCACCGCCCCCCCCCCCACGCCATCGTCGCCACCGCCCTGCCGCCACCACGCCGCCGCCGCCGCCCCTTCACGCCACCGCCCCTCGCCGCCATATATGAAACTTTTTTAAAACAGTTTTACCAAACAACTTTTAACTTAAAAGTAGCTTTTTAAGTTATAAAAAACTGAAAACTGACAAACAGCTTCTTCTTCTTTTTCAAAGCTCTTATTTTTAACTTTTACTTAAAAGTGGCTTTTAAGTCAGAAAAAAGCTGGGCCAAACGAAGCCTATGTGCCTGCACACAACGTGAAAATGAACCAATTAAAAGCTAAAAATAATAGTATAATGAAAGATTAGTGGCTCTCTAACTAAGAGTGCCACAAAATTATGCCACTATAAATTACTTTACAACTTATTTATCCACGACCGATCGGAGAAATTACTGAATGAATAACTATTTAAAAATGCAATAAATTTATAGAAGATAATTATCATTCATATTTTTAATTTATTAAAGAAACTTAAGTATACTAGTATCATAATCCATAAATGTACGAGGAAAATATTAACATAACTAAAATAAATAAAACAATTGATATATGGATCTTGGAGTGCCCGTTTGAATAAGGAATTTGATTGAAATCCATATCCAAATTTAATTTAAATTTATATTATCATATTTAAAAATTTATACTAAGGTAGTGTTTATCAGTAGAAAATTTATTCATGTATATATAAATTTATTCGTTTAGAAAATTATACCTTAGACTTAATTATATTTTTGGTCCCCATAAATGTCCTTTGTGCGGAAATGGTCCCTAAAGTCCTCAAATTACATTTTACCACTTTTGATCTCTTGCTTCTTTTTCGTCCAAAAACTAATATTTTTTATACTGACGTGACATTTTTAATAATATTTTAATTTAAAAAATTATTTTAAATTAAAAAATTCAATAAACCACATTTTCATCTGATTTTCCACCATCTTCAACCTCAGGCACCTCTCTCTCCTCACCCACCATCATTCTCTATCTTCCCCCTCTCTCCTCATGTTCTTTGATCGCACCACACCCTTCACTCTCTCAGGCTCTCACGTACCTCTCTCCCACCCTCTTCTCCACTTCACTCCCACCACCATCTTCTTCATCAAAGGCCCCCAATTATTTTCATATCTCAATTATTTTCAGATGTAGAGTAAGAGTAGAACCACCACCACCGTTTCATTCTTCCTCCAACATCACCCTGTCAAAACCATAGGAAGCTCCCGTCGCCGACGATTCCAGTTGCGACGGGTTCCTTTCTTTGCTCGAACTCTCTTTGTCGGCATGGAAGAAGGAGCTCTTGGCGGTGACTGGTAGTGGAGCTTCTGTTTGGGGCGGTTTGATGTTTGCGGTTAGGGTCCTCACTAGGGCGTTGATTCGGAGGTAACAGTGGAGGTAGACGGTAACGAGCAGGTTCGCTGTGGCTAATTCCTCTCTCGTGCACAAATTTCGCTACATTTCTAATTCCTCCCTAGAAATGTTTCCCAAATTAGGGTTTTCTAGTTCATGAAATTCTGGGTTTGTTTTTGTGGGTGAATTTGGACGAAAAATGAAACAGAGCAATGGGAGTGATATGTAAAAAGCAGAGACAAACAAAAGAAAATGATCTGCGAGAACCAAAGAGTAATTAGGCTCTATTTACATTATGTGTTGTCTTTGGTTTTTAAGGTTTAACGGCTAGTTTATTACACACTTTGGACTCAGTGTTTTCTTTCTAATTGATACCCTTTCAATTTAAAATCATGCCCATCACTGTCTGTGGGATTTGATCACTTGTTAATTGGGTTAATTGAAAACCAAGTGGTTTGAATTGAATGATACAAATTTAATAGATTACTTAAACTCAATTTTCAAATTAGTTTTAAAAATTGATTGCCATTTCATGTCCCGTTCAGAATCCTCATCATTGGAATTAAATTATTCAATTCAATTAAAAATATTCAAAATAAATATAATTGATACAGAAATAAAATTAAGAAATAATTTGTATTTTTTCGTCAAAAGAATAAATTATATGAAATGAAATAATTTTCAACCAATTTTTAATATTAAATGACACTGTTACTTTTACTATTAGCTCTTATGTATGTGCTTATTATAAAAAACTAATTTAAATAAAATTAAATTTACTGCGTATTATTAATCATTAGTTAGTAAATATAAATTATTTTATTATACTAAACAACCATAATAATTTTTTAAAGTTAGTTAATGATAACACTGATTTTTAATGATTTAAAAAAGTGTTTTACTATTTTTAATGAGTCAAATTTTTTTTTTTATCATAATTATAGAAAAGTGGATAAATAATTTTGAACACTATATTAATTAGTTCTTTATATTGAATGACCTCACTTATATATTAACTTTTTTATTATTTGGACTAAAAATGAATGCTAATGCCTAAGAGGTCCACAATCCCAAAAGTCCAAAATATCTGATTTGATAACAACAACAAAAAATCTCAGACAAAAAAAAAATATTATTGTTTGCATAACCCTCTTATTTAAACATTTTCATAACACTCATTTTAATTAGTTCTATCAGGTTTCAAAAACTATTTTTTTTTAAAAAAAATATTCATAAAAAATTGTTTTCAAATGTAATTTATTTAATGTATATATTTTAGATATTATTTTCCGAACATAAAATAAATAACATGTTCTAAACTAGTTTAAATAGGTTTACTAGTGTAATGGAGGTTGATAGCGGGAGCGGTGCACCGGTGTTCAAGGCAAGGCCGGTGGAGAAACCGCCGGATGTCCCAACCCGGAAACCGACTTTCAAGGAGAAGGTGATGGGTGTATCAACCGAAAATGAGACTGGCTTTCGCGACCTTCTAGCGGAAGGGCTCATGAAGGTGACGTTGGTGGAGGACAACGAGTTCTTTCCCATGTTTGACATTGAACCTCAGACGTATGCTAAGATTTGTAAACCGTGGGAGGATTGTTTAGTGGTGAAACTGCTAGGAAAGCATATTGGATATGGTGCTCTATGTGCGAAGTTGAAGGCTTTGTGGAAACTCTCTGGTGGCTATGAGGTTCGTGATGTACATCATGGTTATTTTCTTATTAAGTTTGAACAGGAAGCTGACAAGGAAAAGGTTATGATGGGCGCGCCTTGGATGATATACGACCACTATCTTGCGGTGAAGCCATGGACACCGGATTTCGTCGCGGCGAATTCAAAGATAAGCACGACGATGGTGTGGATTCGTATCCCAGGACTAGGATTCCAGTTCTATGACAAGAATATATTGTCGACGTTAGCGTCTGCAATAGGGAAACCAATCAAGGTGGATATGAACACAACTGACATGCAGAGAGGGAAATATGCACGAGTCTGCGTTGAGATTGATCTTACTAAGCCTGTCAAGGGTGTGATTGGTCTTCGTAACACATGGTATAAAGTTGAATATGAGGGGCTTCATTTGCTCTGCTCCAAGTGCGGCTGTTATGGACACATGGCTCGGAACTGCGTTAGTTCCCCGCCGGCTGTGAAGACATCAGTTACGGCGGCTATGGCCTCTTCTGGCTATGAGGCGCAAGCAGCACCTCCCACGGAGGGAGAAATGGAAACCGTAGCTGAAACAAACAATCTGCGCAACACTAACGGGGAAGCTGGCGTGATTTCTGCGTCCGTGGTTAACGCTAGTGATGGTGGCGAGATTTCCGCGGCAGTTACACCTCCTATTTCTGCACATGGTGATTGGCTGCTTGTGGAGAGAAGAAAGGGAAGATTTAATGACAATAAAGGCCATAAAAATTTGGCCAATTTGAATTTGAAACAAGCGCTGACAGGGGCGGAAAAGAAGCTAACCAGAATTGGTAACAAATCGCAAACCGTGGAGGAAAAGAAGCAGGTCAGTTTTGATAATAACTTGCATGCACCTGCGCTATTTATGCATGCATCTAAGCAACACGTGGGAAATGAATTTGCATTAAAACAGGACGTGGGGGCTGGTTATGGTAATAGCTCCATTTATTCTAATAATAATTCACAATCTCATGCATTTAAAATGGATATGGAAAAGGATGCTACATATAATGCAGGTATTATTTTGGAAACAAGTCATTATGATGTGGTTGCCAAGAATGGGAAGAAAAGAATCAGGAAAGATATCACTAAGTCTAGAGCAAGGGCGCATGCAATGACGTCTAAAGGTCCATCTCATCCTCAACATGATGCGACGGAAAAAGGTGCTCACAAAACTTACACCACTGTCGATGGAGCTCAATCAACAGTGGCCCTCCAGCACCTAGGGGGTAGCCGCTATCGGATTCTGCATGAGGAGCAGGAGAGACCATCTTCATCTAGGATGCCGGTCGTGGATGGGAAACCTTTCGACCCAGGTGAGGTTGCTCCCGACCACGTGGGGGGTACATGACACAATAATTGTGTGCTCCGCGCGGTACCTACGCTCCAACCTTGTTATGGACTGTACATCTTTTCGTATAATAGCGTGGAACATTCGTGGAGCAGTTGGTGCTCGTGGGCAGAGGAGGGTGAGAGACTTAGTCAAAAGTTTCCAACCTTCATTATTTGGTGTAGTTGAGACCCATTGTAGTTTTGCAGCAGTGGCGCCGTTTTGGTCAAGCTTGGGGTATGAGCTCGTAGGTGCAGTAGAAGCAGTGGGTCACAGCGGGGGTGTTTGGATCCTTGCACCTATCTCTAGAAATGTCACCATTCTGACTATTGATGTTCATGCTCAGGCTGTTTCTGTGTCGTTGAGTCAGGGACATAGGAAATGGATTTGTACCGTCGTCTATGCTAGCCCGATACCATCTAGGAGGGATGAGCTTTGGGCGCATCTTGCTAGCCTTCGCCAGAGGTTCCTTGACCCATGGCTTTGCCTTGGAGATTTCAATGAAATTTGTTCTCCGGCGGAGGTCACAGGAGGGGATTTTTGTGAAGCTCGGGCTCTTCGTATGTTAGATGCGATGGAGGGGTGTGAGTTCATTGACTTAGGTGCTATTGGTGGGAAATTCACTTGGGAAAGAAGGTTGAATGGAAGAAGGACGATGGCGAAACGTCTGGATAGAGCTTTGGGAGATATATCTTGGAGGCACTATTTTCCTGAGGCTTATGTGGAACACCTTGCCCGAGTGTACTCGGATCATTGTCCTATCCTTGTCAGATGTGATGTAGAGGCCCCGGAACGAGGGGCTCGCCCCTTCCGGTTCCAAGCCGCTTGGTCTACACATCCTTTGTATGAGGTGTTAGTTAAGGATTCATGGGCCCGGCCGCCTAGTGGTTTGGTGGGAAAACTTCAAAAGGTTAAGGAGGCGTCTCTAGTGTTCAATAGGGAGACGTTTGGCAGCATTAGCTTGAGGAAGAGGAGGGTGGAACGACGACTTCAGGGCTTACAGAAGGAGTTGGACTGGAGAATTACGGAGTCTACACTAAGGCTGGAAAAAACCCTTCGAGAGGAATATGAGCAGATACTATTACAGGAAGAATTGATGTGGTTCCAGAAATCAAGGGAAAACTGGGTTAGATTTGGGGATCGGAATACCAAATTCTTTCACACACAGACCATTGTGAGGAGGAAAAGAAACAAGATCCATGGCCTTTTCCTAGGGAGCAATGAGTGGTGTACTGATGCAGAGGTGTTGAAGGTGGCAGCCCAAACCTTTTTTACTAACCTCTTCTCTGTTGATTCGCAGGTTGCTAGGAATGTTATCATGGAGAACTTGACCCCCACCATTTCGGAGGGGGATAGGGCATCTTTGGCCTGTCCTGTCTCTCTTGAGGAGGTCCGCCAAGCCATCATGGCTATGCAGTCATACAAAGCTCCAGGAGTGGATGGCTTCCATGCGTTCTTTTATAAAAAGTACTGGCATATCTTGAAACATGATCTTCATAAGTTGGTGGCTGATGCGTTCTGTAATGGTAGGGCGGACGCTTCACTTTTGGAGACTCTAGTTGTGCTTATTCCCAAGGTGGATGTTCCCCTTCGTTTCAAGGACTTCAGACCAATAAGCCTCTGTAACGTGGCATACAAAGTCATCACAAAAGTCTTGGTTAATAGGTTCCGACCCTTACTTTCTGATCTTGTTGGCCCTCTCCAAGGGAGTTTCATCCCAGGTCGGGGGACGAAGGATAACATCATTCTGGCCCAAGAAGTTATGCATACTCTTCATAATCATAAGAAAAAAAGTGGTTTGGTGGCCCTTAAAGTTGATTTGGAGAAGGCTTATGATCGTGTCAGTTGGGACTTCCTACGGGCTACTCTTATTGATTTTGGTTTTCCTCCTGCTATAGTTCGCTTGATAATGTGGGGTGTGCAAGAGGCATCCATTTCGATCCTTTGGAATGGGGCCAAGCTTCCTTCTTTCACCCCTCAAAGAGGTCTTAGGCAGGGTGATCCACTATCTCCCTATCTCTTTGTTCTTTGCATGGAGCGTCTTGCCATCCATATTCAAAAATTGGTAGATGCAGGGGTCTGGCACCCGATCAGAATTACAAGAGAGGGGATTGGTATCTCTCACCTTTTTTTTGCGGATGATGTCTTATTGTTTTGCCAAGCTAGCAAGCAGCAGATGCATGTGGTTGCGAATGCTATGAAGGACTTTTGTGAGGCTTCTGGAATGAGAGTTAATCTAGAGAAATCTCGGATGTTCTGCTCCAAGAATATTGACCACAATGTGCAGCAGGAGTTCTCTCGCATTTTGGGCATTAATCGGGCTGCCAACTTGGGCAAGTATCTGGGGTTGCCACTATTGAAAGGTCGAGTAACAAGGGAAGATTTCTCTCCGATAATTGATAAAATCAATTCCAGACTTGCTTCTTGGAAGACTAGGCTCTTGAATAGAGCAGGTCGGTTATGCTTGGCGAAATCCGTTTTATCCTCCCTCCCTGTTTATTCTATGCAGGCTCTCTGGCTTCCAGAGTCAATTTGTGATTTTGTAGACAAGAAGGTCCGTAATTGTATTTGGGGTAAGGGGGATAATACAAGGAGTTGGAACTTGGTTCCGTGGAGAGAGATTTCGTGCCCGAAGAACACGGGTGGACTTGGTCTCCGTTGTGCTCGTCTCAACAATATCGCCATGCTAGGGAAGTTAGTTGAGAGTCTTCTATGCGACAGGGGGAAGCCGTGGGTAATAGCCTTATCTCAGAAGTATTTGGCTAATGAGATAGTTCTTGATGGGGAGTACAAGACAGGGAACTCGTATGTGTGGAAGGGCATTGTTAGGGCCAAGGATTATTTACGCCAGGGATTTCGGGCACAACTAGGGGACGGATCTGCATCGCTTTGGTATGACAACTGGCTGGGGACTGGTAAGCTCTGTTTTAGAGTTCCGTTTGTTCATGTTTCGGACACTCAGCTCAGGGTGGCAGATTTATGGTCGGGCTCCTCATGGAATTTTGAGCAACTGTTTACAATGTTACCTTTGGTGGTCAAGGAGGAGATAAGTGCTGTTAGGGTGCCTAACAATTCGGCCGGGCACGACGCTATTCGTTGGGCAGATGCAAACGATGGAAGGTATAGTGTGTCCTCGGCATATGCTACTTTAGGCGATTTCGATGAAATTGATTCGGAGCCCTGGAAGCGTGTTTGGCGCTGTAAGGTTCCTGAGAAAATTAGATTTTTTCTATGGCTGATTATGAAGGAAGGACTTCCCACTAACGAGAAGAGGCATCGGAATCATCTCTGTGAGTCGGCTTCTTGCTCGCGTTGTGGTGCAGCTGTAGAGAGCTTATCGCATCTCTTTCGGGAATGCCCTCGCTCTTGTTTGCTCTGGCGTCAGTTTGGCTCTATATTACCACCTCTTGATTCTAATGTTCCGTTCTCATCTTGGCTCGTGAGGATACTTAGGCAACAACAATGTCTCTTGGGGGTGGCTGTGTTATGGTGGGGATGGAGATGGAGGAATGAACAATGTTTGGGCGAGAACAAGTGGGAGCTTAACCACGTTCTGCGAAGGGTCCTTTCGGATGTCACTGCTTGGCGGACGTATCTCTGTTCAAATCATCTTTCTCCTTCGGTGACAGATGTACGTATGGCACCTTTTCAGCTGCTGGTTGATGGGAGTTGGATTCCGGGATGTGCAACTATGGGGGGGGCTGCTGTGTTAATTGATTCTACCCGTGGTTGGCGCTCCGCAGTGTCGGCGAGCTCCCTTCGTGGGAATGCGTTCCTCGCAGAGGTTTGGGCAGTAGAGTTGGGTTTGGCCCATGCATGGGAGCTGGGTGTTCGTGATGTTGTTTGCGCGTGTGACTGCGAGGATGTGGTGCGAGTACTACAGACTCGTAGCGACATTAGCACCTTCTGGAATAGGGAGGAGATTGTCAAGGTGAGGGATATGCTTCGTTGGGATTGGAATGTAACCGTTATTCATGTCGCAAGGGAGGAAAATAACACTGCGGATTGTCTCGCCAGGCGAGCAGCGCGTGATGGAACCCCTCGGCAGGTCTGGAAGCAGCCTCCGTCTTTTGTTTATGCGTCTATGTATCTTGACGCGCTGAGTAGCTAGTTTTTTTTTTTTTTCATTTTCCTCTTGTAACCAAAAAACTAGTTTAAATAACATTTTAGAACTTGTTGTAACTTGTACGTTACAGTGCTGTGGATCCTTCAGGGTATTTTTTGGAATTTTCAAAGTGAGGGATGATACAAATAATAAATTGGTGTGGGTTATGTTAATAGCAACTATCACTTAGTAATTTTAGCAAAAGTGTCTACTTGTTACGCAAAATATGTGGTATTCTAAAACATGAAGTCCATATTGACTAAGAAAATAAGAACTTGTTACGAGAAGTCAAATTGGTCCGAAAAGTATTAAACTCGAAAAGTGCTATACCAATGTCTTCAAACCTTTTTTTCCTGAAGGATATTCTAACTATGAATGATTCTACAATACTTTCTTAGAAAATATAATATAAAACCATTTGTGTATGTTAAGTTTTTGGAATAATTGATTCAGTTTCAGTTATGTAAATATTAAATACTTTTAATCTAAGCATTACTGAATTGATAGAAAATTTTATATTCGTCACGGGAGATAATCTTATTCGAGCTGAGAACATTCAACTCATAATGAGACTAACTCTCTCAACGAGAATTTTTTTCATCTATAAGACTTGTTTCTAAAACCTTATTTAAGAGGAATCAAACATAAACCATATGAATCAACCATCTGTTGACATCATTCTTATTTACAGTATATACCTATGAATATCAAATCCACTTTGCACTACCAATTTATATACTTACAAATATACAATGTCGATAGAAGAAATAACAAACACACAATTTTTCAAATTACTTATGGAATAAATAAATGATCGAATGTTGAAAGTAGCTGACGAAAAATTAAATAAGTTTTTCTAGTTGAGAGGTTAGGCCGTTAGGAACACAACATCCCAAAAGAAACCATAAAAAATGAGTGTGTGTTCTTGAAGTCTAGATCGCCTAAGAACAAGGTCTACCACTAGAAAATGGGATGATAGCTTTGAAAAGATAGATTGCCTTCTTTATTCTCAGGCGAAATACAATCAGCGAGACCAATTCAAAACTTAAAATAAGAACATCCCCACATTTAAAGCGCATTTTTTAACATCTTTTCGGTCTGACCAAAATTATGCATTTTTTAACATTTAAAGATAGATGGTCGCATGTCGATCACCGACTATGTCCGATAAAACATAGTCATTTGGGTGCACTGTTAGCTACATACCATCTGACCACCACATGTTGACCGTAGACTATGCTTGAAAAAACGTAGTTATTTGGGTGCATGGATAGCCATCGACCATCCAAGTGCCACATGTCGAATGCTGACCATGTCTGATCAAACATAATTACTTGGGTGCATTGTCAGCCAAGTACCATCTGACCACCGCATGTCAATTGATGATTGGGATCGACCAAACATAATTATCTAGGTGAATTGTCAACCACCGATCATACGACCGCCACATGTCATCTGCCGACCATGCCCAACTAATTGTGTGCATGGTCAACCACCGACCATTTGACCGCCACATAATGACTATCGACCATGTCGTACCAAACATAGTTATTCGGGTACATGGTCATCCACTAACCATCCGGTAATACCGACCATCCTCTGAGCATGCTACTCTACCAATCATAAAGATTTCGAGCGACTACGATCTCTTCGCATGCCAAACACTTACAAACTATCGACCATGTGAGCCCATAGTCATCCACTTCACTACCGAACAATTGCTCATTTCACCACCGATTGGTACCCATCGCCATAACTTGTTGAACATCGAGACACTTTTTTCTCCCAATGTCAACGACTCGCTAAATAAGGAGAAGATGCGCCGCTCAGAGAAGACGTCACACCCATGGCCCATGCTCATTGTTTGATCAACAAATCTCTCTACATCAAACAATCCAATGGGCTACTAGATTTCTCGTCGACTCAGACTTCGTACCCCATGAGTTGAACCCTATAAAAGGTGAAGGTCAAGCATACTAGTACCAACTCTGCAAGTGTACAAAGTGGTTGTAGTAATAAAAAGATCGAATCTTTGGGATAGTTTGTCTTATCAATTCTTGCTTGAATTCCACAGTCTAGAATGCAAGGTAAAAAGAATAATGATGGGTTTTTGATTGGTAGCAACCAAATTGTAGACAAGAAACAAGAAACAAGAAAATGATTGGTAATTTTTTTCAGATTAAAGCAGCAATTGGGGTCTTAGCTTCACCTTGTCTATTTATAATTTAGAGCAACTAAAAATTTCATATGAATCTTTGAATCCTCTCTAGGGTGATTAAGCCTAATCTTTCACTTTTTAATTCCTTACACAAACAAATCATTTAGTTTTAAAAAGCTAAGCCTAATTTCTTAGTACCTAGTCAGTTCAACTGAAGAATTATTGCATATATTTTCAGGCTATCACAACTGAGTCTTACCCTTATTCGTAACGTGCAGAGAAAGCAAACAACCTATTTCCAAATCCCTTACCCAAATCAAACTTCAATTTGTGCAAAGATAAGTATAAAACTTGCGTTGACTCAAGCTGAAGTGTAAACAGTGGAAATGAACATAGGAATGAGAACTTTAATTCATATAACAATTAGAAACTCAAAACATAAGTAGAACTAGGTTGTACAATCTGCAATACGAAAAAACTAGCCAAACATGGCCATAAAATAAAATAAAAAGAGAATTCAACCAATAAGTTTCAACCTTCAAGGTGCTGCTGTCCTAGTCTTGTGTCCAACAACATCAGATTTATTGCTCTCTTCTTCCGTTTATATCTCCAACTGTCACTTTTCTTCTCCTGTGAGTATCTACTCCCTTCAACTTTGGCTCTTTTTCCTTTCCCCTAGCTGCACAAAAAAATAAAAATAAACAAGTAACGTCCAACACCTTTCTTCTTCTTCTTCTTCTACGAGTAGCAGCACCATAAATGCTATCAATTGAAAACAACTCATTAAAACTCATCAAAACACATAAATACCTACTAACTAAAATAAAGGCATCTAATAAAATCTATTAAAAACCTACTAAATAACTAATAAATCCTAACAAAATCTAAATTAAAAATAAACTCAATAAAAACTAAGAAAATCTACAAATTCAGAATAAAATAAAATGAAAACTAGAAAAGTGCTACAAATGCAAAATATGATTAAAACTAACTAAAAACACTAATTAAGACTCAAAATAGAAAATAAAATAAAATAAAATAAAATAAAATAAAATAAAAGACACACCACATTTCCCTTATAAACCTGAGTCATCAAATAATAGACATACACACTTCATACCATCTTTTCCACTTCCCACCCACGTTTTAACTTGAGAGTCAGAGTGCTTTTACTGGTTCCAGCCTCAACGCACCCCGCGAATTGAGGAGTGACCCTTGAAGCACGAAGCACCACCGCCAGTGGTGGAACTTGGAAGAAATTTTCGAGGGGGCTGACAATACACACATATATTCATACAGAAAAAATAAAAATTAAATTAATTCATATACAAGAATATTAAAAATTTATTATAAATTATGTCAATAATCTTGAAAATTTGCCTTTCATGTTTTCAATTTTTGGATTCTTATATATTTTTTACCTTTAAATAGCATTTCTTTATTCTTACAAGTCTTTCTTATTCTTTTACTTTTTGATGATTAGTTTTCTGAAAGAAATTTATCACAATTGTATATAGAACGTGAGCTAATGATTGAGCAAAAAATGGTCCAACTGGCGTTATGACATCATCATGACTTTTTTTTAAGAATAAATTTTTAAAAAAAGACAAAATTGATACAATTTTTTTGCATGGACCAATTCTAATTTGACTTTAATTTATAGGATTAAAAACATATATAACCTTAATTCATATTAGAATTTTATACTATTTTTTAACACGAGGTAAAAACTTTTTATTATAAGAATTTACTATTGGGTTAAATATGTTTTTGATCCCCTAAATTATGAATTATTGATTTTTGTGTCTCTTTAAACTTTTCATTGGTTTTGATCTTTTAAAATAGCGAATTATTAATTTTGGTCCCCTTTAAATTTTTCATTAATTTGTCCCCTTCAAAATAGCAAATTATTACCTTTTTTGGGCATTTTCTCATCTATATATAATCAGCGTTTCTCGTGAAACCCTCCTATATGGTTCTCGTCGCTCCACCTCTTGCGCGACAACGACCCTCGTGCACGGTGGAGTGACAACACCTTCTCATCATGTTCGCTCCTTCTTGTGCCCTCCTTTCTGTTCAAATCTCGCAACTCAACCTCTTTGGGGCTACATCGCCTTTCTCCCCATGGTGGCAACGCAGGTCAGTGAGGCTTCATCCCTCCTCCTCCGTTGGGATCTTGCCTAACCTTTCCCTATTTTCATTGGAGGCTCCTTCTGGGTTCTTTTTTTCGCGGCTTCTCTGAGTCGCATGGGTCGCCTTCAAGGATATGCGGCGGCAGGTGGTGGATTTTATCATCCAGCCTCTGCGGTTGGCCATGGGTACCTGCAAGGAGGGGAAGAAGCAGAGGAAGGGGAGCCAGTAGATGAGACCGATGGCTTGATTCATGGCCTAGGGGCCAGGTCTTCCACAGGTGAAATGGGTGTACCAATGCTGAGGGAAGGGGGTTTTGATCGGCGATGCTCTACTCTCTTTGTCGACGGTATTTCAGAGGAGGTTGGCTACCATCAGATTCGAGAGTTGTTTGCCCAATTTGGGAGAATTTTGAACATCTACGTGCAACGAAATCGCAAAATTGGGTGGCTTTTTTCGGTTTAGTTTTGTATGCTTTTTTTCCAGGATACCATGCTATGTCTACAATCAAGGCTTGTGAGATTGGGAAGGACAGCTTTATCAGTGGCAACGACTAGATTTCCCAGGGGTGAGGAAATGATGAACGAGGCTGAAGTGGCCAAGGTCGGGGGTGGCAAGGTGGGCGGATATGTTCAAAAGTCTTGGAGGGATGTGAAGAAGATGAGGGTGTCTGAGCCACCTCAAGCATGGCTTACGCTGAAGGATAGGTTTGTTTTCGCTTCTAGATCTTGGAGTGAGGTTCTGAGAGGAGAGCACAATCTGCAGCAGAAAGCTTCCATTTCTTCTATCGAAGATGGCTTATTTGATGTCTTCCATGGATTTTGTGATCGAGAACAAAGGTTTCCTGATGTAGTTCTGTTTCCAGAGATTGATGTCTTGGGTTTCACCGATGGTACTATTAAGGGGAATGATGATTGGGAGAGAAATGGTTTTCTTTTTCCTGAAGTTTACTCTGTGGGGACTCTAGGACCAAAGGGTGGGGGGTTGATTGTCGATGAGCCTTCCTCTCTTAATTTGTGGGTTGCTTCAAGAGGGGATGCTTTTGTGGGGGTGATGGGTGTAGGTTTGGGGGTCTGAAGGGAGGGATGCGTTGGTGGCAGAGGAAGGGCTAGATTCAGCCAGTTGTGGTGTTCTTGCAGTGGTGGAGCGAAGCTTTGAGGTCTTAGGGATTTCTGCGACTTCTCAGGGTTCTGAGAGTAGGCAGAAGTCTTTTATGGTTTTTGATCCTGAGATCTTCAAGCTTATGAAATCTATCCCTCGTGTTTTTCTCCCTCCCCCGTCCTCCAATCCCCATCCTTTGCCTTTGTTTGGTCAGTCCTCTGGAGCAGCGGTTTTGTCTTGTTTGGAGGGATGCCTGGAGATCCCTACCCATATCTCTATCCCTCCTCCTATTTGTGTTGGTGCTATCCAAAAGGATCTTCAGAGTTCTTCGAGGCCTCATGGGAGACCTAAGAAGCAAAAGAAAGGGCGGTCTGCGCGGGCCGGGGCAATTTCTTCATGTACTATTGAGCCTTTGCCTTTATCGGGAGATGTGCAGGGTCAGTATGACGCTTTCTCTACTTTAGGGGTTTGTGACTATGAGTCCTTGGGAACGGGATCTGCTGGTAGGTATTTTACAAGAGCCAAAAAGACATGGCTACTCAGGATAGTTTTGGGTCTTGTTCACCCCAGCGGAGACCTTCAAGCAATTCGTGGGCTGGAGGATCAATACAGGACGATGTTCTCTTGCTAAGGTTGTGATGATGTTGTTGGTTGTATAGCTTTTCTGGTTTTTGAGAGCCTTTTTTGTGCAGTATCTTTTGGATTTTGCCTGGGGCTTCATTTGTGTTTGGGCTTTGCGGTGGTCCTTTATTTGGGCCGTAGAGGTTCTTAAGCCTCTTTTTGACTGGTTTTTTGTCGGGTTGCCCCCCATTTCTTGACCTTGGATTGGGTTTTCGGCTTTTAATAATGATATATAATCATTTTATTTAAAAATAAATAAATTATTAATTTTGATTTCTAAACTGCCACTAACACATATTATGCCGGAAAAAAATAAACACCATATGTCTTCCAAATTAAAAGGCTCACTAAAACAACTTGTCAACTTTGATCATATATACAGGCTAGGGTTGAATTAAAAGGGAATACTCCCTCCGTCCCAAATTATAAGACCTTTTAGAGACAAACTTGGTGTCCCTAATTATAAGACCCCTTATAGATTTCAAAAAAAAAAAGCTTTTCCTTTTTTACCCCTTACATTCATTATATTTTAAATTTCAAAACTTTAATTACCATCTTTACTAATTAATTCTTTCATATTCCAAACTAACTTTTGGTATTTCCTATACTTACATTAACAATTTCCAGATCTTTACATATTTCGTTAATAAACGTAATTGTCTGAGCCTATATTTTGGGATGGAGGGAGTATAATAAAACCACTTCATATGTCCAGTTACTTCGCATCGATTTAATTCGCCTGCCAAAGAGGCTACCTAACATTATCGATCCAATTAGGAATTTAATTATATTCGGTGCATCTCATGTCATGAAGGTTCAAGAGGAAGCGAACGGGAAACAGAAATGTTTAAATAAAGCAGCTTCATCCATGGGAATGGGATGATATTGTGCTCCAAAAAAATGTCTCACACTTATTCTTTTCCTTATTCTTCCAACCATGCTTCCATGACGGCGTTGCCTTCCCTATTGTTACTCGATACTATGTCGTTTCATCTCACTCGCCAATCTCCCTCTTTTCCTTTTTCTCGGCGGCGGCTGTTCAATCCGCCAGCGCTCCGATCAGCTCTCCCCATGAATGACAGCAACATTCTACCACTCTACGATCTCAGCTGGGATAAAGGGTACTTGCAATTTCCCTGACACTCCTTGCTTATTTTATATTGAATCTTTAGCTTTTACGTATGTTGTGCTAGTATAATTATTATTATAACTTTTATCTAAGAGCTTAAATTTTTTAGTATAATTAGTTGTTTGATAGTTTTAAACTAACTGCTCGTTTGATGGACATGATAAATAGAGACATGATAGGATAGCAATCATATCCTGTTGTTAACTGTTGTTTGTTGTGCAAGCAGGATAGTATAACACTATCTGTCCCTTATCTTATTTTATTTATTATGTGTAAAAGTTATTCTGATGGGGAGTAAATATTAATTAATAAATATAAATTTTTTATTTTAGTAAAATATTAATTTTATTACTTATTAATTACGAAATGTTATTGTTAAGTTAAATTATTTAGCTATTGACAAATTTAATTATAAAATAAACTTATTTATAAATGGTGAAAATATTGGATTTACTCGTATAAAATAATTAAAATTTCATTATCACTTACTACTACTTAGTTAACATTAAAGTTTAAAAAAAAAACTATTTAGAAAATTAAAGTTTAAAAAAATATTATGTATTTTTTATTTCAAGAAAAATTTGATACATTTTTCATTATTTGTATTATATCCTATCAATATTATGTCCACTCCAAACGCAAGATAGGACAAGAGTCTATCCTGCTCTTATCATATCATGTGCTTATCCAACCCTTTATCCTATTATATTCTTATCATATCCTGACCACCAAACGGGCTATAAGAATTTGTTTGTATTTAAACACTGTCCAAACCAATAAACCACTTGACACCAATTGGCACTCTTTCCATATTAATTAATTATTATTATTATTATTAGCGGTCAAAGTTGACATCTTGAAACCGGGGCTTTATATTTTCACTTGAGCTATAATATACTCACACTCTATTATTTTTTCACCTCTAATTTATTTATTTTTTCTCATTTTTTTAAGCATATCATTCATCACATCTCAATTTTTTTTTCTATCTCTCTTTTTTCCATCTCTTTTCTACTTATAAGAAGTGTGAATAAAAGTTTTTCCCTTTTACCTTGATGGTTCATGTAGATATTTTGTTAATCTTGTTGGTAAGGTTGTCATCGCTTCAGATTGATCTAATGAATATTTATAATTACCTTATTTGTTGCCTTTATTGGTTCATCAAACCAATTAAATTAGTTCAGATTTTATTTTCCTTCAACTCAAACTAATCCAACCCTAAACACCCTACTGGTTGGCTTTCCTTCATACCATCTATCTTTAATGAGATAATAATATACTGAATTCCTATAATTGTAGTGAAGTTGACGATGAGTCTCTCGCCGAAAAAATATATTTTATTAGTCCCTACGATTGACAATTGTTTTTTTAGTTTCTATCGGAGCCCGGAGCTCCGGTGAGCGTCTACATAGCACGTTGATTAATTAAATGAATATTACATGTAATTTTTATTAATTTTAAATACTTGACTAAGAAATTCCACAATATTAAATTACTCAAATTTCACTAATTAAAATTATTATTAAAAAACCCACAAACCCCAGATTTTTCACTCACCATCATCGATCCATCCACAATCCCACAATCAGAAAGTCCACACAACACCACCACTGAAGGAGATTAATTAGAACACCCAGATTTTTCATTCACCATCATTGATGCATCCTTCTCACCTTTACATGAGCCAAGTCCCACCTCCTCATCAACCCTCCATTACTTTAGTCTCTCCACTGACTTCTCCAACGTCTCCACCCTCCACATCGACGAGCGGCTCTCCCTTCCTCTCCAACCTCTTCATCAACGAGGAGGAAGACAGGGAAGCAGCCACAACGCCGCCACGGTTTCCTCGGAATTCGATTTCGATTCGCTATGTTTGTCTGACCATATCTCCGCCCTGGGCTGCCACCACTATCGCCTCCCACTGTCATCTCTGGGTTGAAGTTTCTATGGCCAGTTCTGGGTTTCGATCTAGTTTTCTTTTGTTTTTTCTGGGCAACGTGTTCCTCCAATCCTCCTCCTCCTCCTCCTCCTCCTGAAATAGGGTCCTTCACTAAAGTTTGAGGTTTTGATAAGGATGGCGTCTAGGCAAGCAACGTGTTCCTCCAATCCTCCTCCTCCTGATGTTTTTTTAAGAGTTTTTAATGTTTTTTTGGGTTTGCTGGTTGAGTGTCTGAGTTTGAAGATGAAGATGAAGATGGATGAGGAGATGAAGGTACAGATGAATATTGAATGAGAAAGCATGAAGAACACTGAAGAAGAATGACGAAGATGAATATAAAATGAAGATTAATATGAATGGCTGAGGATTAACATTTTTTTATAATTTTTATTTATCAATTAATAATTTAATTGTAATTAGGTTAAATTTGGGGAAAATTAAATTTTATTTATTTTTTGACGTGGTAGACATTAAAAATAAAAAAATTACACGTATGACTCATTAAACCAGTCAGCGTGATACGTCAGCGCCCACCGGAGGCAGGAACTAAAAAAAACGGTTGTCAATCGTAAGGACTAATAAAATTTTTACACAATTATCCATATAAAAATCTTGCATTTGTCATGTCATAAACTTTTTTTTCTTCCAGAAAATGAAATATATTATTAGATGAGAAAAAGTCGATAGTACAACCCTCACATACTGTGAGCATAGTTCCCCAATACAACGTAATAAAACCTAGAACCGATGCCAAAGTGAATTGGTTAAAACCAAAACAATTTAGAACAAGCTAAATTGCAACTCGTTGGCAAAATTCCTTGAAATTAAATGGTGCACACAATGACAGCACCACCATAACACCTTCAGCCTAGCAGGACAAACCCATCATCAAGGACCTAAACCCAAATGAAGCTCCAAAAGGCTAGCGAGAAGGGGCATCCGTCGGGGACTGAGATGCGACGATGACCCACACAAACCCAACAAAAAACGAAGCCCTAATATGGCATTGAAGGGATGCAAATCAGCACAGGACATCGACTTGAAAGAGAAAACACCAAACCCAACCAAACACTGAAGAACCAAGAGACCAGCGCCGCATCAGAAAAACCCTAGCATCTCCAAACACAGAGTAGCATCAAAACGAAAGCAACTGAAAACCCATCCACTATTGCTTCATACAGACAGATCCAGAGAACTCACTGCAAATAGGGTCAACACGACAAAGAAAAATGATGCTCTGAAACAGAGCTACCGGGGTGACGTCATGACCCCCAAACCGCAAAGAACTCATCTCAAACCCAACGATATCCAAAACTGCAATAAGAGCACGAAATCTGCAAACTAATCGTTGGCAGGGGCGAAACCCAAATCAAACTCGCAACAATCCTCCTCTTAGCATCCAAATCGCGAACCACGTCGAGCCTTCACTATGGCGAGACCCTCTTGGCTGTCGTCCTCAAAACAACCAAATAGAGATTTGCAACAAACCAGATCTATGGACCCATCAAAATCTAGAACCCACTAACGAACCATACTTTGGAAATCCGGGCGCGGGATCTAAGATGCGACAGAGCGCTAATCTACGACCCGGAGAAGATGGGGTTGTGGTGAAGGAAAGGGTTAGGGAAGGAGGAGGAGGAGAGGGAAGGAGGGAACAGAAACATAGGGTGCCAGAGGGTATAGATAATAAATGGGCTCTCGGCCAATGGTTGTATCAGAGCCTAACCGCAACTAGAGCAATCTTCTCTGTTCTCTTTCCCGACCGTCAAGGAGCATTGGAAAAAATTAAGAACCGTAGAGACGAAAGAAATTGAAGATGGCATAAATAAGTTGGAGATGAAAAATGAAATTGAAGCCATGAAGGTGCAGGGGGGCTCTCTTGCTCCCAAAATCCTCGTGTCTTGCAACACCACCACTTCCCTTAACCGCGAAACCCCCAACGCCTCTCCTCCACCACTCAACAAATCAATCTCTGTCATCACCCCTTCAATTGATCCGCGACCAAACCCCTTCCCATCAAAAACCCCTGGAAACAACACCCAAACAACCCATGCAAACCCATCCAGATCTAGGTTAGTGGTGAGAAAGGCGACGATGCTGAGTTTGGGGGTGAGAGACAAGGTGAGGGTCGGTGTTTGGTCGAAGGGTGGTGGCGACGGTTTCTGGAGAGGAAGAGGAATGGGGTCGATGACGGAGAAGGAAGAAGGAAGAGTGAGTAGAGGCTGCGTGAGACGGGGCGGCGGCTAGGGTTCCATGGTTGAAGGTGGGAGAGGATTAGAGTTAGGAGGCTGATGCGGTTGAATCATATTTCTGAAATTTTTTACTTTTTAATTAATTTTTTACAAAATATTCTGTTAAATAATTGACGAAATTGGATGGAAAATTGAAATTGCAACTGTTTGTAATAGTTAGAGACCATTTAGGCTAATTTTTTTTGTTAGGGACCAAAAGTGTCAAATCGTGATAAGTGAGAGACCAAAAGTGATATTAAGCCAATCTGATTTTACTAGGTCCATTAAAAGTTGATCTCAACTCTTCGACTTGAAACAAAGAAGTTTATCCAGACCACTAAATTGGATAAATGTTAACTTAAAGCTACCTCTGCATAACAGTACATACATTGAAGATAAATCCCTTAATGATTAAGTTATAACAATAAGAAGGCTATGTGGCTCTACATCTTGGAGCAGGTCATCTCATACTTACTTTCCATGGACGCAAAGGAAGACAACAACAAATCCTTCCTAACCGTTGCGATCAATGCACCTCATAATGACAACAACTAACAGACCATTGGAAATATTCACCTGCAGTTCCTCAACCCTCAACAGAGAAGCTTGAAGGAAGAAAAGCAGCTGCATGCGTGGGATATAACAACACCTACTGGCCACTGACATTAATCCACTACCTTATTCCTATTATGCTCCAAAAAAATGTCGCACACTTTTTCATTTCCTTGTTCTTCCAACCATGCTTCCACCAAGGCGTTGCCTTCCCTATCGTTACTCAATACTATGTCGTTTCATCTCACTCGCCAATCTCCCTCTTTTCCTTTTTCTCAGCGGCGGCCGTTCATTCCGCCGGCGCTCCGATCAGCTCTCCCCGTGAATGCCGGCAATCTCAGCTGGGATAAAGGGTATTTGCCATTTCCCCAACACACCTTGCTTAATTATTTTTTATTGGATCTTTAGCTTTTAAGTTTTGGTGGTTTCGAATGAGGGGTTTGTAATTGGTATTTGAGCACTGTCCAAACCAATAAACCACTTAAGAAATCAACTGACACTCCTTTCTTATACTTTGACACTGACCGGATCCATAAAGAGAAGGGGGCACTTGCCCCCACTACATTTTCAATTTTAACACTAATATACTACATGTTATACTATATATTAAAATATTTAGTTTGACTTGCCTCACAATATAATGAATGCCCTCGTTACTTTTTTATTCTTGTGAACCACTTTTTTGTATTTTTCTCATATGTAATATTCATTAGTTAATAACTCACTTCTTCTTTTCCTTTCTTTTTTTCTTTAATATTTATTTGATCATATGAATGACATAAAAATAAAAATGGTATATAAATTTCTTAATTTGGCCATAATAAGACCCTAAGGAAGAAAAAAGAGTTAGTAGTTTAGAACTTATAATATTGAAGTTTTATTTACATCTTGTATTTATTATGGTAATATTGGTCGGTGAATAGTGAAATTGATCTATTAAGTGAATTTTAATATTGATTTTAACTTTAGCAATGAATAAATTTCTCAAAAGAAAAAATATAGCCATCAGCCACTCTTCAATCTCAAACCCTTGATAAAACACTAACTCAAATCAAGGATGAACTCAATTTTTTTTTGCCATAGAGCGAAAGTTTAACATATTAAGAAAAATTAATAGTGACTAATTGAAAGAGGTAATATGAAGTATTTTAAGAGGGCCACATATAGCATTTGAATATTATTATATGAAGATATAATTTTGTCATGAGAGGCGACTATCCCATTTTCCTGCAACTTAGGTCAGCCTTGGTCCAATTATTATATAAAAAAATTACTTCATAAAAACTTCCTTATGTTTTAAAATATGAAAACTCAAAAGGTAACATTTGGTAGACAGGTGGGAAGGGAACGTAACAAGACATATGGATTCCGTTATATATTTGTCATATTTTTAAGATGAAACGAAACATGACATAAAGCTCTAAGAACGGAATATTTTAGTTATGTGGAAAATGTTGGAACGGAAGGGAACAGTATAGAACATTTTCTTAAAAAATTTAGACGATGCACTCACACACAACCACAAATATGTCAATTAATCAACTCAAAATCAATCAAACAAATAGCAACAAACATGAGAGACTAATTCAAAGGTTGTAATGAGGCTCGGGTGTAATGCAAGTTAGGACAAATGAAAGAGTGGGTACCAAAGAAGCTACATAATTTGGCTAAGTGATCCTTACATTTTCAAATCACAACCGAGGAATAAAGTTTCATCCATTAAAGTCTTTTTTCTCCCTCTTTTCATAAACCATTTTTTCCAAACAAAGCATTGAAGCAATTGGAAGATACATATAGTGGTACTAGCACCCCGCTCTCTTACTCACCTCAACACTATTTTTTCTTTTCATGATATATAGGAACATACCTTATATATCATTTTGCACTACAATAGAGAAGTTTTTTTTTTTTACATTTTACTCTTACCTAACAGTTTAAGCTTTGAGATAATAAATTACTTTACAGTTTTAAACTAGGGATTTGTTGGTATTTAGACACAATCCAAACCAATAAACCACTTAAGAAACCAGGCAACACTCCTTGCTTATGCTTTGACAAAAATAATAATAATAATATACTATTATTATTATTATCATTATTATTATTATTATTATTATTATTATTATTATTATTATTATTATTATTATTATTAGTGCTGTCAAAGTTAGGATCTCGAAACTGACGTTTCATATTTTTACTTGAGTTATGATATAGTCGCACTTCATTATTTTTTTACTCATTTTTCATCTCTATTTTATTTTCATTTCTCTCGCCTTTCCCGATCATATCAGCACATCTCAAATTTTCTCTTGATACATGAAGGTTGTGAAGAAGATGAACAATTTCTGAAAAACCTAGAAAATGTTAATTTTTTGACGAAAAATGTTAGTTTTTTGACGGAATAGTGATGAGGGACCAAAACTGCTGTCGTTTAACAAAGTGAGAAACGTTTTTGGCTAATTTTTTCGTGAGGGACAAAAAATGCACTTTAGTGATAAGTGAGGGACCAAAAGTGTTATTAAACCAAATTATAATTCATATTTTGTTATGGGTTCAACGATGGACATAGTTAGTGAGAGAAAATTCCATCCCAAAACTCGTAACTAAATGAGTAGCTAAAATATTTGTGAGGAAATTAATGATGAATATTTTAGTGGTTGAAAATTCTATCACCAAAGTTAAGCATTACAAAATAACTTAGGTTATTTTCACAAGAATTCGCAGCTAAACATGTAAGTATTAGCTACGAATTTATATGCGTCAGAAATTTTCATCACAATATATTTTTTAAGTAGCGCTACTTAATATAAATGAGATGATATAATGGAGTGGAGTGTAATATTTGAGTAAGTATAGAGAAAAAAGTTAAGGTAATGGAGTATAATTTACTCAAAATTTTATATATACATAAAAAATTAAAATTTATACATAAAAATAGTAAAATATATGTGTATAAAAATTTAAAGTTTAATGATTTGATTTTTATATGTCAACCGCCAAGGGAGGATGCACATTATAGTTGTAGGTGCAATTTCCCCCACATAATTTTTGTCATTTGATTAATATTGTCGTATAATGTTATTAGGATATAATTAATTTCCCCCACACACCCATTGATAATATATTCATTACTTGGAGTTTTTATTTCTAATGTCACTAAAATCTAATAAACTAACTCAGATAAATCAATTTAAAATCTCAATAAATTTAAAAAATATGATGAGAAATTGAATTTATTATAGTTATTGTACTTTTATAAGTATCTTGTTTGGATAAATATTTAAAATATTGGAAATTGAAGAGTACTTTATAAGTTAAAGAGTTGAGATAAGAATTTGATGGAACGGATTTTTAGAATTCTGTAAAATTGGTGGAATTTAAAATCTTTAATTTTGAGTTAGAAAATTATCCAAAAAAATTACATTGTTTTTTTTTTTAAAAAATTATTTGATATTCAAACAAAATATTGTGTATGGATAATTTAAAATCTCTAAATAAATATATTTTATGAATTAAATCCACTGTTCAAGTGGACTCTAAATTTTTTTAACTTTTTTTATATTAAACTAATTATTTGAGATTTTATGTTGACACACATCACACGACCTATTTCTTTATTTTATTTTTCCAAACATCTAGGATTTTTTGGTCTCTTCAAATGATTGTTATTTGAGCATACAACAGAACGATAATATTGGCTTAAATACATTTTTAGTCTATGTAAAATATGCTTTATTTTTCGTCCATGAATTTTTTTTTCTTATTTTTAATTCTCCGAAAATCACATGTTTTATTTTTAATCTTTGCTAGTTGCTTTTCCATTCAAACCAGTCTGAAAGCACTCTCACACGCACTTAGATATGCTCCACAGGCGATGAAATCGAGTTCAGTCATCTCAAATTTTTTACAAATTGTAAAAACCCAGATTTGAATGGATGGAAAAAAACTAGCAGGGACTAAAAATAACACATGTAATTTTCCGAGGACTAAAAACAAGAACTTTTTTTAGGAACGAAAAATAAAAACAACATATTTTACAAGAACTAAAAATGTATTTAAGCCCAAGAATATTTAATAATATTGAAAGTAATAAAATTACTTAACATTTAATATTTTATTATGTGTGTTGCCCCATATGCTAGAAGTTATGGATCCATCACTGTCAAGAATGACCGGAACCAAACCAATTGACTTTATTCAAATCAGTTTGGTTCAGATTTGTTATTCAAAACTGAACCAAATTAATCCAATTAAATTTAATTAGTTAGTTCAGATTTTATTTTCCTTCAACTCGAGCTATGTCAATTCATAAACACCCCTACTTGTTGGCTTTCCTTCATACAATCTTTTATTTTTGTTACATAAGGAAAAAACAAAAAAAAGCAAGAAACAAACTAAGCTACCGCATCTTTACACAAGAGCGGAATCACAGAAGATGGAGGCTCCTTCCAAATACGCATCGGACACACTGTTTGAGAGGCTTGCCTCGCCAACGCATCCGCCACAACATTTCTATCACGCAAAACATAAGAGAATTGAACCTTCCAATCCCCAACCAACATCGCTCGAATGGAGGCAATTGTATCACGTTGCCAAAAGGTTCTGGTGTCCCTGTTTTGGCTCAGAAGCTCCACAATATCCTTACAATCCATATAGCAAACAATATCATGGAACCCCAAATCCCAAACAAGCTTCAAACCAGTTCGAAGTGCCAAGAGCTCCGCGAGGAAAGCACAACCAACCCCATAGGAACACGAAAAGCCCGAAAGCCATCGGCTAGAGGAGTCTCTCACTATCCCGCCACCACTAGAGGTGGCAAAATGGGTTTGACCCGCTAGATTAACCTATTTGGCCTGCCTTTTTTGGCGAGTTGGGTTGAGACTTTCAACCCAAATATTAAAAGTGGGTTAGCCCAACCCAACCCTCATTTTGACGGGTTAATAGTGGGTTGGCCCATCCCGCCCCGCCAACCCATATTCCCGCCCCTAATGGTGATGAAGATTTCAAAGTTGATGATGGTAGTGGTAATGGAAAAAAGGATGCATCTTCTTCCAAGAGAGTATCTAATGTTTTGAACTAAGACCTTCAGGACTTAAAAGCTTTGAACTAAGAATATGTTATTGTGAATTTGTTGGACTTTGATTTGTGTTTTTGTTGTTTTAAAAGACATTTATGAGTTGTGATGATTGTGAATTTTTGCAACTTGTGAGTTGGTTATGAATTTCTGGTTTTTATTCTTAGTGTAATTGTGGAATTGATTCTTAGTGTGGAATTATGTTAAGTTTTTTATTGTTTATTATTATCTAGTTGAGATGAATCAAAACTCAATGACAAGACCGACATAAAACAAAGAAATAGGGAGTAACCACATCTTCTTGTTTAATTCAATGTTATTGTGGTAGTGTAGTATTGCTAATTGTACATTTTGGCTTTTTTTCTCATTGCACAAAGAAATGAGAGCAACATTTTTAGCTTTTTCCCCATTGCATAACCTCTTTTTTCCCACTAAATTCTTAAAGTGGGCTAGCCCGCCAAAATATGGGTTGGGTTGAGACTTTCAACCAAAATGCTAAAAGTGGGTTAGCCTAACCCAACCCGTATTTTGGCGGGCCAATGGCGGGTTGGGCCGAGCCCCACCCCGCCAACCCATATTTCCACCCCTAGCCACCACCCATCTGATTTGGCCCAACAACCTAGATTCCATCCGTATGAAGATGTATCAAGTTCGTGCCCTTTACAAACCTGGATTCTCTAGGATTCATCGTTATTGTTCCCCACCTCGCAAATTCATTCGCCGTTATCAAAATCTGACGCCAAACCAAATGAACAGGCCACATATGTGAATAAAAAACCATGCTATTCCGCCAATGCCATATACACTAGAGAGTGACAATCACGAACGCCTGCTGAGGTCCTTGGAGGAGGTGTCGAAACCAGTCTTGGAAGGAATACGCCGCAGGAGGGGTTAGCAGCAAACTATGAAAGTGGCTCCCTATCAATCGCGAGTCATGGCAATATCAGAAGAGGTGCTCAACATCCTCATCTTACTTACTACACCGAGGACAAGTCGCGATCAAACTTAGATGGCACTGGCGCCGCTTTGTGTTTGTCGGAAGGGCGCTGCGACCTACTAAATTAATTATATTTCTTTTTTAGGTGAAGTATGTGCTGCATTAGATTGACATGATTTTTTTTCGTGGGATTATATAAGGCTTTTTCTGAAAATTATGGGGAAAAAAATTTGTGCAATTAATTGTACCAGACAAGTTTGAATGCAATAATTTAATTGGGTTAATGGTTCAATAGGTCCCTGAAGTTGTACCGAAATTTGTATTTGGTCCCTCCCCAGAAAAATAACGTTTAGTGGCGGTCAAAAGCAGTCAGTAATTGTAAAAAAACCGCCACTAAACGTCATTTTTCTGGGGAGGGACCAAACACCGATTTCAATACAACTTCAGGGACCTTTTGAACCATTAACCCAATTTAATTTTACTTTCATTTGCTTCTCAAAATAGAAAATTAAAGTTTGAACGGTTTAGGAAGGATTGTTTATCTCTAGCTTGACAACATTTGAGTGGTTATAGTTTAGAGTTTAATTAATATGTACTTACAGTGTACAATTTTTTTACAAAATATCTAAGCTTTTTATACTCATTTCCCATATGATTTTGCAGAAGCAATGGGTTCTATGATTTTGAACTAAAAGTCCGCGATTATGAGTTGGATCAGTTTGGTGTGGTCAACAACGCAATTTATTCAAGTTATTGTCAACATGGTGAGAACTCATCTCATCTGCTACAAATATATTTTCAATACTGGAGACTATTACTGTTTACCTTAATTATTTCTTTTGAGATTACATTTTTTCAAATGATCTTGTAGAAGACTTTTCATTTTAAAAAATAAAAAATGAAAAGTTCATTCATGTATATCTTAATTTTCTTTTTAAAGATAAAAAGTGACCTGAATATAAGTTGACATGAAACTTGACAAATGCTAAATTGAATGTATTAAGTTGACTGTCAGCAAATTTTTTGAAATTATCTTTCTTTGTCTTGTGACAGTTAAAAGGCATTGTTATTTCGCTATTTAAAAAAAAGGCATTATTATTTCTATGTTACATTCATAAACTGATTGCTTGTCTATAAATATCTTGATAAGGTCGTCATGAACTCTTGGAAAGAATTGGTCTTAGTTGCGAGGATGTGGCTCGCAATGGTGATAAATTTACATATTTGATTCTAACAGCTAGCTCTTAATTACTTTTAAAAATATGTATCCAGAGTAGAGACAAATTTGTTGTGAGGGTTTGGATTTCTGGTTGTTCTGCTGCTCGAGTACACTTTAATCACATCATCTATAAACTCCCCAACCAAGAGGTCCATCTCCACCACTTACAATTTATTCCTTTTCCATCTTTGAGAATATTTGTTGATATTCTGTGAATTTAATTTTGCGGCAGCCTATTTGGGAAGCTAAGGCCACAGGAGTGTGGATTAACAAAAACCAGAAACCTATTCGAATTCCAGCAGATATCAAGTCTAAATTTGTAGAATTGATTCGAAATGGTGACACTTGATTGATGAACACAGGAATAAAGCAACACATCTCTATACAACATAATGGAGAATAATGTATTGATTTTGTGGGTCAAAATCAATTTTTAGGGGCTTGAAGCATTATTTATTTATGGTCTCTGTATCCTTTATTGTTTGTTCTGGTGTGGAGAAAGTGTTTTGTGTGGGATTAATATCATGTTGTTAAAAAAATTTGCATGTCTCAATGTGAACTAAGTGAGGAATTGATACCTCTTATATATATATATATAAATTGTATGAAATTATATTACCAAGAATGTTGTATTATTCTAAGCTAAATTGTATAAATGTGTTTAGTATGTATTTTATATTTTAAAATTTATAAATACATGTGATAAAATGGTAGAAGTGGATAGTTATCTTTAAAATTAACATCTACTTTTATAGGAAAATATTCTTCAGTAGCTAGGTGTATTAGAAATTGGGAGGTCTATCTCAACCACCAGAGCTAGCTTGAGAGTTGAGGTTTGCTCTACCTTTATAAACACTAGATTGGCCAGGGCTAGATATCTGGAGCGTGAAGTTTGCAGGACTGGACATAGGACTAACTCAACTACAAAAACTAGCTTAAAAGTTGAGGTTTGCTCTACCATTATAAACACTTGATTGGTTATATCTCTAACCAATATGAGACTTCTAACACGGTGCAAATGCATCATAGAATAAATAAGTGGTTAACCAAATGAAAAATCCCATTACCCCAACCTGATTGTGATTGCGTGGGAACCATTACATAAAGCCAATAGAGGTTTCAAAATTGGAGGCTTTACAGTAACAATCAAATCAAATCACACAAGTTAATGAAATGGAAAATGAGATCAAATTAAGATGGAAATAAGGGGGACAGGCTAGTCTATGGTTACTGAGTTTCTCAGTTTGATAAAGATGATCACTCAAAAACATTGAGGAACATTTAAGAATATTCATGACTAAGGATTTTTGTTAATTTTAATTAATGATTTTAATTTAATTTTTAATCATATACGTGGAAAATAAATATTAGTTAAACATTATGTGTCGTGCCATATAGACTCTCACTTGCCACTAAGCAATATTACCAGAGACATTTTCCTAAACACATGGGGCATAAGTCAATAAATTCGCTATGTTTATGGGGACGAAAATATAACTAATCCTATATTCAATCTTCCATGGAAACAGAATTACAGGGGAAGTGGAGGTAGCATGGGTAAAAGAGTCGATGTGAAAAGTTAATGGGTGTCCACATGTCATTTTTTTTATTGAAGAACAATACCAACTTCATATATATGGTACTATATATAAGCTTTGTACCTTGAGTAATTGATGTATGGGCACAAACCTAACATATCATCTTAATTAATAGCATTTTTGGTCCCTCACTTATCACGATTTAACATTTTTTTTTTAAAAAAAACTAGCCTAAATGTTTCTAAACTTATACAAACTTTAACAGTTTTGGTTTTCCATCCAATTATGTCAATTAGTTAACAGTTTCTAGGTTTTTTAAAAAAGAAAAAAAAAACTTCATTAATTCTTCATCATCATCTTCGACATGAAACCCCAAAAACCCATGAGCAGCAAATCCACCCATCTTCATCAGTAAAACGTAGGAACCCACCCAGGAAGAAAGAAAGTCGAAGACAGAGAAGTCGAAGAAAGAAGAAGAAATGCGAAGAACAACGAGGAAGTGGGAGATCGAAGGCACTACAGAAGTGGACGGCTTCAAAAATTTATTTTCCATAATATTCATCTTCATCTCTTCAACTTCATCTTCATCTTTAAAAACCCAAAATTATAAATTTTTCCAGAAGCTTCATCATAATCATAATCATAATCATCATCAAAAATCTAGAATTATATTTTTTTCCAGAATCTTTTTTTTTTGAATGGTAATGATTTTAAAGATAAAGTTTACTTACAACAACCAAGAACACAACAACAAAACCACACTACAAAAATAGTAAAAATCAATTCTTTCCAACAAGCTCCGCTATTTAACAAATTTGAACCACCCCCAAGAAAAGGCACAAATCATGATTAGAGATAAGACAAATTGAACCCAAGAAAAAGGCAAAACAACAACAACAATAAAAATTGCCCAAATCTTAAACTCCTCAAAGATCTCTTCCAAGTACTCCACCCACCATCAAAGGGGAAATAACCAAGGAAAAAGCGGATCCAAAAACTGGGCTATTGTTGCACGCCACCACATCAAGCAACACTCTCCCTTGCACCACAGTTTGAAAGGAGAGACGACCAAATCTAGCAGAGGATTAAATTTACAGGATAAAACTCCTTAAATGTATAATTCAAAGCTAACACCCAAATCATAAGGATCCTTGAATTCAGAAAAGTGGCACCAATAAATCCTTAATCATCTCTTTCATCATCATCTTAATCTTCAAAAACCCAGAGAAATTACACAATCTTCTTCCTAGAAATCGAACTCAGAAAACCTTTTCCCCCTAATCTAATGAGAAACCCAGAAACCGAACCCCCAATCTAATTCCTTTCATTCAGTCTCGCTTTCTGACAATCAAAACCCAGATCGAGCCACCCCCAACACCATCGAACATAACAACCCAGTGGAAGAAGAAGACGAAAAAATAATAAGAAAAACCCCTAGAAGAAGAACCCTTGTGCTTCAACTCCGACAGCTTCCACTTACGGCGCTCTGCCTCCGACCGAACCACCGCCATGCTCTGCCTCTGATTGAATCACCAGATGCTCTACCTCTGATCGAACTACCACGACGCACACTTCTGATGCGATTTTGAGAACCTAGATCTCGTCCTCCGTTTTCCCCAACCCAAATCCACTTCTGTAGTGCCTTTGATCTCCCACTTCCTTGTTGTTCTTCGCATTTCTTCTTCTTTCTTCGACTTCTCTGTCTTTGTCTTTGACTGTTTTTTTTAAAACCCAGAAACCGTTAACTAACTGACGGAATTGGATGGAAAACCAAAACTCCTAAAGTTTGTATAAGTTTAGGACCATTTAGGATAATTTTTTTTTGTTAGGGACCAAAAACGTCAAATCATGAGAAGTGAGGGACCAAAACTGCTATTTAGCCAAAATTATACTACCTAACTTTCTTAAGGGGTGTAAAAAGTTAGTTTGGTTCTTATATAAAGGTACGGAGGGAGTAATTTAAGATAACACTTAGAGTCTAATATGGTGAAACAACTTTTAGATACTCCATCTGTTCCTATTTATATCTTCGGAGAGAGAAAAAACACACAGACTAAGGAGAGCAATCGATTTTGTTGAATTTTAAAATTAAAAGATTTGTTTTACTATTTTACCCTTTTAACTTTATTTATTATTCCTCTCATCATTATCTTGTCTCACTATTTATTCTCTCTCACATAAATAACGGGGCATTGGAAATATCAAAACTTTATTATAATAACAATATTAATATGAGGGTATTATTAGAAAAAAATATTTAATGTTGTCTTAAAACTATAAGTGGACAGCTAAAAATGGACAGTTAAATAGGAACTTAGAGGACAAAACAAGACGGTGACTCATCGCTGTTATTGTTGTACTGCGAGAAATATAGAGGGACATATACCAGTAATAGGAAGTTACAACTTACAACCAATACTCAAGGTACGTACATGCCATTGCCACCTCAAACATACACATTTGTCTCCTGAATTTAGTTTGTTTTTGTCATCGTACACCCATTCAGCTATACAAGATAACAATAAATAAACTTCGATTCTTGTGAGTAGTCATAAATCGACAAGTTTTAAAACCTGAAACAAACAACCATAGCAGAACAAGTGGAATAGAAAGAAACTATGGGGGATTTCACGATGGATGCATGTTACAATGTGTCTCTGCTTCACCCCAATCGAATCTGGCAAACTGATCAAGTTGTAAAATCAGAGCTCCCTGTTCTCGCCTTTCAAATTGTCTTCGCTGTGTCATTGTCTAGTATTTTCTTCATCATCTATAAACCCCTCCATCAACCTCGTCTTCTTTCCCAAATCTCTGTAAGTATTATAATTATATGCAAATGGCTACAATTCTTGTGTAAAATGATCAAATATTGTGATTAAATATCAGTCAAACATTTCTTATTTGTCGTTCTAAATCCAATTTTGTAGGTTGGTTTCGTCCTAAAGACAATAATAGGGGAGTACACATCTGTTTATGAGTTTATTTTTCCTTTGAGTGGGCTCATAAATGTTGAAGTCCTGGCACACATTGGTCTCATCTACTACTCCTTCCTCAGTGGTTTGGAGATGAACTTAAATACCATTCTACAAGCAAATAAGAAGGCTAGAAGCATCGCCATAGCCGGGATTGCCTTTCCCATGGCGATGGCACCGGCCTTATATGCTCTGCATCGAAACGTTTATATCCTCGCCCCTGGTGATAGACTTGAAGAAAATTCAATTCGTGCTAACTTACTTTGGACTCTAGTTCTCACTGTAACAGGTTTTCCAGTAATAGCTCAAACCCTTTCTGATCTCAAGCTCCTTTACACGGGTCTCGGCAAAACCGCTTTAACAGCAGCCATGATTAGTGACACCTATGCATGGATTCTTTTCACTTTGATGGTTCCATTTTGTATTAATAATGCTGAAGCAGGAGCATTGTACTCAGTGCTATGCACCATCATATTCATTGCTGTTTCCGTCTTTGTGCTACATCCTATCCTTGAAAGGTTCATTAACAAAAAGACAGAAAAGGATGAGTGGCAAGATGGCCAATTAGTCTTTGTGGTGATGGGGGCCTTAGCTTTTTCATACTTTACAGATCTTCTTGGCACACATGGGATTGTTGGGGCTTTTGTGTATGGACTCATTCTACCTCATGGCAGATTTTCCGACATGGTGATGTCAATTTCAGATGATTTTGGTGCTGGGTTTCTGGCACCGATCTACTTCTGTGGAACTGGAATGAAACTCCCATTGTCCGCTATTTTTGACCAGGAAAATTGGCCCGCAATATTGTTAGTTGTACTCTTATTGTGTGTTCCCAAGATTTTAAGCACTATGTTGATCACTTTCTTCTACGGCATGCACGCTCAAGAAGGTTTAGCCTTGGGCTTGCTTCTCAATACCAAGGGTGCCATGGCACTGATCATGCTAAACATTGCTTGGGATAGGGGGGTATAAATTTATTTGACCCATACTATTCATTGCACGTTTGGAAACTCGTTCGAAAACAATGGTCAAGTAAAAATCATGGTGAACAGAAGCAAAAGGTAAGGGAAACTGCTTCCGTCCACCATTGTTTCGGCTTCACCGTCGTTTTCGAATGAGTTTCCAAAATGCACTTATCAAATTCTTAATTTTGATTACTCTAACAATAGCAATTGAATCTAAAAGTTCTTGGAATGTGTTATTGCAGATTTTGTCACCAAAAAGCTATGCTGTTATTACCTCTGCTGTTCTCCTAATGACTGTAGTGGTTGCTCCCATCATAAACATCATCTACAAGCCCAGAAAGAGATTTGAGCAAAACAAGCTAAAGACTGTACAGAAGCTAAGAGCTGATGCAGAGCTCCGAATTGTGGCGTGTGTCAACAACACGCGCCAAGCCACAGGCCTGATAAGGATAATTGAATACTTCAACACCACAAGACTTTCCCCAATACATGTTTATGCTCTCTACCTTGTTGAACTCACCAGACGCGGTGCTGCGCTTGTTGCTGCTCATATGGAGCAGCCTATTAGTCACCTCGGAGCACAAAACCTGACGACAACACAGGCAGAGTTAGAGAGCATTACCAGCATCTTCAAAGCGTTCGCAGAGGAACATGATGCTGCCAGAGTCCAGACCTTAAATGTCATGTCAGACTATGACACCATTCATGAGGACATACACAACACTGCAAATGAGAAACTCACAAGCTTAATTCTCCTTCCGTTTCACAAACAGTTAACTTCAGAAGGCGTGCTTGAAACAACAAATGCTGCATACAGAGACATAAACCAAAAGGTAATGCAAGATGCACCTTGTTCTGTGGGAATCTTTGTTGATTGCGGTGTTGGGACCTTACCGAAAACGAACTTCCACATTGTCATGCTCTTTATTGGCGGTCCTGATGACCGCGAAGCCTTGGCGGTCGCGTGGAGGATGGCAGGTCACGCTCACGCAGGAATCTCACTATCGGTGGTTCGGTTACTGTTATTTGATGAAGTGGCAGAGGTGGACACTTCAAGACACGCTGAAGCGCAAGGGGTGTTATCTGCTGTGATGGATAGTGAGCAGCAGAAAGATTTAGATGATGAGTATGTGAGTTCGTTCAGACTGAAGGCAGTGAACATGAGTGATGATTCTATATCCTACTCAGAGATTGATATCCACACTGGTGATGATATCAATGCAGTCCTCAATGAGATGGAAAAAAACGGATGCGATTTATACATAGTTGGACAAGGGAATTGTAGGAACTCTCGTGTGTTGTCCAACTTATTAGAGTGGTGTGATTGCCCAGAACTTGGTGTTATAGGGGATATTTTGGCATCAAAGAATTTCGGTTCACGTTCATCTGTGCTGGTTGTGCACCAGTATGGGTTTGGAGGAATGGTTTTTGGAAAGGATCCCAACAACACTAATCATAATGGGTTTGAGATGCTTGAGGTGAGGACAGGTCGATAAGGGTTGTTAAGGACTTAACATGTGTATTCGATGGAAAAGGCCAGCCAGCTTACTAGCTTAGTTTGCTTATGAAGGTTCCAACATAGTTTCAGAATGGTAGTATCACACTATTGAATAGAGGATACTACTATATATGATTTTTTCCCAGTAACCAATAGAGCAGGCTTGTTTTAGTACCTTTTTCAATTGAACATTTGATTGTCTAATTCTGGTACATTTTACATACTAAAGTTAACATCATAATTATTAATAGCGATTATGTACTTTGAAAAAGTTAATAAAAGAATTCTATCAACCTATTAGGAAATCTTCTATAAAAGATGATAATAAATTGAGAATATAAATAAAAAAGTAGTGGCTATTCATTTGTTGCGGTGAAACTGAGAGAAATAAAAAATGTGGTGTAATCAAAATACCATAAAAGGAGTGGTTTGGTGGTGTAATCAATATCCGCTTCAGGAGGCAGCAACGGTGGCAGCTGGTTTCCGGCGATGCTGTTTGGGGTTCAGAAGCGGGTCAAAGGAAAGAGCCTCCGTTATGGTTTAAGGGGCGGACACGCAACATAATGCTTTTCGGATCCGTGTCAGAATGAAAGCTCTTTTTTTTTTTTTTTTAGGGTCAAAGAAAGCTCTTTCCTAGAAGCCGGGGAGGTTTGACCGCTATGGGCACAAGCCACTCATCACTCAATCTAATACTATTTTTTTTCAATATTTCCGTTTCTTAAAATTCATATGGATCCGGCTAAAGTGAAATTTTGAACCCATATTTTTTATAAATATTTTAACTAATTAAAGAGACTGTGTGCTGGAAAAAGAGTGTTGTTAATATTTTTTTTTATGTGTAATAAGGATGATCAATTTGGATCATTAGCTTTCACTCTCCACACCTCTTAAAGCAAAATCTCTAACTATTGATTTATAAATGGTAATTTAGTTGAGAAAAAGTCATGAATTATTAAAAATCTATACTTAGTTATTTATAGCTACAGGAGCTAGCAGCTGCATAGGATCTAAATTAAAGGATGATATGTTGGGAGGAGCTATTGCCATATAGCAAAAAGGTTAACATCTACAAGAAAAAAACCTAAGCGTAATTAGAAATAATATTATTCATTAATAAATAATTGTTTTTTTATATGATATATAATAGAAAGAAAAACGTTGCATGAAATAAAATTAAGAGAAAAAGAATGAGAAAGAGTCATGAGTTTTTTATTTTATTGGCTAAATTGCACTTTTAGGGATTGACTAGTGGATTTTGATGGCAATGCTAAAATTATTAAATTGATTTAATTTGTGAAGATTTTTCTTAAAAAAATAAGAATTTAAGAGTTTAAAGTAGATTAATGATGATGAGGGAACATTTGCAACAATTAAAAAGTTGATTAAATATGCTCAAAAAACTCTTAGGAGACTAAAGTCACCTATAGTCAAAACTAGAGGGACTATAGTGAAATTAAGCCTTGAAATATTGATATTTGTTTTTACTAGAGGAAAACTAATAAAATAAACAAAAATTAGCCTATAGCATCTAGATACAGAGATGCATATACCAAGGAGGGAGGAGCTTCCAAACACGAAGAGGGGCGTTGTCCTTAGAAGCTTGCTGAGATAAGAAATTCGATGAGTTATTCTTCTCACGCCGTATTTTCACGAAGGTCACCGTCCAATCCGAAGACAACATAGTCCAGATTCTGGTTATGAAATATCGAGCCTATTAAGTGTTAACATCACCACCCTACCGGAAAACCATCACTGCATGTGCACAGTCAGACGCGCAGACAACATCTTTAAAACCCAACTCCGAAGCATATCTCAAACCCAACTCTATGGACAAAATCTCAGCTTCAAACGCGCTCCCGACACCATGATTGCAAGAAATCCCTGAAATCCAATCACCACCGGCTTTTTCAACCACTGTGGCTTTGCCCATTTGTCGTATCACGAAAAAAGAAAATTTTGTTTAACTATGAAATTATTAATTCATAAAAATTAGCACAAACACTAATTCATACAATTCTTCATCAGCTCTTCATCTTCTTCATTTTTTTCATCTTCTTCATACATTTTCAAAAGCCTTCATAAGTCTTCCATTCTCAAACTCAATCAAAACATTTAACTGATTCTGGATTAAAACAGCAACACTCAATCAGCCACCGCCATGTCCGCTCGCCGTTGCGGCAGAGGTGGCGGCATGTTGACGGAGAACAACTCACGGCAAGGTAGAGACCCAGAATCAGAGTAAGAAGACAAAAATCAGAAGCAACCCCAAAAATCCTAGTCATCTTTCTTAAACACTCTTGGTAAAATACCCTCAAGATTTGCTTTTCATTTCATCTGCATAATCTACCCATAAACTCAGATTAAGATAAAGGATACAGAACATAAAATTTGGTTGCTCAAAGAATATGAATTATAGATAATACAAAGCTTGAATCCAGATAAATGTTAAATCTGTACATGAATGTGTTGCTCAAAACTAAGAAAATAGATTACAGATCTGAGAAATTTATCCAAACCAGTACCAACCACAACTGAAACAACATATCTGGAATAAAGAGAGATCGAGAAAGATTGAGAAGCTTGTTACCAACAACAATAACAAAGGGGAACTTGAGAGTTTGAGTCGACCCAAAACTACATAAACCCACAAACCCAAAATCCCAAAATCACAGCACCACTTACTGTTGAGGAAAAGTTGCGAACTTGGTGATATGAAGCAAAAGATAGAAAGGATGGTGGCGGTGGCGCAAAAAGCAGTGTGGTGGTTTCAGGCCGCGACGTAGATCGACGCTGGAGGGTGGATCTAGTCTGAAGGGTGTGAGAAAGTGTACTGGATCGTGTTTGAGGGTCGAATCGAGATGGAGGTAGAAGGGCTCAACTCCAATCTGGTCCAGGTTGTCTCCTTTGCCGTCGCAACCCCTGTCAGGGAAAGGACGAGGTAGATCTGGTTGTGGTGGTTGTGGCGGAGGGCGAGGAGGTTGAGGGATGGAAGAAGAGTGTGGGTTTGGGGAAGAAGAATGGGTGTCGTGGTTGTGTGAAGGAGAAGAGAAGAAGTTAGGGTTTTGGTTGAGAGAGGGAGGCAAAGAGGGAAGATGCGGCGGCAAATGAGAAGGGAGAGAGATGAGGGTTTCTAGTGTGTTGGGTGAGAGAAGGAGAAGGAGACTATGGTTCTAGGACAACCACATTTTAAGATGGTGGGGGTTAGGGTGTTGGGTTTGAGATGAAGAACACTCATCAATGGTGAAGAACATTGATGAAGATGAATAGCAGAATAAATTATTACAATTTAAAAAAAATCAGAAATGGGTGGATTTGAAGATGAAGATGATGAAGGTTGTTGTGAAGATGAAGATGATGAAGGATTAAATTTAGTGATTAAGTTTTTTTTTTGTTTTTTTAATTAATAATTATAATTTAATTTAATTATTAATTATATATGTGGAATTTAAAATTTAATTAAAAATGATATGGATAATGCCACGTCATCTCTGTCCTGCCACATTTGCCCTCGTCGGAGTTCTGGTCTCCGGCAAGGACTGAATAAAAATTTGGTGCAAACTTAGGGACCTTTAGCAAACTTTTTTCCGACGAGGGACCAATTGCAGATATTGGTACAAACTCAGGGACATGTTGAACCATTAACCTTAATAAATATAAAGATAAGAGATAAAATTACTAATAATTTCCTTTCTTCATAATTTTATTATCTTTTAACAAAATAATGCAATATTTAAATTATATGACAATGTACATAATTTACATTACAATAGGTTTAGAAATATCAATTTTATCAATAAGGTGTAGATTTAGTGGTAAAAGCTAGACCTATTAAGGATAAGAATACAAGTTCGATTCCAAGGAAAGACACTTGTTGGGAGAAATTACAGTTTCTTGAACGGGTGTAAACATCCGTCAAAAGAAAAAAAAATGACAATTGTTGACATGAAAAAAAAAAGGAAATGAGAATTGTATGAGGTGTGTAATGTGTTAAAAGAATTTAAATCCTCTCGTGTGAAATTTCTCTCATGTGTCATCATGTGATGACATATGAGAGAACTTTCACATGAAAGGATCCAATTCCGTGTTAAATAAAACAAAAATAAGAATTGGTAAAGGAAAAACAAGACAGGGATTCATCGATGTTATTGTTGTACTAGAATAGAGGGACATATACCAGTAATAGGAAGTTACAACCAATAGTCAAGGTCAAGGTACATCCACCTCAAACATACACATAAGTCTTATCCTGAAGTTGGTTTGTTTTTGTCATCGTACAACTATACAAAATAACAATAGACTTATATCCTTGTGAGTCATAAATAGACAAGTTTCAAACATGAAACAACCATAGCAGAACAAAAACTGGGGGTAGAACAGAAAGAATATCATTCAGAGGGAAGAAAGAAACTATGGGGGATTTCACGATATTAGCATGTTACAATGAATCTCTGCTTCATCCCAATCGAATCTGGCAAACTGGTCATGTTGTAAAATCAGAGCTCCCTGTTCTCGCCTTTCAAATTGCCTTTACTGCGTTCTTGTCTAGTATTTTCTTCATCATCTATAAACCCCTCTATCAACCTCGTCTTCTTTCCCAAATCTCTGTAAGTATTATATGCAAATGCTACAGTTCTTGTATAAAATGATGAAATATTGTGATTAAATATCAGTCAAACATTTCTATAAAAAATACATCATACGAAATTTCTTATTTGTCGTTCTAAATTCAATTTTGTAGGTTGGTTTCCTCCTAAAGACAATAATAGGGGAGTACACATCTGTTTTTGAGTACATTTTTCCTGTGAGTGGGCTCATAAATATTGAAGTCCTGGCACACATTGGTCTCATCTACTACTCCTTCCTCAGTGGTTTGGAGATGAACTTAAATACCATTCTACAAGCAAATAAGAAGGCTACAAGCATCGCCGTTGCCGGGATTGCCTTACCCATGGCGATGGCACCGGCCTTATATGCTCTGCATCGAAAAGTTTATATCCTCACCCCTGGCGATAGACTTGAAGAAAATTCAATTCGTGCTAACTTACTTTGCACTCTAGTTTTCACTGTAACAGGTTTTCCAGTAATAGCTCAAACCCTTTCTGATCTCAAGCTCCTTTACACGGGTCTCGGCAAAACCGCTTTAACAGCAGCCATGATTAGTGACACCTATGCATGGATTCTTTTCACTTTGATGGTTCCATTTTGTACTAATAATGCTGAAGCAGGAGCACTGTACTCAGTGCTATGCACCATAATATTCATTGCTGTTTGCGTCTTTGTGCTACATCCTATCCTTGAAAGGTTCATTAACAAAAAGACAGAAAAGGATGAGTGGCAAGATGGCCAATTAGTCTTTGTGGTGATGGGGGTCTTCGTATTTTCATACTTTACAGATCTTCTTGGCACACATGGGATTGTTGGGGCTTTTGTGTATGGACTCATTCTACCTCATGGCAGATTTTCTGACATGGTGATGTCAATTTCAGATGATTTTGGTGCTGGGTTTCTGGCACCAATGTACTTCTCTGGAAGTGGAATGAAACTCATATTGACCACTATTTTTTACCAGGCAAATTGGCCCTTAACATTGTTAGTGGTACTCTTGTTGTGTCTTCCCAAGATTTTAAGCACTATGTTGACCACTTTCTTCTTCGGCATGCACGCTCAAGAAGGTTTAGCCCTGGGCTTGCTTATGAATACCAAGGGTGCCATGGCACTGATTATTCAATGCATGTTTGGAAATTGGTTCGAAAAGCACACTGAAATTAAAATCAAGATGGACAGAAACAAAAGCTAAGAGAAGTTACTTCTGTTAAATGTTGTGCAAATTGAGATTCTACGTGGAATCAAAGAGTGGGTGCAAGATCGTAAATCATAAAGTCGTAAATCAAATCATAAAATTCTACCATAAATGTAAAAATACATATAAAGGTATACATATCCATAAAAAATAGCATAGATAGGGAAAATATAATGTAAATCCTATCATTAAGCTAGAGTTGAAATAAAAATTCATAAGATTAACACCCTAATAAGAGTAATAAACTAAATCCATAACAACAAAATTTTGACTTCATCGAGGTTTTTGAACGAGTTTCCAAAGACACATTTCCTCAAAATCTTTAATTTTGATTACTTAAACAATAGCAATTGAATCTAAAAGTTCTTGGAATGTGTTATTGCAGATTTTGTCACTACAAACCTATGCTGTTATTACCTCTGCTGTTCTCCTAATGACTGTAGTGGTTGCTCCCATCATAAACATCATCTACAAGCCCAGAAAGAGATTTGAGCAAAACAAGCTAAAGACTATACAGAAGCTAAGAGCTGATGCAGAGCTCCGAATTCTGGTGTGTGTCCACACCACGCGCCAAGCCACGGGCATGATCAGGATGATTGAATACTTTAACACCACAAGACTTTCCCCAATACATGTTTTTGCTCTCTACCTTGTTGAATTCACCAAACGCGGTGCTGCGCTTGTTGCTGCTCATATGGAGAAGTCTATTAGTCACCTCGGAGCACAAAACCTGACCACAACAGAGGCAGAGTTAGAGAGCATTACCAGCACCTTCAAAGCGTTCGCAGAGGAACATGATGCTGCCAGAGTCCAGACCTTAAATGTCATGTCAGACTATGACACCATTCATGAGGACATACACAACGCAGCAAATGAGAAACACACAAGCCTAATTCTCCTCCCATTTCACAAACAGTTAACTTCAGAAGGCTTGCTTGAAACAACAAGTGCTGCATATAGAGATATAAACCAAAAGATAATGCACGGCGCACCTTGTTCTGTGGGGATCTTTGTTGATCGCGGTGCTGGGACGTTACCCAGAGAGAACTTCCACGTTCTCATGCTCTTTGTTGGTGGCCCTGATGACCGCGAAGCCTTGGCGGTTGCGTGGAGGATGGCAGGGCACGCAGGAATCGTGCTATCGGTGGTTCGACTCCTGTTGTTCGATGAAATGGCAGAGGTGGACACTTCGAGACACGCTGAAGCGCAAGGGTTGTTATCTGCAGTGATGGATAGTGAGCAGCAGAAAGATTTAGATGATGAGTATGTGAGTTCGTTCAGACTGAAGGCAGTGAACATGAGTGATGATTCTATATCCTACTCAGAGATTGATATCCACACTGGTGATGATATCAATGCAGTCCTCAATGAGATGGAAAAAAACGGATGCGATTTATACATAGTTGGACAAGGGAATTGTAGGAACTCTCGTGTGTTATCGAACTTATTAGAGTGGTGTGATTGCCCAGAACTTGGTGTTATAGGGGATATTTTGGCATCAAAGAATTTCGGTTCACGTTCATCTGTGCTGGTTGTGCACCAGTATGGGTTTGGAGGAATGGTTTTTGGAAAGGATCCCAACAACACTAATTATGATGGGCCTGAGTCGCTTGAGGTGAGGACAGATTGATATAGGTTGGTAGCATGACACTGTCAAATAGAGGATACTACTATGAGTTTTGAATTGATCACATTTTATTTTCTATTACAATTCATTTTGAGACAGTTTTTTTTCTTATTTCTCTTTACTGTTTTCACTATATGTCGCAATCGTGTGTTTTACTAACATAAGTACTTTAAATTCTGGGTAAAATTAAGCAACTCTTCCTATAAAATCACTGAAGTGAGAGCTTCAACACATAAATGCCTAGTTGCTGCCAACAGTTTCCAACAGTCTTGAAAACTTTGATAGTAGTTTTGCAATTCACCTGGCTAAACTTCACAGGAAAAAGGTATAGAGCAAAACCAACATACCTATGATCACAGATACTCTTCCTTGGTCACAAATACACAATACAAAAACACAATATAATTAATTGACCAGAAAAGAAGGGATGGAATTAAAAAGTGAAGGAAAAATGAATAACAGATTAAAGGTTTTTTTCATTCTGTCTGTCCTATTAAAACTGTGATTATTCTCACTAACCTTTGAATGGTTCTGATATATAATTAAAATTAAATACCTATATAACTTATAAACTGAAGTTTTAGAGAAATCTCACCAATCCAGCTACAGAATAATCTTTTCAAAAAAGCTATCTTTTTCTTAAAACAGCTGCCACACACACATGAATGCTTTATAACTTTGAACTGTTCATTGAATTATTGCACTTGCACTCTGTAGCTTCCTAGAAATTCCTCCAATAGAGACCGCACTTGAAAATATCTTTTTGTGAGATTTCTGCTAACCCTGTTTTCACACTTGATCTAATCAATCATCCACGCACCAAAACTTGTCTCTTATCTTCTTCATCACTTTTCAACTAATTTTGCATCTCTGAACTGAAGATGGCTGAGGCCTTGCTTGGAGCTGTGTTTGAGAATTTGCTATCTCTGGTTCAGAACGAATTTGCAACCATTTCTGGAATCAAGGGAAAGGCTGAAAAGCTCTCACGCACTCTACAACTGATCAAGGCTGTTGTTGAAGATGCTGAGGAGAAACAGATCACAAACAGATCCATAAAGGTTTGGCTGCAGCAACTCAAAGATGCTGTGTACGTGCTAGATGATATCCTTGATGAATGTTCCATAGAATCTCTTCGACTTGGTGGCTTATCTTCTTTCAAGCCAAAGAACATCAAGTTCCGCCATGAAATTGGCAACAGGCTGAAAGATATTTCAAGGAGATTTGATGAGATTGCAGACAATAGGAACAAGTTTGTTCTACGAGAAGGTGTTCGTGAAAGGCTAACTGACGTAGCTGAATGGCGCCAAACCAGCTCAATCATTCCTCAACCCAAAGTATATGGACGAGAAGATGATAAGGAGAAGATTGTGGAGTTTCTTCTCACCCAAGCACCCAGATCTGACTACCTTTCCATTTATCCGATTGTTGGCTTAGGTGGAATTGGAAAAACAACCCTCACTCAAATGGTCTACAATGATGATCGGGTAAGAAACAAATTTGACATAAAAGTTTGGATTTGTGTTTCTCAGACTTTCTCTGTCAAGAGTATTTTGTGCTCCATTGTAGAAACTATCAAAAAAGAAAAGTATGATGCCTGGAATTTAGATGTAATAGAAGGAAAAGTGCAAGAATTGTTGCAAAGTAAAAGATATTTGCTGGTTCTGGATGATGTGTGGCAAAAAAGTCAAGAGTTGGAGTTTGGATTAAGCCTGGACAAATGGAACCAGTTGAAATCTGTATTGTCATGTGGATCCAAAGGTTCTTCCATTTTAGTATCCACTCGTGATATGGATGTTGCTGCAACCATGGGAACATGCCAATCTCATCATTTGTGCGGTCTCTCTGAGGATGAATGTTGGATGTTGTTCAAACAATATGCGTTTGGTCCTGACAAAGAAGAGTGTGCAGAGCTTGTAGCTATAGGCAAAGAGATAATAAAGAAGTGTGGAGGATCACCTCTTGCAGCACAAGCATTAGGAGGTCTCCTACGCTCAAGGAGTGAGGAAAATGAATGGCTTGAAGTTAAAGAAAGCGATCTTTGGAATATACCGGGTGAAAACTCTATTTTGGCTGCCTTAAGATTGAGCTACTTTCATTTAACGCCAACCTTAAGGCAGTGTTTTGCTTTTTGTGCCATATTTCCAAAAGATACACGAATCAAGAAAAAAGAGTTGATTGATCTTTGGATGGCCAATGAGTTTATTTCATCTAGGGTAAACTTGGAGGTTGAAGATGTTGGCAATATGATTTGGAAAGAATTGTACCAAAAATCATTTTTCCAAGATATGGAATTGGATGAGGATTCAGGAGAGTTTTCTTTCAAGATGCATGATCTTGTCCATGATCTCGCTCAATCAGTCATGGGGCAAGAGTGTATGACTTTGAAAGATGATAATATCACAGATTTGTCAAAAAGCACACACCATGTTAGTTTTGGCTATACATTCTCACTCAACAAGGGTGTCTTCAAAAAAGCTGACTCTTTGCGAACATTATATGGATTAGATGATTACAACACAACTCTTTCTGGTTTCTTCCCAACTCACCACCGCTCTCTTCGGGTATTACGGGCAAGTTCTTTGAATTTATCATCACTCGAGAAATTAATTCATTTGAGGTATTTGGAGATTTCTCATCTTGAGATAAAAACCTTACCCAACTCAATTTATAGCTTGCGGAAATTGGAAATCTTGAAATTGATAAGTTTGAAAAATCTTACCTGTCTGCCCAAAGACTTGGCTTGCTTACAGAATCTCCGACATCTTATCATTGAAAATTGTGCTTCATTGTCTAGTATGTGCCCTTACATTGGAAAATTATCCTGCCTCAGAACATTAAGTACATACATTGTCAGTTTAGAAAAAGGGCATAGCTTGTCGGAGTTGCATGATCTAAAGTTGACAGGAAATCTGAGCATTTTTGCCTTACAAAATGTTGGCAGTTTATCTGAAGCTCAAGAGGCCAATTTGAAGGCAAAAAAGGATCTCCACACTTTAACCTTGAGTTGGACCCGCCAGGGTGAAATTAAGTCATACTCTACTGATCCTGAGCTAGTACTTGAAGCGCTTCAACCCCATTCAAATCTCAAGAGTTTGAAAATAGTTGAATATCAAGGATTAGAATTCCCAAGATGGATAAGTATGCTCAATAATTTAGTTGATCTTCAACTTGGTGGTTCCGATAAGTGCGTGCAGCTTTCATTGCTTGGTAGACTACCATGTTTAAAAAAACTTGAAATGTGGAGGATGAGTAATGTGCAGTACGTAGATGATGATGAATCTTATGACGGTGTGGAGATGAGGGCTTTCCCATCTTTAGAGAGACTCAGATTAGGAAATTTACCAAAGTTAGAAAGGTTGTTGAAAATGAAAAGAGGGGAAATGTTCATGTTCCCCCATCTTACCTATTTGACTATCATGTATTGCCCTAAATTGGTGCTTCCATGCATTCCCTCTGCTAAAAGCCTTGGCTTAACTGTTCCTACCAATGAATTAGCTTGGCCAGTTGGTAGTCTCCCTGGTCTTACCTCCCTCTCTCTTTTTGCCCAAGAAGGCCTGACATGTTTCCCAGAAGGACTGTTGAGGAACCTACCTTGTCTTCGAAGTCTGAATTTATATGAGTTCCGAAAATTGAAGGAATTACCACATGAACTCTTCAACCTCAACACTTTGGAGCATCTTTTCATCAAGACGTGGGATGAGCTGGAGTGTTTACCGAAGCAAGGTTGGGAAGGTCTTCGCTCCCTTCGAACTCTGGAAATTTATGATTGTAGTAGATTGAGATCCTTGCCAGATGGTGTTCGACACCTCACTTCACTTGAATTTCTAAAAATTTACGGATGCCCAGCATTAAAGGAGAGAACAGAGGAGGATTGGGACAAGATACGTCACATTCCAAAAGTAGAAATTAAATGGTGAAGAAACAGACAGACACGTTTTGAAGAGTAAGTGTGAAATTGAATGATAATTCAACTTGTTTATTCAGTTTACTGCATGTCATGTCTAGCTGGGCAGATTAATAATCTTTTTAATGTGTTTGCAGGACATATATGATATATGCCGCTCTCGGCTTCACCAGGTCAGTAATTCATACATGCTTAATGCCATTCTCTTGTATCAATGTGTTTGGAGGATGGATATGTATATGCCACTCTCAGCTCGTTTATTGTCTTGTCTCTTCTATATGTCAGCATTTAATACATCTAAGTGCTTTGGATCTGTTTGAATTTTCTTGATATCATTATTGAAAAAAATAGACTTTGTTGATGATCCAAACTCATCTATTACTATATCTAACATATTAATTTAAATTACAAAAGATATTTTATTATTTGGCTTAAAAAAATATTATGTGTTAAACAAGTGTCCAAGCCAACGAGACGTGTTGAGTGTCGAGTGGGAAAAAAAAAACTTTGCTCGGACACTACAAAAATGTCTGACACGTATCATATGAGTGGTAGATCAATGTACCACACAAGAACACACCCGGTGATTCAGAGCCACCAATCCAATTCAAGACCAAAATTAACGAGAACAAACAAATGCTAAATTGAAACCATAAGGAAATTCTTTATAAAAGATGATGATAAATTGATATTGATAGTATAACTAAAAAAGTATCAGCATAGTAGCTATTAATTTATTGCAGTGAAACAGAGAGGGAACAAATACCATCAAGCTTGATATCCAGCGGAGTGGTTGGTGGTGGCACAATATCCAGTTCACGAGGGTAGCCGGCGATGGTGTTTGAGGTTCGAAAGCGGGTCGACGGGAAGAGCCTCCGTTATGGTTTCAGGGGGCGAACGCACAGCAGAGTCGATTTCGGATCCGGGTCAGAACGGAGGTTCTCTATTGGAAGCTGAGGAGGTTTGGCTATGGGCACAAGCCACTCATGCCTCAACCACACTTACATGGCACCTGTTATTTTTATTTTTAATTCAATTGACACTAAGCAACACTCACCTTTTTTTCAACACTTTTTTTATTAGATAAAATTCATGTTCTACTAAAGTGAAAGCGTGGACCCACATTTTTAATTCTTTTACGTTAATTTCAACTAATAAAAAAAAGTGTGTTGAAAATATAGTGTTGTTAACGTTTTTCTTGTTTGGGTTAAATATGTTTTCAGTTTTTATAAAATAAGGGTGAATTAAATTTGTCTGTTTAAAAAACTTTCATAATAGCTTCTAGCCCTCAACGTTAATGAAAGACTTAAATAACTTTTTCGTCTCAGCAAAATGCTCCATTTTTTGTCCCTAGAAAAAAAAGTTTCGTTTTTCATCCTCCCAAAATTACACATTTTGTTTTTCGTCATTACCGTTAAATTTTCAATCTAAATCAAACGGAAGTCAATGTTAGCAAATCCGTTTGCATTCTTTTTGGTCCTGGTAATATGCCTCAATTCCATTTTTCATCCTTCTAAATGTCAAATTTCGTTTAAGTTGGATAGAAATTTTGACGGCAATAACGAAAAACAAAACGTGTGATTTTCGAAGGATGATAAACAATATTTTTTCTAAGGATGCAAAAACAGAAATGGAGTATTTTGCGGGGACGAAAAAGTTATTTAAGTCTTAGAGAAATAAGTGAAATTAGTTTTTACGGTGCATTTTGCAGTGGTTTAAACTGTCGCTAACATATTTTGCGGTGGGTAAAAACTGCCATTAATGCACAACAACCGCCACAAAATGAATGAGAAAGACTAATTTCGCAAATGTTGTAAACTAAAATATTTGAAAATTTTTAAAGGGACCAAATCCAATTCACTATTATTTTACAGTGACTAGATCGGGCGAACAGCTCTGTCCCAGGGTGGCCGTCCTATCAGACCCTCGCTTGAGGGCGAGCGAGGCACATGACGAGAAGGGCTGGTTGACCACCCTATTGGATACGTCATCAGGGCCCCACAGCAGGGGAGGATGCACAAAATCATAGGTAGTACCCCTTTTTGTATTCAGTATTTTTTGTACGGGTTTCTGAGCCAATGATTAATAGGCCCAGAAAGGCCATTTTTTAGAAAAATCATGGTTTGACAGCTCTCCCTATAAATAGGGGTGATGCATTGAAAGAGGGGATATTTTTTCTAACTCATTTAATACAAAGGATTTCATTTCCATATTTGTTCAACTCTTATCCTTCGGTTTTGTGCTAGTATTTCTGGTGTTTTAGCTTAGGCTAGAACATTTTGACGTCGTCTAGCAAGGATTGAAGCACTTCTACCTAGCAGATCTGCCATTTTTTATGAACAGAGGTGGCAGAAGGAGAAGAGGAGGACGTTGTGGCTGCTAGCCTTTGCGGTGCTCAGGGAGATGTCACCCTGACACCGTGCAAGCTGAGGATCCAGTACTATTGGAGCAGGAGGTGCAACCGACGCCAGAGCAACTGCCGGTGGTGGCTAATGCGGAGCCTGGTATTCAGCCAAATCTAGCACCGGTGATGATGGCGGCTGAGGCGCAACAGCTCTTGGCCACGGTTCAAGCGATCCAGCGGCAGAATGAACATCTGCAAGCACAACTAACATACCTTCACTAGCAGCGTGACTATCGCCAAGGAGGCCGCGTGGAGGCACAAAATTTTGTGGATTTTCAGTCGTCCACCCAAGTAGTGGTGACGGTCGAAATCCTAGAGCACTTATAGACCTTGGCGTTGGACACTTACTCCGGTGATACAAATCCAGTTGACCATTTGCGCTATTTCAATAAGAAGATGGTGATAGGTGGGGCGACGGATGCTGTCAAGTGTAGGTTGTTACCTTCAACGTTCAAATCAACCGCCATGATTGGGTTTGTAGCACAGCCGCCCTACTCCATAACAGATTTCAGGGACTTGTCAACAAGGTTTTTATGACCAATCAAGTGTTTATAAGGGTAGAGCAAACCTCAACTATTAAGCTAGTTTTTGTAGTTAAGTTAGACCTCCCAATTTCTAATACACCTAGCTGTTGCATAACATTTGCATTTGTAGTTTTGAATGCATGGACTTTCAACCCATGACCACATGCTTAAAAGACTCGAGCCCCTTCCATTTGGACCAACATATTACTAGTATTTGTCATGTTTCCATTCTCAAGTTAAATGATGAGAATCTTAAATTCCTGTAAGAATAGATGTTAATTTTAAGGATAACTATCCACTTCTACTATTTATCACATGTATTTATAAATTTCAAAATATAAAATACATACTAAACACATTTATACAATTTAGCTTAGAATAATACAGCATTCTTGGTAATATAATTTCATACAATTTATATATATATAAGGTATCAATTCCTCACTTAGTTCACATTGAGACATGCAATTTTTTTTAACAACATGAACATGACATTAATCCCACACAAAACACTTTCTCCACACCAGAACAAACAATAAAGGATATAGAGACCTTAATTAAATAATGGTTCAAGCCCCTAAAAATTGATTTTGACCCACACAATCAATACATTATTCTCCATTATGTTGTATAGAGATGTGTTGCTTTATTCCTGTGTTCATCAATCAAGTGTCACCATTTCGAATCAATTCTACAAATTTAGACTTGATATCTGCTGGAATTCGAATAGGTTTCTGGTTTTTGTTAATCCACACTCCTGTGGCCTTAGCTTCCCAAATAGGCTGCCGCAAAATTAAATTCACAGAATATCAACAAATATTCTCAAAGATGGAAAAGGAATAAATTGTAAGTGGTGGAGATGGACCTCTTGGTTGGGGAGTTTATAGATGATGTGATTAAAGTGTACTCGAGCAGCAGAACAACCAGAAATCCAAACCCTCACAACAAATTTGTCTCTACTCTGGATACATATTTTTAAAAGTAATTAAGAGCTAGCTGTTAGAATCAAATATGTAAATTTATCACCATTGCGAGCCACATCCTCGCAACTAAGACTAAAACGATTTGAAACTAGAAAGGAAGAAGAAGAAGACAAATTGCAGAAACAGAGGAACGTGAAGAAACAAACAGCATAGTAGCTGGAATGAATATTATCATTGATTATCAAAGTATAGAATACAAGTATTTATAATACTTTTAGCTAACTAACAATTATAACTGATTCAAGGAATTAACTTCCACCAGTTAGTGTAACAGAATTCTGTTAGCTATCAGATAACTAACTTGCATGTAATTCTGTTATTATTTTGTTGCACGTGATACTCCCCCTCAAGATGAAGATGGATTGTAAATATCCAACATGTTCATCTTGGACACCAATAACTGGAATCTGGCTGGTAATAGTGCTTTGGTAAAAAGATCAGCAGTTTGCTGTGCTGTAGTCAAAGGAAGAAGCTTCATGAGTCCTGCATGCATCTTTGTGCGCACAATGTGGCAATCAATCTCTAAATGCTTGGTTCGTTCATGGAAAACAGGATTAGCAGCAATATGTAAGGCACTTCGATTATCACAATATAGAACAGACGGCTTAGCTAGTTGGATACCCAAATCCTGGAAAAGAAAAGTTAACCATTGCAACTCACAAGTTGCACTAGCCAAAGCTCGATATTCTGCCTCTGCTGAAGATCGTGCAACTGTTGTTTGTTTCTTGGCTCTCCAGCACAATGGTGAAGATCCTAGAAAAAAACAGTAACCACTTGTAGAACGCCTCGTATCTTTACAACCAGCCCAATCTGCATCTGAAAATCCAAGCAACTGCAAAGTAGAATTCCTAGGGAAAAAGAGTCCCTTGCCTGGGGTGCCTTTGAGATAACGAAGAACCCTTTGGGCTGCAGTGAAATGAATCTGAGTGGGTTTTGAAAGAAACTGACTCAATTGCTGCACTGCAAAAGCAATGTCAGGCCTGGTAGTGGTAAGATAGAGAAGTTGCCCAATTAATCTCCTGTATTGCGGGATGTTGTCATAAGCAGGACCAGAGTCTTGATGAAGTGAAACACTAGGATCTAAAGGAGTAGAAGCAGGCTTGCAACCCAGAATTCCTGCTTCAGTTAAAAGATCAAGGCAATATTTCCTTTGACACAATGTAATCCCTGTAGAAGAATGTGCTACCTCCAAACCCAAGAAATACTTAAGTTGGCCTAGGTCCTTAATTCCAAAATGTGAATGTAAATCAAGCTTGACCTGAGTAATGATTGCTATATTATTGCCTACTAATATTATGTCATCCACATAAACTAGTAAGGCTGTAAAAGAAGATCCTAAATGTTGGAGGAAAACAGAATGATCTGAATGAGCTTGGATAAAATTCATAGTTAAAAGAAGACTGGACAGCTTCTCATACCATTGTCTACTTGCCTGCTTTAAGCCATAAAGTGACTTGAGTAACTTACACACCTGACCAGAATTTGCACCTTGAAGACCTTGTGGAACTTGCATATACACCTCCTCATGAAGCTCACCATGTAGGAAAGCATTGTTCACATCCAATTGATGAACATGCCATTTATACACAGAGGCTAAGGCTAGTATTACACGAACAGATGTGAGTTTGGTAACTGGAGAAAATGTGTCAAAGTAGTCTACTCCTTCTGTTTGGTTATAACCTTTTGCTACTAGTCTAGCTTTATACCTCTCTATTGTGCCATCTGCCTTTCTTTTAATTCGGTACACCCATTTAGATCCAATAGGTATAACTCCTGATGGTAAATCAACAATCCTCCAAGTATGATTGGCTTCAAGAGCTCTTATTTCAGCTTGCATAGCTTCTTGCCAACACTTATGTTGTATTGCTTCTGCAAAAGTCTGAGGTTCACTAGTAGTTGTTAAAGAAAGTGTAAAAGCTCTGTGATCTGCACTCAGCTTGTGATAAGAAAGAACAGAAGAAATTGGATACTGAACAGTGCTAACATTGTTGAGGTGATAATCAGCAAGATGTAATGGAGTAACTCTTGTTCTGGTGGATCTTCTTAAGGTAGATATAGGTGATTCAATATTTTCTGAGTTCTCAGTATCTACAAAAGTGGATTCAGACAGAGGCAAATCAGGAAAATTAGGCATTGGAGTTACTGACTGTAAAGTAGAGGATTGTAGGGGTTGTGCCTCATGATCAATGTAAGACCAAGGCTGAGTCTGTAAATCAGTACTAGATTGGTAGGGAAAAACCAATTCTTGAAATTCAACATGCCTTGATACTACAATCTCCTTGCTAGTAATATCATACCCTACATATCCTTTCATTCCTGTTTTATAACCAAGAAAAATACACTTTCTTGCCCGAGGTGCCAGTTTAGATCTCTGAATAGGAAGTGTAGAAACATAACATAAACAGCCAAAAACTTTGAGATCCTCCAAAACTGGCAATTTTCCATGGAAAAGCTGATAAGGTGATTGAAAATTTAAAACTTCAGAAGGCACCCTATTCATTATAAAAACTGATTGCAAGACTGCATACCCCCAAAACTTAGAAGGAAGTGAAGATTGCATAAGCAAAGCTCTAGCAATGTTAAGGATGGTCTGATGCCTTCTTTCAACCCTTGCATTCTGTTGTGGTGTGTTAACACAACTTCTTTGATGAACAATTCCTTTATGATTATAATAGAAAGGCAAAGAGAATTCTGGACCGTTGTCAGTCCTTATGGTTTTAACCTTGGAGGCATACTGATTTTCCACCAGATTAATAAAAGCCTTGACTTGTTCTTGCACTTCACCTTTGGTTTTAAGTAAAACTATCCAAGTGTATCTACTATAGTCATCTACCACAGTCAAGAAATATTTATGTTTATGCATGGTTTCAACTCGAAAAGGACCCCAAATGTCCATGTGCAACAATTCAAATCTGGTAGTAGAACAACTAGGACTAACAGAAAATGACAATTTCTTTTGTTTAGCATAATGACAAATATCACAAGTCTTAGCTTTGTGTACATGAATTGATGGAAAATCTTTGCTCAAAATCTCTATGCTTTTATCAGCTACATGTCCTAACCTAAAATGCCATAAGGCCACTTTGGGTAAAACAAAAGAATGGAATACATGGTGATCTGCAGCCTTGAAGGATGATAAAGTTGTGTGCTCCACATCAAGGTAGTAAAGACCTTTGTGAAGACTACCCAAACCAGTCATCTTCATGTTCATTTCCTGAACATCACAACCTTTCTCAGTAAGAATAATTTTACAATGTAAATCTGTAGTGAATTTGGAGACTGAGATCAAGTTAAAACTGAAATCTGGAATATATAAAACATCTTGCAGCAATATGGTTGAAGTAATAGGCACAAGCCCTTTTTGTGATGCAACAACTGAATTACCATTAGGTAACTTGACACTAACTGGCTGGATTTTAGAAATTTTAGTAAAATAAGAAAGCTTATTACAAATGTGATCTGTTGCTCCAGAATCTATGATCCAAATCTTGTGTTGTGGCATGAAAATAGCAGGAGAAGCACAAAGAATACCTTGAACTTCTTGTGCTGAGACTGACACATGATGTGCCTGTGCTTGCTGTGAATTCTTTTCTCCAAGAGTAGAACATTCTTGCTGCAAGAAAGCCTTTAATCTTTGACAATCATCAAAAGAAAACATGTCAAAAAACTTGTCCTTAATATCAGTGGACTGATTTCTATCCTCTTGTTGCTCATTTTCTGTATCAAAGTCTGCCATATTGGCATGATGAGAGGAATTAGAATTGAACTTTGATTTGTAACCAGAATTAGGAGGAAAACCATGTTTCCTATAACAAGTTTCAACAGTATGTCCTGATTTTCCACAATAGGTGCAAATTCGATTGCTTTTGCCCCTACCATAAGATCCATAATTCCTCTTTCCTTCCACTGCATTAACATTAACTTGTTCTTCATCAACAATAACCATTTGCCTTTCATGTTGCAAAGCTAAGGAAAACACTTTAGTTAAAGGAGGTAAAGGATTTGACAATAAAATCTGTGATTTTACCATAGCAAAATTGTCATTTAGTCCCATGAGAAAACGCATCACATGATCTTGCTGTTTGTATTCTTTGGCCAAACTACTCGCAGGACAGGCACACTTAATTGTGCAAATACAAGCAGGAAAAGGTCTATAGTTATCTAGTTCCTCCCACATAACCTTCAATTCAGTGAAAAACTCACTAACACTTAGTGAATTTTGCTTAAAAGCATACAGCTCTTGCTGTAATTCAGCAATTCTCACTAAATCTCCTTGTGAAAATCTTTCTCTCAAATCTATCCACACATCAACTGCATTCTCAATGAAAACAATGCTTTGTGCTATTGTACTAGAAACTGAGTTTAAGATCCAAGAATGTACCAGATTATTGCATCTTTGCCATGCTTCAAAACTCGGATGAAAGGAATCTGGAATATCAACAGCAGGATCTATAAATCTGTACTTGTTCTTAGAAATAATTGCCCTCTTCATTGATCTTGACCATGAATGATAGTTCTGCCCATTCAGCACAGAACTAACAAGAGAAACTCCTGGATTTTCAGAAGGATGTACATAGAAAGGACTAGATGGATCTTGAGAAGGATCCATCAATGGAGGCTGTACTCGTGGCGGCATGATAATCAGAGTTCGCAGCAGAGCTTCAAGATTGAAGCTCTGATACCATAAAACGATTTGAAACTAGAAAGGAAGAAGAAGAAGACAAATTGCAGAAACAGAGGAACGTGAAGAAACAAACAGCATAGTAGCTGGAATGAATATTATCATTGATTATCAAAGTATAGAATACAAGTATTTATAATACTTTTAGCTAACTAACAATTATAACTGATTCAAGGAATTAACTTCCACCAGTTAGTGTAACAGAATTCTGTTAGCTATCAGATAACTAACTTGCATGTAATTCTGTTATTATTTTGTTGCACGTGATATAATTCTTTCCAAGAGTTCATGACGACCTTATCAAGATATTTATAGACAAGCAATCAGTTTATGAATGTAACATAGAAATAATAATGCCTTTTTTTTAAATAGCGAAATAACAATGCCTTTTAACTGTCACAAGACAAAGAAAGATAATTTCAAAAAATTTGCTGACAGTCAACTTAATACATTCAATTTAGCATTTGTCAAGTTTCATGTCAACTTATATTCAGGTCACTTTTTATCTTTAAAAAGAAAATTAAGATATACATGAATGAACTTTTCATTTTTTATTTTTTAAAATGAAAAGTCTTCTACAAGATCATTTGAAAAAATGTAATCTCAAAAGAAATAATTAAGGTAAACAGTAATAGTCTCCAGTATTGAAAATATATTTGTAGCAGATGAGATGAGTTCTCACCATGTTGACAATAACTTGAATAAATTGCGTTGTTGACCACACCAAACTGATCCAACTCATAATCGCGGACTTTTAGTTCAAAATCATAGAACCCATTGCTTCTGCAAAATCATATGGGAAATGAGTATAAAAAGCTTAGATATTTTGTAAAAAAATTGTACACTGTAAGTACATATTAATTAAACTCTAAACTATAACCACTCAAATGTTGTCAAGCTAGAGATAAACAATCCTTCCTAAACCGTTCAAACTTTAATTTTCTATTTTGAGAAGCAAATGAAAGTAAAATTAAATTGGGTTAATGGTTCAAAAGGTCCCTGAAGTTGTATTGAAATCGGTGTTTGGTCCCTCCCCAGAAAAATGACGTTTAGTGGCGGTTTTTTTACAATTACTGACTGCTTTTGACCGCCACTAAACGTTATTTTTCTGGGGAGGGACCAAATACAAATTTCGGTACAACTTCAGGGACCTATTGAACCATTAACCCAATTAAATTATTGCATTCAAACTTGTCTGGTACAATTAATTGCACAAATTTTTTTCCCCATAATTTTCGGAAAAAGCCGTATATAATCCCACGAAAAAAAATCATGTCAATCTAATGCAGCACATACTTCACCTAAAAAAGAAATATAATTAATTTAGTAGGTCGCAGCGCCCTTCCGACAAACACAAAGCGACGCCAGTGCCATCTAAGTTTGATCGCGACTTGTTCTCGGTGTAGTAAGTAAGATGAGGATGTTGAGCACCTCTTCTGATATTGCCATGACTCGCGATTGATATGGAGCCACTTTCATAGTTTGCTGCTAACCCCTCCTACGGCGTATTCCTTCTAAGACTGGTTTCGACACCTCCTCCAAGGACCTCAGCAGGCGTTCGTGATTGTCACTCTCTAGTGTATATGGCATTGGCGGAATAGCGTGGTTTTTTATTCACATATGTGGCCTGTTCATTTGGTTTGGCGTCAGATTTTGATAACGGCGAATGAATTTGCGAGGTGGGGAACAATAACGATGAATCCTAGAGAATCCAGGTTTGTAAAGGGCACGAACTTGATACATCTTCATACGGATGGAATCTAGGTTGTTGGGCCAAATCAGATGGGTGGTGGCTAGGGGTGGCAATATGGGTTGGCGAGGTGGGGCTCGGCCCAACCCGCCATTGGCCCGCCAAAATACGGGTTGGGTTGGGCTAACCCACTTTTAGCATTTTGGTTGAAAGTCTCAACCCAACCCATATTTTGGCGGGCTAGCGGGTTGGCGGGCTAGCCCACTTTAAGAATTTAGTGGGAAAAAAGAGGTTATGCAATGGGGAAAAAGCTAAAAATGTTGCTCTCATTTCTTTGTGCAATGAGAAAAAAAGCCAAAATGTACAATTAGCAATACTACACTACCACAATAACATTGAATTAAACAAGAAGATGTGGTTACTCCCTATTTCTTTGTTTTATGTCGGTCTTGTCATTGAGTTTTGATTCATCTCAACTAGATAATAATAAACAATAAAAAACTTAACATAATTCCATACTAAGAATCAATTCCACAATTACACTAAGAATAAAAACCAGAAATTCATAACCAACTCACAAGTTGCAAAAATTCACAATCATCACAACTCATAAATGTCTTTTAAAACAACAAAAACACAAATCAAAGTCCAACAAATTCACAATAACATATTCTTAGTTCAAAGCTTTTAAGTTCTGAAGGTCTTAGTTCAAAACATTAGATACTCTCTTGGAAGAAGATGCATCCTTTTTTCCATTACCACTACCATCATCAACTTTGAAATCTTCATCACCATTAGGGGCGGGAATATGGGTTGGCGGGGCGGGATGTGCCAACCCGCTATTAACCCGTCAAAATGAGGGTTGGGTTGGGCTGACCCACTTTTAATATTTGGGTTGAAAGTCTCAACCCAACTCGCCAAAAAAGGCGGTCCAAATAGGTTAATCCAGCGGGTCAAGCCCATTTTGCCACCTCTAGTGGTGGCGGGATAGTGAGAGACTCCTCTAGCCAATGACTTTCGGGCTTTTCGTGTTCCTATGGGGTTGGTTGTGCTTTCCTCGCGGAGCTCTTAGCACTTCGAACCGGTTTGAAGCTTGTTTGGGATTTGGGGTTCCGTGAAATTGTTTGCTATATGGATTGTAAGGATATTGTGGAGCTTCTAAGCGAGAACAAGGACACCAGAACCTTTTGGCAACGCGATACAATTGCCTCCATTCGAGCGATGTTGGCTGGGGATTGGAAGGTTCAATTCTCTTATGTTTTGCGTGATAGAAATGTTGTGGCGGATGCGTTGGTGAGGCAAGCCTCTCAAACAGTGTGTCCGATGCGTATTTGGAAGGAGCCTCCATCTTCTGTGATTCCGCTCTTGTGTAAATATGCGGTAGCTTAGTTTGTTTCTTGCTTTTTTGTTTTTTCCTTATGTAACAAAAATAAAAGATTGTATGAGGGAAAGCCAACAAGTAGGGGTGTTTATGAATTGACATAGCTCGAGTTGAAGGAAAATAAAATCCGAACTAACTAATTAAATTTAATTGGATTAATTTGGTTCAGTTTTGAATAACAAATCTGAACCAAACTTATTTGAATAAAGTCAATTGGTTTGGTTCCGGTCATTCTTGACAGTGATGGATCCATAACTTCTAGCTTGTGGGGCAACCCACATAAAAGAATATTAAATGTTAAGTAATTTTAATACTTTCAATATTATTAAATATTCTTGGGCTTAAATACATTTTTAGTTCTTGTAAAATATGTTGTTTTTATTTTTCGTTCCTAAAAAAAAATTCTTGTTTTCAGTCCTCGGAAAATTACATGTGTTATTTTTAGTCCCTGCTAGTTTTTTTCCATCCATTCAAATATGGGTTTTTACAATTTGTAAAAAATTTGAGATGACTGAACTCGATTTCATCGCCTATAGAGCATATCTAAGTGCGTGTGAGAGTGCTTTCAGACTGGTTTGAATGGAAAAGCAACTAGCAAAGATTAAAAATAAAACATGTGATTCTCAGAGAATTAAAAATAAGAAAAAAAAAATTCAAGGACGAAAAATAATGCATATTTTACATAGACTAAAAATGTATTTAAGCCAATATTGTCGTTCTGTTGTATGCTCAAATAACAATCATTTGAAGAGACCAAAAAATTCCTAGATGTTTGGAAAAATAAAAAAAAGAAATGGGTCGTGTGATGTGTGTGAACATAAAATCTCAAATAATTAGTTTAATATAAAAAAAGTTAAAAAAATTTAGAGTCCACTTGAACAGTGGATTTAATTCATAAAATATATTTATTTAGAGATTTTAAATTATCCATACACAATATTTTGTTTGAATATCAAATAATTTTTTAAAAAAAACAATGTAATTTTTTTTGGATAATTTTCTAACTCAAAAATAAAGATTTTAAATTCCACCAATTTTACAGAATTCTAAAAATCCGTTCCATCAAATTCTTATCTCAACTCTTTAACTTATAAAGTACTCTTCAATTTCCAATATTTTAAATATTTATCCAAACAAGATACTTATAAAAGTACAATAACTATAATAAATTCAATTTCTCATCATATTTTTTAAATTTATTGAGATTTTAAATTAATTTATCTGAGTTAGTTTATTAGATTTTAGTGACATTAGAAATAAAAACTCCAAGTGATGAATATATTATCAATGGGTGTGTGGGGGAAATTAATTATATCCTAATAACATTATACGACAATATTACTCAAATGACAAAAATTATGTGGGGGAAATTGCACCTACAACTATAATGTGCATCCTCCCTTGGCGGTTGACATATAAAAATCAAATCATTAAACTTTAAATTTTTATACACATATATTTTACTATTTTTATGTATAAATTTTAATTTTATGTATATATAAAATTTGGAGTAAATTATACTCCATTACCTTAACTTTTTTCTCTATACTTACTCAAATATTACACTCCACTCCATTATATCATCTCATTTATATTAAGTAGCGCTACTTAAAAAATATATTATGATGAAAATTTCTGACGCATATAAATTCGTAGCTAATACTTACATGTTTAGCTGCGAATTCTTGTGAAAATAACCTAAGTTATTTTGTAATGCTTAACTTTGGTGATAGAATTTTCAACCACTAAAATATTCATCATTAATTTCCTCACAAATATTTTAGCTACTCATTTAGTTACGAGTTTTGGGATGGAATTTTCTCTCACTAACTATGTCCATCGTTGAACCCATAACAAAATATGAATTATAATTTGGTTTAATAGCACTTTTGGTCCCTCACTTATCACGAAAGTGCATTTTTTGTCCCTCACGAAAAAATTAGCCAAAAACGTCTCTCACTTTGACAAACGACAGCAGTTTTGGTCCCTCATCACTATTCCGTCAAAAAACTAACATTTTTTGTCAAAAAATTAACATTTTCTAGGTTTTTCAGAAATTGTTCATCTTCTTCACAACCTTCATGTATCAAGAGAAAATTTGAGAAGTGATGATATGATTGGGAAAGGCGAGAGAAATGAAAATAAAATAGAGATGAAAAATGAGTAAAAAAATAATGAAGTTCGAATATATCATAACTCAAGTAAAAATATGGAACGTCAGTTTCGAGATCCTAACTTTGACGGCACTAATAATAATAATAATAATAATAATAATAATAATAATAATAATAATAATAATAATAATAATAATAATAATAATGATGATAATAATAGTATATTATTATTATTATTTTTGTCAAAGCATAAGCAAGGAGTGTTGCCTGGTTTCTTAAGTGGTTTATTGGTTTGGACTGTGTCTAAATACCAACAAATCCCTAGTTTAAAACTGTAAGGTAATTTATTATCTCAAAGCTTAAACTGTTAGGTAAGAGCAAAATGTAAAAAAAAAAAAACTTCTCTAAAATGATATATAAGGTATGTTCCTATATATCATGAAAAGAAAAAATAGTGTTGAGGTGAGTAAGAGAGCGGGGTGCTAGTACCACTATATGTATCTTCCAATTGCTTCAATGCTTTGTTTGGAAAAAATGGTTTATGAAAAGAGGGAGAAAAAAGACTTTAATGGATGAAACTTTATTCCTCGGTTGTGATTTGAAAATGTAAGGATCACTTAACCAAATTATGTAGCTTCCTTGGTACCCACTCTTTCATTTGTCCTACCTTGCATTACACCCGAGCCTCATTACAACCTTTGAATTAGTCTCTCATGTTTGTTGCTATTAGTTTGTTTGATTTTGAGTTGATTAATTGACATATTTGTGGTCGTGTGTGAGTGCATCGTCTAAATTTTTTAAGAAAATTTTCTATACTGTTTCCTTCCGTTCCACCATTTTCCACATAACCAAAATATTCCTTTCCTAGAGCGTTATGCCATGTTTCGTTCCATCTTAAAAATATGACAAATATATAACGGAATCCATATGTCTTGTTACGTTCCCTTCCCACCTGTAAGTGGTGCTGTGATTTTGGGATTTTGGGTTTGTGGGTTTATGTAGTTTTGGGTCGACTCAAACTCTCAAGTTCCCCTTTGTTATTGTTGTTGGTAACAAGCTTCTCAATCTTTCTCGATCTCTCTTTATTCCAGATATGTTGTTTTAGTTGTGGTTGGTACTGGTTTGGATAAATTTCTCGGATCTGTAATCTATTTTCTTAGTTTTGAGCAACACATTCATGTACAGATTTAACATTTATCTGGATTCAAGCTTTGTATTATCTATAATTCATATTCTTTGAGCAACCAAATTTTATGTTCTGTATTCTTTATCTTATTCTGAGTTTATGGGTAGATTATGCAGATGAAATGAAAAGCAAATCCTGAGGGTATTTTACCAAGAGTGTTTAAGAAAGATGACTAGGATTTTTGGGGTTGCTTCTGATTTTTGTCTTCTTACTCTGATTCTGGGTCTCTACCTCGCCGTGAGTTGTTCTCCGTCAACATGCCGCCACCTCTGCCGCAACGGCGAGCGGACATGGTGGTGGCTGATTGAGTGTTGCTGTTTTAATCCAGAATCAGTTAAATGTTTTGATTGAGTTTGAGAATGGAAGAATTATGAAGGCTTATGAAAATGTATGAAGAAGATGAAAAAAATGAAGAAGATGAAGAGCTGATGAAGAATTGTATGAATTAGTGTTTGTGTTAATTTTTATGAATTAATAATTTTTTGAAATTTTTACTCCCTCCGTCCCAAATTATAAGGACCTATTCAGACAATCACGCTTATTAAGAAAACATGTAATAAGCTAATTAATATCTTGGTTTTTTTATTTTTTGTATAAATCTTCCATATATGCCCCTATATGTTAGTATTTGATATATCAAAGGTTGGTTGGGAAGCATGAAAGAGAAGTAATTAGTAGAGGTGATAATTAAAGTTTTGGATTTGAAAATATAATGAATGTAAAGCGTAAAAAAGAAAAAGCGTATTATTTTTTTGTGAAATCTAGAAGGGGTCTTATAATTTGGGACACCAAGTTTGTCTCTAAAAAGTCTTATAATTTGGGACGGAGGGAGTATATTTAATAAATAAATTTAATTTAATTTTAGTTATTAATTAATTATTCACATTATTTAATTAATAAAAATTTAGTGCAAACTGATTGACCTTTTAGCAAAAAAAATTCCGACGAGAGACTAACCACAGATATTGGTGCAAACTGAGGGAGTTGTTGAACTATTAAACCATTCTATATTCATATTTAAGATTACATTTGTGCAATGTACTACATGATGATACGTGCTGGTTTAAGTTTCAATTCCAAAGAGAAAGGTAAATTCAAATAAAAAAGGGTAACACAAATCATTGGTGAAGCAATAATTTCATAGTTAAACAAAATTTTCTTTTTTCGTGATACGACAAATGGGCAAAGCGACAGTGGTTGAAAAAGCCGGTGGTGATTGGATTTTAGGGATTTCTTGCAATCATGGTGCCGGGAGCGCGTTTGAAGCTGAGATTTTATCCATAGAGTTGGGTTTGAGATATGCTTGGGAGTTGGGTTTTAAAGATGTTGTCTGCGCGTCTGATTGTGCACATGCAGTGATGGTTTTCCGGTAGGGTGGTGATGTTAACACTTACTAGGCTCGATATATCATAACCAGAATCCGGACTATGTTGTCTTCGGATTGGACGGTGACCTTCGTGAATATACGGCGTGGGAAGAATAACTCATCGAATTTCTTATCTCAGCAAGCTTCTAAGGACAACGCCCCTCTTCGTGTTTGGAAGCTCCTCCCTCCTTGGTATATGCATCTCTGTATCTAGATGCTATAGGCTAATTTTTGTTTATTTTATTAGTTTTCCTCTAGTAAAAACAAATATCAATATTTCAAGGCTTAATTTCACTATAGTCCCTCTAGTTTTGACTATAGGTGACTTTAGTCTCCTAAGAGTTTTTTGAGCATATTTAATCAACTTTTTAATTGTTGCAAATGTTCCCTCATCATCATTAATCTACTTTAAACTCTTAAATTCTTATTTTTTTAAGAAAAATCTTCACAAATTAAATCAATTTAATAATTTTAGCATTGCCATCAAAATCCACTAGTCAATCCCTAAAAGTGCAATTTAGCCAATAAAATAAAAAACTCATGACTCTTTCTCATTCTTTTTCTCTTAATTTTATTTCATGCAACGTTTTTCTTTCTATTATATATCATATAAAAAAACAATTATTTATTAATGAATAATATTATTTCTAATTACGCTTAGGTTTTTTTCTTGTAGATGTTAACCTTTTTGCTATATGGCAATAGCTCCTCCCAACATATCATCCTTTAATTTAGATCCTATGCAGCTGCTAGCTCCTGTAGCTATAAATAACTAAGTATAGATTTTTAATAATTCATGACTTTTTCTCAACTAAATTACCATTTATAAATCAATAGTTAGAGATTTTGCTTTAAGAGGTGTGGAGAGTGAAAGCTAATGATCCAAATTGATCATCCTTATTACACATAAAAAAAAATATTAACAACACTCTTTTTCCAGCACACAGTCTCTTTAATTAGTTAAAATATTTATAAAAAATATGGGTTCAAAATTTCACTTTAGCCGGATCCATATGAATTTTAAGAAACGGAAATATTGAAAAAAAATAGTATTAGATTGAGTGATGAGTGGCTTGTGCCCATAGCGGTCAAACCTCCCCGGCTTCTAGGAAAGAGCTTTCTTTGACCCTAAAAAAAAAAAAAAAAGAGCTTTCATTCTGACACGGATCCGAAAAGCATTATGTTGCGTGTCCGCCCCTTAAACCATAACGGAGGCTCTTTCCTTTGACCCGCTTCTGAACCCCAAACAGCATCGCCGGAAACCAGCTGCCACCGTTGCTGCCTCCTGAAGCGGATATTGATTACACCACCAAACCACTCCTTTTATGGTATTTTGATTACACCACATTTTTTATTTCTCTCAGTTTCACCGCAACAAATGAATAGCCACTACTTTTTTATTTATATTCTCAATTTATTATCATCTTTTATAGAAGATTTCCTAATAGGTTGATAGAATTCTTTTATTAACTTTTTCAAAGTACATAATCGCTATTAATAATTATGATGTTAACTTTAGTATGTAAAATGTACCAGAATTAGACAATCAAATGTTCAATTGAAAAAGGTACTAAAACAAGCCTGCTCTATTGGTTACTGGGAAAAAATCATATATAGTAGTATCCTCTATTCAATAGTGTGATACTACCATTCTGAAACTATGTTGGAACCTTCATAAGCAAACTAAGCTAGTAAGCTGGCTGGCCTTTTCCATCGAATACACATGTTAAGTCCTTAACAACCCTTATCGACCTGTCCTCACCTCAAGCATCTCAAACCCATTATGATTAGTGTTGTTGGGATCCTTTCCAAAAACCATTCCTCCAAACCCATACTGGTGCACAACCAGCACAGATGAACGTGAACCGAAATTCTTTGATGCCAAAATATCCCCTATAACACCAAGTTCTGGGCAATCACACCACTCTAATAAGTTGGACAACACACGAGAGTTCCTACAATTCCCTTGTCCAACTATGTATAAATCGCATCCGTTTTTTTCCATCTCATTGAGGACTGCATTGATATCATCACCAGTGTGGATATCAATCTCTGAGTAGGATATAGAATCATCACTCATGTTCACTGCCTTCAGTCTGAACGAACTCACATACTCATCATCTAAATCTTTCTGCTGCTCACTATCCATCACAGCAGATAACACCCCTTGCGCTTCAGCGTGTCTTGAAGTGTCCACCTCTGCCACTTCATCAAATAACAGTAACCGAACCACCGATAGTGAGATTCCTGCGTGAGCGTGACCTGCCATCCTCCACGCGACCGCCAAGGCTTCGCGGTCATCAGGACCGCCAATAAAGAGCATGACAATGTGGAAGTTCGTTTTCGGTAAGGTCCCAACACCGCAATCAACAAAGATTCCCACAGAACAAGGTGCATCTTGCATTACCTTTTGGTTTATGTCTCTGTATGCAGCATTTGTTGTTTCAAGCACGCCTTCTGAAGTTAACTGTTTGTGAAACGGAAGGAGAATTAAGCTTGTGAGTTTCTCATTTGCAGTGTTGTGTATGTCCTCATGAATGGTGTCATAGTCTGACATGACATTTAAGGTCTGGACTCTGGCAGCATCATGTTCCTCTGCGAACGCTTTGAAGATGCTGGTAATGCTCTCTAACTCTGCCTGTGTTGTCGTCAGGTTTTGTGCTCCGAGGTGACTAATAGGCTGCTCCATATGAGCAGCAACAAGCGCAGCACCGCGTCTGGTGAGTTCAACAAGGTAGAGAGCATAAACATGTATTGGGGAAAGTCTTGTGGTGTTGAAGTATTCAATTATCCTTATCAGGCCTGTGGCTTGGCGCGTGTTGTTGACACACGCCACAATTCGGAGCTCTGCATCAGCTCTTAGCTTCTGTACAGTCTTTAGCTTGTTTTGCTCAAATCTCTTTCTGGGCTTGTAGATGATGTTTATGATGGGAGCAACCACTACAGTCATTAGGAGAACAGCAGAGGTAATAACAGCATAGCTTTTTGGTGACAAAATCTGCAATAACACATTCCAAGAACTTTTAGATTCAATTGCTATTGTTAGAGTAATCAAAATTAAGAATTTGATAAGTGCATTTTGGAAACTCATTCGAAAACGACGGTGAAGCCGAAACAATGGTGGACGGAAGCAGTTTCCCTTACCTTTTGCTTCTGTTCACCATGATTTTTACTTGACCATTGTTTTCGAACGAGTTTCCAAACGTGCAATGAATAGTATGGGTCAAATAAATTTATACCCCCCTATCCCAAGCAATGTTTAGCATGATCAGTGCCATGGCACCCTTGGTATTGAGAAGCAAGCCCAAGGCTAAACCTTCTTGAGCGTGCATGCCGTAGAAGAAAGTGATCAACATAGTGCTTAAAATCTTGGGAACACACAATAAGAGTACAACTAACAATATTGCGGGCCAATTTTCCTGGTCAAAAATAGCGGACAATGGGAGTTTCATTCCAGTTCCACAGAAGTAGATCGGTGCCAGAAACCCAGCACCAAAATCATCTGAAATTGACATCACCATGTCGGAAAATCTGCCATGAGGTAGAATGAGTCCATACACAAAAGCCCCAACAATCCCATGTGTGCCAAGAAGATCTGTAAAGTATGAAAAAGCTAAGGCCCCCATCACCACAAAGACTAATTGGCCATCTTGCCACTCATCCTTTTCTGTCTTTTTGTTAATGAACCTTTCAAGGATAGGATGTAGCACAAAGACGGAAACAGCAATGAATATGATGGTGCATAGCACTGAGTACAATGCTCCTGCTTCAGCATTATTAATACAAAATGGAACCATCAAAGTGAAAAGAATCCATGCATAGGTGTCACTAATCATGGCTGCTGTTAAAGCGGTTTTGCCGAGACCCGTGTAAAGGAGCTTGAGATCAGAAAGGGTTTGAGCTATTACTGGAAAACCTGTTACAGTGAGAACTAGAGTCCAAAGTAAGTTAGCACGAATTGAATTTTCTTCAAGTCTATCACCAGGGGCGAGGATATAAACGTTTCGATGCAGAGCATATAAGGCCGGTGCCATCGCCATGGGAAAGGCAATCCCGGCTATGGCGATGCTTCTAGCCTTCTTATTTGCTTGTAGAATGGTATTTAAGTTCATCTCCAAACCACTGAGGAAGGAGTAGTAGATGAGACCAATGTGTGCCAGGACTTCAACATTTATGAGCCCACTCAAAGGAAAAATAAACTCATAAACAGATGTGTACTCCCCTATTATTGTCTTTAGGACGAAACCAACCTACAAAATTGGATTTAGAACGACAAATAAGAAATGTTTGACTGATATTTAATCACAATATTTGATCATTTTACACAAGAATTGTAGCCATTTGCATATAATTATAATACTTACAGAGATTTGGGAAAGAAGACGAGGTTGATGGAGGGGTTTATAGATGATGAAGAAAATACTAGACAATGACACAGCGAAGACAATTTGAAAGGCGAGAACAGGGAGCTCTGATTTTACAACTTGATCAGTTTGCCAGATTCGATTGGGGTGAAGCAGAGACACATTGTAACATGCATCCATCGTGAAATCCCCCATAGTTTCTTTCTATTCCACTTGTTCTGCTATGGTTGTTTGTTTCAGGTTTTAAAACTTGTCGATTTATGACTACTCACAAGAATCGAAGTTTATTTATTGTTATCTTGTATAGCTGAATGGGTGTACGATGACAAAAACAAACTAAATTCAGGAGACAAATGTGTATGTTTGAGGTGGCAATGGCATGTACGTACCTTGAGTATTGGTTGTAAGTTGTAACTTCCTATTACTGGTATATGTCCCTCTATATTTCTCGCAGTACAACAATAACAGCGATGAGTCACCGTCTTGTTTTGTCCTCTAAGTTCCTATTTAACTGTCCATTTTTAGCTGTCCACTTATAGTTTTAAGACAACATTAAATATTTTTTTCTAATAATACCCTCATATTAATATTGTTATTATAATAAAGTTTTGATATTTCCAATGCCCCGTTATTTATGTGAGAGAGAATAAATAGTGAGACAAGATAATGATGAGAGGAATAATAAATAAAGTTAAAAGGGTAAAATAGTAAAACAAATCTTTTAATTTTAAAATTCAACAAAATCGATTGCTCTCCTTAGTCTGTGTGTTTTTTCTCTCTCCGAAGATATAAATAGGAACAGATGGAGTATCTAAAAGTTGTTTCACCATATTAGACTCTAAGTGTTATCTTAAATTACTCCCTCCGTACCTTTATATAAGAACCAAACTAACTTTTTACACCCCTTAAGAAAGTTAGGTAGTATAATTTTGGCTAAATAGCAGTTTTGGTCCCTCACTTCTCATGATTTGACGTTTTTGGTCCCTAACAAAAAAAAATTATCCTAAATGGTCCTAAACTTATACAAACTTTAGGAGTTTTGGTTTTCCATCCAATTCCGTCAGTTAGTTAACGGTTTCTGGGTTTTAAAAAAAACAGTCAAAGACAAAGACAGAGAAGTCGAAGAAAGAAGAAGAAATGCGAAGAACAACAAGGAAGTGGGAGATCAAAGGCACTACAGAAGTGGATTTGGGTTGGGGAAAACGGAGGACGAGATCTAGGTTCTCAAAATCGCATCAGAAGTGTGCGTCGTGGTAGTTCGATCAGAGGTAGAGCATCTGGTGATTCAATCAGAGGCAGAGCATGGCGGTGGTTCGGTCGGAGGCAGAGCGCCGTAAGTGGAAGCTGTCGGAGTTGAAGCACAAGGGTTCTTCTTCTAGGGGTTTTTCTTATTATTTTTTCGTCTTCTTCTTCCACTGGGTTGTTATGTTCGATGGTGTTGGGGGTGGCTCGATCTGGGTTTTGATTGTCAGAAAGCGAGACTGAATGAAAGGAATTAGATTGGGGGTTCGGTTTCTGGGTTTCTCATTAGATTAGGGGGAAAAGGTTTTCTGAGTTCGATTTCTAGGAAGAAGATTGTGTAATTTCTCTGGGTTTTTGAAGATTAAGATGATGATGAAAGAGATGATTAAGGATTTATTGGTGCCACTTTTCTGAATTCAAGGATCCTTATGATTTGGGTGTTAGCTTTGAATTATACATTTAAGGAGTTTTATCCTGTAAATTTAATCCTCTGCTAGATTTGGTCGTCTCTCCTTTCAAACTGTGGTGCAAGGGAGAGTGTTGCTTGATGTGGTGGCGTGCAACAATAGCCCAGTTTTTGGATCCGCTTTTTCCTTGGTTATTTCCCCTTTGATGGTGGGTGGAGTACTTGGAAGAGATCTTTGAGGAGTTTAAGATTTGGGCAATTTTTATTGTTGTTGTTGTTTTGCCTTTTTCTTGGGTTCAATTTGTCTTATCTCTAATCATGATTTGTGCCTTTTCTTGGGGGTGGTTCAAATTTGTTAAATAGCGGAGCTTGTTGGAAAGAATTGATTTTTACTATTTTTGTAGTGTGGTTTTGTTGTTGTGTTCTTGGTTGTTGTAAGTAAACTTTATCTTTAAAATCATTACCATTCAAAAAAAAAAGATTCTGGAAAAAAATATAATTCTAGATTTTTGATGATGATTATGATTATGATTATGATGAAGCTTCTGGAAAAATTTATAATTTTGGGTTTTTAAAGATGAAGATGAAGTTGAAGAGATGAAGATGAATATTATGGAAAATAAATTTTTGAAGCCGTCCACTTCTGTAGTGCCTTCGATCTCCCACTTCCTCGTTGTTCTTCGCATTTCTTCTTCTTTCTTCGACTTCTCTGTCTTCGACTTTCTTTCTTCCTGGGTGGGTTCCTACGTTTTACTGATGAAGATGGGTGGATTTGCTGCTCATGGGTTTTTGGGGTTTCATGTCGAAGATGATGATGAAGAATTAATGAAGTTTTTTTTTTCTTTTTTAAAAAACCTAGAAACTGTTAACTAATTGACATAATTGGATGGAAAACCAAAACTGTTAAAGTTTGTATAAGTTTAGAAACATTTAGGCTAGTTTTTTTTAAAAAAAAAATGTTAAATCGTGATAAGTGAGGGACCAAAAATGCTATTAATTAAGATGATATGTTAGGTTTGTGCCCATACATCAATTACTCAAGGTACAAAGCTTATATATAGTACCATATATATGAAGTTGGTATTGTTCTTCAATAAAAAAAATGACATGTGGACACCCATTAACTTTTCACATCGACTCTTTTACCCATGCTACCTCCACTTCCCCTGTAATTCTGTTTCCATGGAAGATTGAATATAGGATTAGTTATATTTTCGTCCCCATAAACATAGCGAATTTATTGACTTATGCCCCATGTGTTTAGGAAAATGTCTCTGGTAATATTGCTTAGTGGCAAGTGAGAGTCTATATGGCACGACACATAATGTTTAACTAATATTTATTTTCCACGTATATGATTAAAAATTAAATTAAAATCATTAATTAAAATTAACAAAAATCCTTAGTCATGAATATTCTTAAATGTTCCTCAATGTTTTTGAGTGATCATCTTTATCAAACTGAGAAACTCAGTAACCATAGACTAGCCTGTCCCCCTTATTTCCATCTTAATTTGATCTCATTTTCCATTTCATTAACTTGTGTGATTTGATTTGATTGTTACTGTAAAGCCTCCAATTTTGAAACCTCTATTGGCTTTATGTAATGGTTCCCACGCAATCACAATCAGGTTGGGGTAATGGGATTTTTCATTTGGTTAACCACTTATTTATTCTATGATGCATTTGCACCGTGTTAGAAGTCTCATATTGGTTAGAGATATAACCAATCAAGTGTTTATAATGGTAGAGCAAACCTCAACTTTTAAGCTAGTTTTTGTAGTTGAGTTAGTCCTATGTCCAGTCCTGCAAACTTCACGCTCCAGATATCTAGCCCTGGCCAATCTAGTGTTTATAAAGGTAGAGCAAACCTCAACTCTCAAGCTAGCTCTGGTGGTTGAGATAGACCTCCCAATTTCTAATACACCTAGCTACTGAAGAATATTTTCCTATAAAAGTAGATGTTAATTTTAAAGATAACTATCCACTTCTACCATTTTATCACATGTATTTATAAATTTTAAAATATAAAATACATACTAAACACATTTATACAATTTAGCTTAGAATAATACAACATTCTTGGTAATATAATTTCATACAATTTATATATATATATATAAGAGGTATCAATTCCTCACTTAGTTCACATTGAGACATGCAAATTTTTTTAACAACATGATATTAATCCCACACAAAACACTTTCTCCACACCAGAACAAACAATAAAGGATACAGAGACCATAAATAAATAATGCTTCAAGCCCCTAAAAATTGATTTTGACCCACAAAATCAATACATTATTCTCCATTATGTTGTATAGAGATGTGTTGCTTTATTCCTGTGTTCATCAATCAAGTGTCACCATTTCGAATCAATTCTACAAATTTAGACTTGATATCTGCTGGAATTCGAATAGGTTTCTGGTTTTTGTTAATCCACACTCCTGTGGCCTTAGCTTCCCAAATAGGCTGCCGCAAAATTAAATTCACAGAATATCAACAAATATTCTCAAAGATGGAAAAGGAATAAATTGTAAGTGGTGGAGATGGACCTCTTGGTTGGGGAGTTTATAGATGATGTGATTAAAGTGTACTCGAGCAGCAGAACAACCAGAAATCCAAACCCTCACAACAAATTTGTCTCTACTCTGGATACATATTTTTAAAAGTAATTAAGAGCTAGCTGTTAGAATCAAATATGTAAATTTATCACCATTGCGAGCCACATCCTCGCAACTAAGACCAATTCTTTCCAAGAGTTCATGACGACCTTATCAAGATATTTATAGACAAGCAATCAGTTTATGAATGTAACATAGAAATAATAATGCCTTTTTTTTAAATAGCGAAATAACAATGCCTTTTAACTGTCACAAGACAAAGAAAGATAATTTCAAAAAATTTGCTGACAGTCAACTTAATACATTCAATTTAGCATTTGTCAAGTTTCATGTCAACTTATATTCAGGTCACTTTTTATCTTTAAAAAGAAAATTAAGATATACATGAATGAACTTTTCATTTTTTATTTTTTAAAATGAAAAGTCTTCTACAAGATCATTTGAAAAAATGTAATCTCAAAAGAAATAATTAAGGTAAACAGTAATAGTCTCCAGTATTGAAAATATATTTGTAGCAGATGAGATGAGTTCTCACCATGTTGACAATAACTTGAATAAATTGCGTTGTTGACCACACCAAACTGATCCAACTCATAATCGCGGACTTTTAGTTCAAAATCATAGAACCCATTGCTTCTGCAAAATCATATGGGAAATGAGTATAAAAAGCTTAGATATTTTGTAAAAAAATTGTACACTGTAAGTACATATTAATTAAACTCTAAACTATAACCACTCAAATGTTGTCAAGCTAGAGATAAACAATCCTTCCTAAACCGTTCAAACTTTAATTTTCTATTTTGAGAAGCAAATGAAAGTAAAATTAAATTGGGTTAATGGTTCAAAAGGTCCCTGAAGTTGTATTGAAATCGGTGTTTGGTCCCTCCCCAGAAAAATGACGTTTAGTGGCGGTTTTTTTACAATTACTGACTGCTTTTGACCGCCACTAAACGTTATTTTTCTGGGGAGGGACCAAATACAAATTTCGGTACAACTTCAGGGACCTATTGAACCATTAACCCAATTAAATTATTGCATTCAAACTTGTCTGGTACAATTAATTGCACAAATTTTTTTCCCCATAATTTTCAGAAAAAGCCTTATATAATCCCACGAAAAAAAATCATGTCAATCTAATGCAGCACATACTTCACCTAAAAAAGAAATATAATTAATTTAGTAGGTCGCAGCGCCCTTCCGACAAACACAAAGCGGCGCCAGTGCCATCTAAGTTTGATCGCGACTTGTCCTCGGTGTAGTAAGTAAGATGAGGATGTTGAGCACCTCTTCTGATATTGCCATGACTCGCGATTGATAGGGAGCCACTTTCATAGTTTGCTGCTAACCCCTCCTGCGGCGTATTCCTTCCAAGACTGGTTTCGACACTTCCTCCAAGGACCTCAGCAGGCGTTCGTGATTGTCACTCTCTAGTGTATATGGCATTGGCGGAATAGCATGGTTTTTTATTCACATATGTGGCCTGTTCATTTGGTTTGGCGTCAGATTTTGATAACGGCGAATGAATTTGCGAGGTGGGGAACAATAACGATGAATCCTAGAGAATCCAGGTTTGTAAAGGGCACGAACTTGATACATCTTCATACGGATGGAATCTAGGTTGTTGGGCCAAATCAGATGGGTGGTGGCTAGGGGTGGAAATATGGGTTGGCGGGGTGGGGCTCGGCCCAACCCGCCATTGGCCCGCCAAAATACGGGTTGGGTTAGGCTAACCCACTTTTAGCATTTTGGTTGAAAGTCTCAACCCAACCCATATTTTGGCGGGCTAGCCCACTTTAAGAATTTAGTGGGAAAAAAGAGGTTATGCAATGGGGAAAAAGCTAAAAATGTTGCTCTCATTTCTTTGTGCAATGAGAAAAAAAGCCAAAATGTACAATTAGCAATACTACACTACCACAATAACATTGAATTAAACAAGAAGATGTGGTTACTCCCTATTTCTTTGTTTTATGTCGGTCTTGTCATTGAGTTTTGATTCATCTCAACTAGATAATAATAAACAATAAAAAACTTAACATAATTCCACACTAAGAATCAATTCCACAATTACACTAAGAATAAAAACCAGAAATTCATAACCAACTCACAAGTTGCAAAAATTCACAATCATCACAACTCATAAATGTCTTTTAAAACAACAAAAACACAAATCAAAGTCCAACAAATTCACAATAACATATTCTTAGTTCAAAGCTTTTAAGTCCTGAAGGTCTTAGTTCAAAACATTAGATACTCTCTTGGAAGAAGATGCATCCTTTTTTCCATTACCACTACCATCATCAACTTTGAAATCTTCATCACCATTAGGGGCGGGAATATGGGTTGGCGGGGCGGGATGGGCCAACCCACTATTAACCCGTCAAAATGAGGGTTGGGTTGGGCTAACCCACTTTTAATATTTGGGTTGAAAGTCTCAACCCAACTCGCCAAAAAAGGCAGGCCAAATAGGTTAATCTAGCGGGTCAAACCCATTTTGCCACCTCTAGTGGTGGCGGGATAGTGAGAGACTCCTCTAGCCGATGGCTTTCGGGCTTTTCGTGTTCCTATGGGGTTGGTTGTGCTTTCCTCGCGGAGCTCTTGGCACTTCGAACTGGTTTGAAGCTTGTTTGGGATTTGGGGTTCCATGATATTGTTTGCTATATGGATTGTAAGGATATTGTGGAGCTTCTGAGCCAAAACAGGGACACCAGAACCTTTTGGCAACGTGATACAATTGCCTCCATTCGAGCGATGTTGGCTGGGGATTGGAAGGTTCAATTCTCTTATGTTTTGCGTGATAGAAATGTTGTGGCGGATGCGTTGGCGAGGCAAGCCTCTCAAACAGTGTGTCCGATGCGTATTTGGAAGGAGCCTCCATCTTCTGTGATTCCGCTCTTGTGTAAATATGCGGTAACTTAGTTTGTTTCTTGCTTTTTTGTTTTTTCCTTATGTAACAAAAATAAAAGATTGTATGAGGGAAAGCCAACAAGTAAGGGTGTTTATGAATTGGAATAGCTCGAGTTGAAGGAAAATAAAATCCGAACTAGCTAATTAAATTTAATTGGATTAATTTGGTTCAGTTTTGATTAACAAATCTGAACCAAACTGATTTGAATAAAGTCAATTGGTTTGGTTCCGGTCATTCTTGACAGTGATGGATCCATAACTTCTAGCTTATGGGGCAACACACATAATAAAATATTAAATGTTAAGTAATTTTATTACTTTCAATATTATTAAATATTCTTGGGATTAAATACATTTTTAGTTCTTGTAAAATATGTTGTTTTTATTTTTCGTTCCTAGAAAAAAAATCTTGTTTTTAGTCCTCGGAAAATTACATGTGTTATTTTTAGTCCCTGCTAGTTTTTTTCCATCCATTCAAATCTGGGTTTTTACAATTTGTAAAAAATTTGAGATGACTGAACTCGATTTCATCGCCTGTGGAGCATATCTAAGTGCGTGTGAGAGTGCTTTCAGACTGGTTTGAATGGAAAAGCAACTAGCAAAGATTAAAAATAAAACATGTGATTTTCGGAGAATTAAAAATAAGAAAAAAAAATTCGTGGACGAAAAATAAAGCATATTTTACATAGACTAAAAATGTATTTAAGCCAATATTATCGTTCTGTTGTATGCTCAAATAACAATCATTTGAAGAGACCAAAAAATCCTAGATGTTTGGAAAAATAAAATAAAGAAATAGGTCGTGTGATGTGTGTCAACATAAAATCTCAAATAATTAGTTTAATATAAAAAAAGTTAAAAAAATTTAGAGTCCACTTGAACAGTGGATTTAATTCATAAAATATACTTATTTAGAGATTTTAAATTATCCATACACAATATTTTGTTTGAATATCAAATAATTTTTTAAAAAAAAAAACAATGTAATTTTTTTGGATAATTTTCTAACTCAAAATTAAAGATTTTAAATTCCACCAATTTTACAGAATTCTAAAAATCCGTTCCATCAAATTCTTATCTCAACTCTTTAACTTATAAAGTACTCTTCAATTTCCAATATTTTAAATATTTATCCAAACAAGATACTTATAAAAGTACAATAACTATAATAAATTCAATTTCTCATCATATTTTTTAAATTTATTGAGATTTTAAATTTATTTATCTGAGTTAGTTTATTAGATTTTAGTGACATTAGAAATAAAAACTCCAAGTAATGAATATATTATCAATGGGTGTGTGGGGGAAATTAATTATATCCTAATAACATTATACGACAATATTAATCAAATGACAAAAATTATGTGGGGGAAATTGCACCTACAACTATAATGTGCATCCTCCCTTGGCGGTTGACATATAAAAATCAAATCATTAAACTTTAAATTTTTATACACATATATTTTACTATTTTTATGTATAAATTTTAATTTTTTATGTATATATAAAATTTTGAGTAAATTATACTCCATTACCTTAACTTTTTTCTCTATACTTACTCAAATATTACACTCCACTCCATTATATCATCTCATTTATATTAAGTAGCGCTACTTAAAAAATATATTGTGATGAAAATTTCTGACGCATATAAATTCGTAGCTAATACTTACATGTTTAGCTGCGAATTCTTGTGAAAATAACCTAAGTTATTTTGTAATGCTTAACTTTGGTGATAGAATTTTCAACCACTAAAATATTCATCATTAATTTCCTCACAAATATTTTAGCTACTCATTTAGTTACGAGTTTTGGGATGGAATTTTCTCTCACTAACTATGTCCATCGTTGAACCCATAACAAAATATGAATTATAATTTGGTTTAATAACACTTTTGGTCCCTCACTTATCACTAAAGTGCATTTTTTGTCCCTCACGAAAAAATTAGCCAAAAACGTCTCTCACTTTGACAAACGACAGCAGTTTTGGTCCCTCATCACTATTCCGTCAAAAAACTAACATTTTTCGTCAAAAAATTAACATTTTCTAGGTTTTTCAGAAATTGTTCATCTTCTTCACAACCTTCATGTATCAAGAGAAAATTTGAGATGTGCTGATATGATCGGGAAAGGCGAGAGAAATGAAAATAAAATAGAGATGAAAAATGAGTAAAAAAATAATGAAGTGCGACTATATCATAACTCAAGTAAAAATATGAAACGTCAGTTTCAAGATCCTAACTTTGACAGCACTAATAATAATAATAATAATAATAATAATAATAATAATAATAATAATAATAATAATAGTATATTATTATTATTATTTTTGTCAAAGCATAAGCAAGGAGTGTTGCCTGGTTTCTTAAGTGGTTTATTGGTTTGGATTGTGTCTAAATACCAACAAATCCCTAGTTTAAAACTGTAAAGTAATTTATTATCTCAAAGCTTAAACTGTTAGGTAAGAGTAAAATGTAAAAAAAAAAAACTTCTCTATTGTAGTGCAAAATGATATATAAGGTATGTTCCTATATATCATGAAAAGAAAAAATAGTGTTGAGGTGAGTAAGAGAGCGGGGTGCTAGTACCACTATATGTATCTTCCAATTGCTTCAATGCTTTGTTTGGAAAAAATGGTTTATGAAAAGAGGGAGAAAAAAGACTTTAATGGATGAAACTTTATTCCTCGGTTGTGATTTGAAAATGTAAGGATCACTTAGCCAAATTATGTAGCTTCTTTGGTACCCACTCTTTCATTTGTCCTAACTTGCATTACACCCGAGCCTCATTACAACCTTTGAATTAGTCTCTCATGTTTGTTGCTATTTGTTTGATTGATTTTGAGTTGATTAATTGACATATTTGTGGTTGTGTGTGAGTGCATCGTCTAAATTTTTTAAGAAAATGTTCTATACTGTTCCCTTCCGTTCCAACATTTTCCACATAACTAAAATATTCCGTTCTTAGAGCTTTATGTCATGTTTCGTTTCATCTTAAAAATATGACAAATATATAACGGAATCCATATGTCTTGTTACGTTCCCTTCCCACCTGTCTACCAAATGTTACCTTTTGAGTTTTCATATTTTAAAACATAAGGAAGTTTTTATGAAGTAATTTTTTTATATAATAATTGGACCAAGGCTGACCTAAGTTGCAGGAAAATGGGATAGTCGCCTCTCATGACAAAATTATATCTTCATATAATAATATTCAAATGCTATATGTGGCCCTCTTAAAATACTTCATATTACCTCTTTCAATTAGTCACTATTAATTTTTCTTAATATGTTAAACTTTCGCTCTATGGCAAAAAAAAATTGAGTTCATCCTTGATTTGAGTTAGTGTTTTATCAAGGGTTTGAGATTGAAGAGTGGCTGATGGCTATATTTTTTCTTTTGAGAAATTTATTCATTGCTAAAGTTAAAATCAATATTAAAATTCACTTAATAGATCAATTTCACTATTCACCGACCAATATTACCATAATAAATACAAGATGTAAATAAAACTTCAATATTATAAGTTCTAAACTACTAACTCTTTTTTCTTCCTTAGGGTCTTATTATGGCCAAATTAAGAAATTTATATACCATTTTTATTTTTATGTCATTCATATGATCAAATAAATATTAAAGAAAAAAAGAAAGGAAAAGAAGAAGTGAGTTATTAACTAATGAATATTACATATGAGAAAAATACAAAAAAGTGGTTCACAAGAATAAAAAAGTAACGAGGGCATTCATTATATTGTGAGGCAAGTCAAACTAAATATTTTAATATATAGTATAACATGTAGTATATTAGTGTTAAAATTGAAAATGTAGTGGGGGCAAGTGCCCCCTTCTCTTTATGGATCCGGTCAGTGTCAAAGTATAAGAAAGGAGTGTCAGTTGATTTCTTAAGTGGTTTATTGGTTTGGACAGTGCTCAAATACCAATTACAAACCCCTCATTCGAAACCACCAAAACTTAAAAGCTAAAGATCCAATAAAAAATAATTAAGCAAGGTGTGTTGGGGAAATGGCAAATACCCTTTATCCCAGCTGAGATTGCCGGCATTCACGGGGAGAGCTGATCGGAGCGCCGGCGGAATGAACGGCCGCCGCTGAGAAAAAGGAAAAGAGGGAGATTGGCGAGTGAGATGAAACGACATAGTATTGAGTAACGATAGGGAAGGCAACGCCTTGGTGGAAGCATGGTTGGAAGAACAAGGAAATGAAAAAGTGTGCGACATTTTTTTGGAGCATAATAGGAATAAGGTAGTGGATTAATGTCAGTGGCCAGTAGGTGTTGTTATATCCCACGCATGCAGCTGCTTTTCTTCCTTCAAGCTTCTCTGTTGAGGGTTGAGGAACTGCAGGTGAATATTTCCAATGGTCTGTTAGTTGTTGTCATTATGAGGTGCATTGATCGCAACGGTTAGGAAGGATTTGTTGTTGTCTTCCTTTGCGTCCATGGAAAGTAAGTATGAGATGACCTGCTCCAAGATGTAGAGCCACATAGCCTTCTTATTGTTATAACTTAATCATTAAGGGATTTATCTTCAATGTATGTACTGTTATGCAGAGGTAGCTTTAAGTTAACATTTATCCAATTTAGTGGTCTGGATAAACTTCTTTGTTTCAAGTCGAAGAGTTGAGATCAACTTTTAATGGACCTAGTAAAATCAGATTGGCTTAATATCACTTTTGGTCTCTCACTTATCACGATTTGACACTTTTGGTCCCTAACAAAAAAAATTAGCCTAAATGGTCTCTAACTATTACAAACAGTTGCAATTTCAATTTTCCATCCAATTTCGTCAATTATTTAACAGAATATTTTGTAAAAAATTAATTAAAAAGTAAAAAATTTCAGAAATATGATTCAACCGCATCAGCCTCCTAACTCTAATCCTCTCCCACCTTCAACCATGGAACCCTAGCCGCCGCCCCGTCTCACGCAGCCTCTACTCACTCTTCCTTCTTCCTTCTCCGTCATCGACCCCATTCCTCTTCCTCTCCAGAAACCGTCGCCACCACCCTTCGACCAAACACCGACCCTCACCTTGTCTCTCACCCCCAAACTCAGCATCGTCGCCTTTCTCACCACTAACCTAGATCTGGATGGGTTTGCATGGGTTGTTTGGGTGTTGTTTCCAAGGGTTTTTTATGGGAAGGGGTTTGTTCGCGGATCAATTGAAGGGGTGATGACAGAGATTGATTTGTTGAGTGGTGGAGGAGAGGCGTTGGGGGTTTCGCGGTTAAGGGAAGTGGTGGTGTTGCAAGACACGAGGATTTTGGGAGCAAGAGAGCCATCCCCTGCACCTTCATGGCTTCAATTTCATTTTTCATCTCCAACTTATTTATGCCATCTTCAATTTCTTTCGTCTCTACGGTTCTTAATTTTTTCCATTGCTCCTTGACGGTGGCTGAATAAATAAAATGGGGTAGAGATATTTGAAGCAAAGTATTGGTTGCCAAATGGGGTGTTCTTCACGTGTGGGTGGTGAGAGCAGCATGGAAACACAACATTAGGGGTTTGGGTTGATTTCGGAGACACTATGTTTGTTTTCAAGTGTTGTGAGTGTTTATGCCATCTTCATATTATCTAAGCCCTCAATCGGAATATGAATCCCTCTTCCTCTACTTGCATGCTCTCTTTTGCCTTTGCATCTCATCAATTTTTCATATTTTGGGTTTTTTGCCAGTGATATAGGGTTTCAGACATTGTTTCTGTTGTCAATGTGCATATTTACTGTAATTTTTTTTTGTGTGTTCTGTGG